>JAAKBD010000019.1:0-252980 GCA_012656105.1 Phytophthora syringae | reverse complement strand
TCGGCTGCGTAGGCGCTGTTGAGCAATCGCCGAGTTGACGCGGCCGGCGACGCGGCGGCGGGCCCGACGAACAGCAGTGCGGTCACCGGGTGTGGCTCTCTCCACGGCATGGAGGTCATCCAGGGCCTCATCGAGGCGGTGCTCGCGGTGGTGCCGGGTCACACGGGGTGGACGGCGGCGGCGCTGTCGCTTCGCTCTACCCGAGCGTCCATGTCGTCGGCGTCTGCGGCGCCCGGCTCGGTCTTGGCGTGCCTGCTCGTCGCGGTCGTGGTCGGTGTCCTGCCGTGGCTCCTGTGGCTGGTCACTCTGGTCGCGTTGCTGGTGCTGGTTTGGACGCCGGTCCCGTGGCTCGGTGCGACGCTGGGCCTGGGAGTACGGTTGCAGTTTATCGTACAAGAGGTGTGGGAGGGCCGTGATGTAGCCCTCCGCCGTCTCCCAGTCACTGGCATCCGTGATCTTGGCCGCTAGCGACGCACCAAGCCGCTCCACCAACTCGCGAGCAACGTCTTCTTCGTCGTCCGGGAGCTGCCGCAGTCGGAGGCGGGGTCGGCGCTCTGGGACGGCGTCCGGTCCGACACGCATGGGCGCGTACACCTCACCGTCGTCGATGTCGACGAGGTCGTCGTCCTCCGGCTCCTGCATCTCGAGGTTGAAGTCGGCTGCGGGAGGCGTCGGAGTCGGCTGGGCCGGCAGCGCAGGCAGGGAGTCTAGCGTAGTTAGCGTGCAGCCGTCTCCAGCCGGGTGGTCGCCGCACTCCATCACCGTCCGGCGGAGGTCGAGTCCCCGGTTAGCGAGGCGGTCGGCATGAGCGTTAGCTTGGCGGTCGATGTGGTGGAGCGAAAAACTCCCCACCCGCGCGAGCTCTGCCTTCACTTGGTTGCGGAGGCCGCGTAGCCGCGTGCTCCTTGTCGCGAAGATGCCTCGCACCTGCTGGATGACGAGGGTGCTGTCGCCTTCCACCCGCAGGTGGGTGGCGCCGTGATCGGCGGCGGCCCTCGCGCCGAGCAGCAGCGCCGTGTACTCGGCCGTGTTGTTCGTCTCGCTGCTGCTCGGCATGTGGGAGCAGGTCCACACCACGGTGCCGCTGGGATTGAACAGGGCGGCTCCGGCGCCGCCTGGGCCAGGGTTGGCACGGCAGGCGCCGTCGAAGCGCAGCAGCCATTCGCCGTCCTGATCGGCCATGTGGGCGTCGTCCGGGGCCTCGCTGTTGCCGGGCGCGGGGCCCATCGGTTCGTCGTCGACCTCGTTGTCCTTGGTCTCCTCGTCCATGGTCAGCTCCGGAGGAACCAGGCGCTCCGCGATCCGCGACGCGATCACCGACCGCAGCAGTGGCGGGCCCCAGCGGGTGCTGGCACGGCGGCGAGTCGCGAGGCGATGCGGGACGCCACCATCGCCGGGGGCAGGGCGGCTCCATCTTGTTGCCGGCGCTGGGTCCAGGCGTGCTGCGATGCGGGAGGCCACCAGCGTCCGAGGCAATGGCGGCCCCCATCGCGGCGCAGGAACCTCGGC
Source organism: Phytophthora syringae (assembly GCA_012656105.1). NCBI lineage: Eukaryota > Oomycota > Peronosporomycetes > Peronosporales > Peronosporaceae > Phytophthora > Phytophthora syringae. The sequence continues at coordinate 251,471 of JAAKBD010000019.1, read as the reverse complement.
GAGGCGAGAGGCGACGCGAGCTGCAACTGCAGCGCGGGCGAGCGGGGGCCCCAGCGTGTCCTCGCTGTCTGCTCTGCGTCAGCTGCCTGCAAGGCAACGGCAGGGAGCTCGCCTGCGGGGGACGCAGCGAGCTCCGGGGAAGGTTGGTGGGGCAGTGCGGGCGAGTTCGTGGCCGCCGTGGCGGTGGCGAAGACTGTACCGGCAGTGGGGCTCGAATCTCCTGCTGTCGGCACAGCCGTGGCCGAGTTGGCGCTCGAGAGGCTGGCGCACGCTTGCGCGTGGCTTGCTGCGGCCAGCCTCGAGGCGAAGGGCGTGCCGCAAAACTTGTCCACGAAGGGCACGCGCCGGTGCCGCGAGTCCCGGTGCCGCTTGAGCGACGCGAAGCTGGCAGCCGTGTACGTGCACAGCGTGCACACGAAGCGCTGCGCGTTGTGCACATACACGGAGAGGACGGAAGCCGGGATGGCGCTGGCCGTGGATAGCCTTGGCGCTGGTGCTTGGGCCCCAGCCTCGTCCTCCTCCTCGGCGAGGAGCTGTGCCAGCTCGCGTGCGTCTTCATCGTCGACGTCGTTCAGGCGTCGGCGCTTCCCACCGACACGGAGCTCAGGTGGCGGTGGCAGCGCCAAGCCGAAGGCCAGGCGGGCTCCATCGCGACATCTGCGTCGTGGGCGCCTTGGTCGACCTCCATTGGGGCGGCGGCGGCGTCGCTGTCTGCGTCGTCGTCGTCGTCCATCCTGCTGCAGCTCCTGCTGCTGGCCGCGTCGCCCGTCATGGGCTCCACGAGCGCGCGCCAGAATCGCTTGAACTTGAGGCGGCGCAGCGCACCCGCGGTGCTCCACGGCGGCGCGGTCAGCAGGAGGGGCGGCAGGGGCAGCTGCTGCTATCACTGCCTGCAGGGCAGTGGTAGCCGCAACTGGGCTTGGGTCCGAGGTCGCTGGTGCTGCCTGGCCGGCGAGCATGCCGCCTGCCCTTTCGGGTGGGGCCAGCACATTCGCGGGGGTCTCTGGATCTTCTCCAGCGGCGGCGTCGTCGTCCATCATGTCCTCGTCGTCGCTGGGGTCGTCGTCCGGGTCTTGGGGGCCGTACGCGGTCGCTAACGCGCGAGCCGTGGCGGTTGCTAGCGCCGCGCCCGGTACGACCGGCACGGACGGCATGCCAGCCGCCCTGCCGGGTCGTACAGCTTCTCCTGGTGGGGCTGGGCCGGCGCGGGCAGCACTGGAGGCGAGCGGGGGTCTTGGACAGCCGAACGGCGCGCTTGGGGGTCGTAGCGGCGGCGAGCGAGGCTTGGGAGGCGGCGCCCGGCACGACCGCGTCGGGCAGCCTGCCGGCCGCCCTTTCGGGTCGGCAAACCTCACTGGACGGGTCTTGGGTGGGGCCAGCGGCCGGACGAGAGAGCGGGGGTTGTCGGAAGCCGAACGGCGCGCTTGGGGGTCGTGGCGGCGGCGAGCGAGGCTTGGAAAGCGGTGCCCTGCGGCCCACCGTCCTCAGCCGAGGAGGCGGCGGGGCGGGCGCTCGTTTGGGCGCTGGCGGGCCGGGTCCGGGTCATGGGTTCGGGCGCAGTGGGCGAGGCGGGTCGAGAACCCGTGCCCGAAGCTGCGTCGGCCAACTCCAAACGGCGGCCGAGCAGTGGCGCGCCGCGTGGAGGCTCTGCGAGCCCGATTTCGGGCGCGAGCGAGGCCAAAACGGGGGCACAAATGTGTACCCTTACCCCTTGTTCGTCTGTGATTGGCTGAAATTGGTCAGGCAACCATTGGTCGAAATCAGCCACTCCTGCCCCGTCCGCGGCTATAGAAAGACGCGTCGCTGGCGAGGCTGGAATGGCTGGCCGTGGAGCACTCGCTGTCGGTAGACAGTGAGCGCTCCCTCATTGGCAAAACCATCGCATCGCTGCAATGTGATTGGCCAAAAAGAAAAAAGGCAAAGGGACACTAGGAGGACGCAACGTAGAGGAGGACGCAACGAAGGTAGAAAAGAGAAAGTGTAGTTGGCCTCGCGGGGGTGAAAGCCCCGGAGACCGTTCCAAAAGCAACTGGCAAGCCAACTACTTTCGGAATTTGCAAAATGAATGTGAAAAGACCACCGAAAAACGGCGGAAACCAGTTTTCACACTGATTAGAACAGAAAGTGTGTTTTATTACCGATGAGTTAATCCTTGGCTTCCAGGTAGTCAATACCTGGTAGTCACTAGTTGGTGTGTAGTTGGTGTACAGGTTGCCGTACTAGTTGGCGGACCAAATGTACCCATCGGGTTTTGAGGGCGGTTCCCTACCTGGGTGTGGCCCTGTCGGCCGCTATGGGCCCGATGTCCGCTTAGCGGCGGCCTCTGTGCGACGGATTCCCCGGTCTCCGTCGCCCGACTGCCCCTTGTGTCTTGGCCTTGGTGCTGCCGCGCTCGATGCTGCGCGCAGTGCAGGTTCCAGATGCGGCGGCTGGACTGAATGCACGCAGCAGACAACTGCCGGTCCAGCCGCTTCGCATCGCGCTTGAGCAGGCCGAGGTGGTCGGTGTACACCTTGTGGTTGGCGGGCATCACCGCGCCCAGCGAGCCGTACACGAGCGCCGAAAGGTGGACCTTCCACCCTTGGCGCTCGAGGTGCCGCTTGATGCCGGCGTACTTGGCCCGCTTGTGCGCGGCGATGCGCGCCAGCGCCGAGCTCTCGGCGTCGTCGCTCGCCTGCTCCTCGAACGCCACGGCCAGGTCGACCACCGCCACCGTCTTCTTGGCGTGGTTGTACAACTGGAGGTCGGGCCGTAGCGCGGGGCCGGTGAGCGACGGCACCGTTTGGTTCACCCGGAGCTCGACACGGTCCTGGCCGCTCCGCGACGACGCGTGGAGCTCGCGCTCTATGGTCTTGAGTGCGTCGTCGTGGCGGCCGCGGACCGCGTCCATGGTGCCGGCGCAGTGGTTGAGCACGTGCGCCAGCGTCTCTGAGCGCGCACCCTGGGTGTCTGCACGTGTCGTGCGCTCGAAGACGCCGGCGCTTCAAGACACTGTGCGTGTCCAGCTGGTTGAGCCGACCTGCCACCGCGAAGCGGTAGTCGGTCTCCCAGAGGCCGCGGGGCCGCGTGATGAAGCCGCTCCCAGCGTCCCCGTGGATGCGAGCGGTCTTGCCTTGGTCCTTCATCGCGGCCCACCGCTGCCAGTGCTTGTGCTTCATGTGCAGCTTCACGTGCCGCAAGACCGTGCGGTGGTCCAGCCACTTGTCGTGGTGCGGCACGCGAAGCTGCAGCGTCGCCTCGGCGGTGCCGGTCTCCGCGCATGCAGGCGCGGTCTCGAACTTGAGCCCGAAGCCGCGGAGGTGACGCTGGACGTCGACCCATAGCGAGCCGATGTCGCCGTTGCGGCGCTTGGGCTGCGCGTGGGCCGACGTCCCGAGTTGGGAGTTGAGGAAGAGCTCGCACAGCTCCTCCTCCCGCTCCTTCCAGTGGTCGGCGTCAAGGCGGTGCCGTCGGTCCGCGATCTGCCTGAGCTGCTCGCGGGCGATGCGCTGGATGGCAGTGTCCGGTGAATGGAGCATCTGCCATCCGTGCGCCACCTGCAGTGCCCCGTGCAGCTCTGTGAGCGGTAGTAGTCCCAAGCCTCCCCGTGATGTCGGTGCGTAGAAGAACGCCGTCGTGGCGTTTGTCGGGAGGTGCAACAGGTGGCGGAGGCCGCGGACGAGGTGGCGGTCGAATCCCTCCAGCTGCTGGGCGAACGGCCTCAGGTGACGGAGAGCGTACTCCACCCGAGGGTAGAGGTACGTCTTCACCGCCTTCACCACCTGCCACGGGGCGAGGCCTGACTGCAGGAGCGTGGTCGCGTCGTCCTTGAGCTGCTTGAGTGCAGGCGCAAGCTCGACACGGCTGCGCACGTGGTCGAAGCCGTCCCCGATCCCGAGGTAGGCGTACGAGTCGGCCATGCCGAGCGCGGGGATTGGGTCGCCCCCAGCTGCAGTCCGAGGTCGCCCGTCTTGAGCACACCACGGTGGTCGCGCTGGACAGACATGGCGCAGCACTTGCTTGGGTTCGCAGCCATGCCGGTCCAGCGCAGGAAGTCGGCCACGAGCGCGTGCTGTCGCTTGATGCCGTCCTCGGTGCCGCTGAAGATCTTGAGGTCGTCGGCGTACGCCGAGGCACCGAGGCGGTCATCGCCCGACAGCTGCACGCCCGTGTCCGGCAGTCGCTGCAGCGCGAAGAGCAGCGGGCTGACTGCTGCGTTGAAAAGCTGCGGGCTGAGCGGGCAGCCTTGGAACACGCCGACCCGCAGCGAGATCGGGCGCGTGGTGCCGTCCGCGGTGTTCCCGACGACGAACGCTGCGCTCTCGTAGAGCCCTTGACACATAGCGACGTAGTCTTCGGGGACGCCAAGCCGCCGCAGTGCATCCCACAGCAGCGCGAACGGCACGCTGCCGAACGCGTTGCGGAAGTCATACCAGACTTCGAAGAGGGTGCGGCGCTTGCGGCGGGCCTGGTCGACAAGCGTGGCTGCGAGGAAGTTGTGCTCCCCACAGCCGTTGAGCGCTCGGAACCCCTTCTGACCCGGTGCGTGGCGGTCGTTGGCGTCGAGCCACCGCACCAGCCGCCGCGCGAGGACCCCGTGTAGAGCTTGTAGATCGCCTGCTGGAGGCAGATCGGTCTCCAGTTGGCGGGGTCCTCGCGCGCGCCCTTCTTGAACAGTAGCCGGACAACGCCGAGTTTCCAGCTCTGGGGCACTCGCTTGGCCTGCCAGCACTTCTGGAAGGCTGTCGCCAGCACCGGGAGTAGTTGCGCTGCGAAGCGCTGGTATACGTCGTACCCAACGCCGTCGAGGCCGGGGCTGGAGGCGCCACGGACGTGTTGGAGCTGTGTTTCGATCTCGTCCAGCGTCGGCGCCTCCGTGAGCAGCTCCCGGAACCTCGACGCGGAAGGCAGCCTGGCCATAGCGGAGCGGAAGGCAGCACCCACAGCTGCGTCCGGCGCGAACCCTTGCTGTGGCGTATTGACGCCGTCGAAGAACCGCCAGATTTCATCGCCCGGGATGGGGCAGTTGCCGTCAGCCGTGTCGTTGCTGGGGGCCACCGGGCCTGTCGACTCCCGCTGCGCGCGGGCCTTGGCCAGGGTTTCGTCCACGCACGCCTTCTCATCCTTGTCAAATCGGCTGCGTAGGCGCTGTTGAGCAATCGCCGAGTTGACGCGGCCGACGCGGCGGCGGGCCCGACGAACAGCAGTGCGGTCACCGGGTGTGGCTCTCTCCACGGCATGGAGGTCATCCAGGGCCTCATCGAGGCGGTGCTCGCGGTGGTGCCGGGTCACACGGGGTGGACGGCGGCGGCGCTGTCGCTTCGCTCTACCCGAGCGTCCATGTCGTCGGCGTCTGCGGCGCCCGGCTCGGTCTTGGCGTGCCTGCTCGTCGCGGTCGTGGTCGGTGTCCTGCCGTGGCTCCTGTGGCTGGTCACTCTGGTCGCGTTGCTGGTGCTGGTTTGGACGCCGGTCCCGTGGCTCGGTGCGACGCTGGGCCTGGGAGTACGGTTGCAGTTTATCGTACAAGAGGTGTGGGAGGGCCGTGATGTAGCCCTCCGCCGTCTCCCAGTCACTGGCATCCGTGATCTTGGCCGCTAGCGACGCACCAAGCCGCTCCACCAACTCGCGAGCAACGTCTTCTTCGTCGTCCGGGAGCTGCCGCAGTCGGAGGCGGGGTCGGCGCTCTGGGACGGCGTCCGGTCCGACACGCATGGGCGCGTACACCTCACCGTCGTCGATGTCGACGAGGTCGTCGTCCTCCGGCTCCTGCATCTCGAGGTTGAAGTCGGCTGCGGGAGGCGTCGGAGTCGGCTGGGCCGGCAGCGCAGGCAGGGAGTCTAGCGTAGTTAGCGTGCAGCCGTCTCCAGCCGGGTGGTCGCCGCACTCCATCACCGTCCGGCGGAGGTCGAGTCCCCGGTTAGCGAGGCGGTCGGCATGAGCGTTAACTTGGCGGTCGATGTGGTGGAGCGAACTCCCCACCCGCGCGAGCTCTGCCTTCACTTGGTTGCGGAGGCCGCGTAGCCGCGTGCTCCTTGTCGCGAAGATGCCTCGCACCTGCTGGATGACGAGGGTGCTGTCGCCTTCCACCCGCAGGTGGGTGGCGCCGTGATCGGCGGCGGCCCTCGCGCCGAGCAGCAGCGCCGTGTACTCGGCCGTGTTGTTCGTCTCGCTGCTGCTCGGCATGTAGTGGGAGCAGGTCCACACCACGGTGCCGCTGGGATTGAACAGGGCGGCTCCGGCGCCGCCTGGGCCAGGGTTGGCACGGCAGGCGCCGTCGAAGCGCAGCAGCCATTCGCCGTCCTGATCGGCCATGTGGGCGTCGTCCGGGGCCTCGCTGTTGCCGGGCGCGGGGCCCATCGGTTCGTCGTCGACCTCGTTGTCCTTGGTCTCCTCGTCCATGGTCAGCTCCGGAGGAACCAGGCGCTCCGCGATCCGCGACGCGATCACCGACCGCAGCAGTGGCGGGCCCCAGCGGGGTGCTGGCACGGCGGCGAGTCGCGAGGCGATGCGGGACGCCACCATCGCCGGGGGCAGAGGCGGCTCCCATCTTGTTGCCGGCGCTGGGTCCAGGCGTGCTGCGATGCGGGAGGCCACCAGCGTCCGAGGCAATGGCGGCCCCCATCGCGGCGCAGGAACCTCGGCGAGGCGAGAGGCGACGCGAGCTGCAACTGCAGCGCGGGCGAGCGGGGGCCCCAGCGTGTCCTCGCTGTCTGCTCTGCGTCAGCTGCCTGCAAGGCAACGGCAGGGAGCTCGCCTGCGGGGGACGCAGCGAGCTCCGGGGAAGGTTGGTGGGGCAGTGCGGGCGAGTTCGTGGCCGCCGTGGCGGTGGCGAAGACTGTACCGGCAGTGGGGCTCGAATCTCCTGCTGTCGGCACAGCCGTGGCCGAGTTGGCGCTCGAGAGGCTGGCGCACGCTTGCGCGTGGCTTGCTGCGGCCAGCCTCGAGGCGAAGGGCGTGCCGCACGCGCAGCCCGCCGAAAACTTGTCCACGAAGGGCACGCGCCGGTGCCGCGAGTCCCGGTGCCGCTTGAGCGACGCGAAGCTGGCAGCCGTGTACGTGCACAGCGTGCACACGAAGCGCTGCGCGTTGTGCACATACACGGAGAGGACGGAAGCCGGGATGGCGCTGGCCGTGGATAGCCTTGGCGCTGGTGCTTGGGCCCCAGCCTCGTCCTCCTCCTCGGCGAGGAGCTGTGCCAGCTCGCGTGCGTCTTCATCGTCGACGTCGTTCAGGCGTCGGCGCTTCCCACCGACACGGAGCTCAGGTGGCGGTGGCAGCGCCGTGCGCCAAGCCGAAGGCCAGGCGGGCTCCATCGCGACATCTGCGTCGTGGGCGCCTTGGTCGACCTCCATTGGGGCGGCGGCGGCGTCGCTGTCTGCGTCGTCGTCGTCGTCCATCCTGCTGCAGCTCCTGCTGCTGGCCGCGTCGCCCGTCATGGGCTCCACGAGCGCGCGCGCCAGAATCGCTTGAACTTGAGGCGGCGCAGCGCACCCGCGGTGCTCCACGGCGGCGCGGTCAGCAGGAGGGGCGGCAGGGGCAGCTGCTGCTATCACTGCCTGCAGGGCAGTGGTAGCCGCAACTGGGCTTGGGTCCGAGGTCGCTGGTGCTGCCTGGCCGGCGAGCATGCCGCCTGCCCTTTCGGGTGGGGCCAGCACATTCGCGGGGGTCTCTGGATCTTCTCCAGCGGCGGCGTCGTCGTCCATCATGTCCTCGTCGTCGCTGGGGTCGTCGTCCGGGTCTTGGGGGCCGTACGCGGTCGCTAACGCGCGAGCCGTGGCGGTTGCTAGCGCCGCGCCCGGTACGACCGGCACGGACGGCATGCCAGCCGCCCTGCCGGGTCGTACAGCTTCTCCTGGTGGGGCTGGGCCGGCGCGGGCAGCACTGGAGGCGAGCGGGGGTCTTGGACAGCCGAACGGCGCGCTTGGGGGTCGTAGCGGCGGCGAGCGAGGCTTGGGAGGCGGCGCCCGGCACGACCGCGTCGGGCAGCCTGCCGGCCGCCCTTTCGGGTCGGCAAACCTCACTGGACGGGTCTTGGGTGGGGCCAGCGGCCGGACGAGAGAGCGGGGGTTGTCGGAAGCCGAACGGCGCGCTTGGGGGTCGTGGCGGCGGCGAGCGAGGCTTGGAAAGCGGTGCCCTGCGGCCCACCGTCCTCAGCCGAGGAGGCGGCGGGGCGGGCGCTCGTTTGGGCGCTGGCGGGCCGGGTCCGGGTCATGGGTTCGGGCGCAGTGGGCGAGGCGGGTCGAGAACCCGTGCCCGAAGCTGCGTCGGCCAACTCCAAACGGCGGCCGAGCAGTGGCGCGCCGCGTGGAGGCTCTGCGAGCCCGATTTCGGGCGCGAGCGAGGCCAAAACGGGGGCACAAATGTGTACCCTTACCCCTTGTTCGTCTGTGATTGGCTGAAATTGGTCAGGCAACCATTGGTCGAAATCAGCCACTCCTGCCCCGTCCGCGCTATAGAAAGACGCGTCGCTGGCGAGGCTGGAATGGCTGGCCGTGGAGCACTCGCTGTCGGTAGACAGTGAGCGCTCCCTCATTGGCCAAAACCATCGCATCGCTGCAATGTGATTGGCCAAAAAAAAAAAAGGCAAAGGGACACTAGGAGGACGCAACGTAGAGGAGGACGCAACGAAGGTAGAAAAGAGAAAGTGTAGTTGGCCTCGCGGGGAAAGGTGAAAGCCCCGGAGACCGTTCCAAAAGCAACTGGCAAGCCAACTACTTTCGGAATTTGCAAAAATGAATGTGAAAAAGACCACCGAAAAACGGCGGAAACCAGTTTTCACACTGATTAGAACAGAAAGTGTTTATGTATTTACCAGTATGAGTGACCTCTCCTTGACCTAAAAGTAGGTAGTAGATATGCATGTCTTAGTATGGAGGGCTTTTGGATCTCTCTGGGTTTGGGATGGGAGGGCGGTGCCCTACGTGGGTAGTGCCCTGTTGGTCATATAGACCCGTCTCACCGTGCCGCCGCTCGCGATGAGCGCCGCGGGCCCCCAGGTCCACGCGACGCACGCGAGGAGTTGCCATGTCGCTGTCGGAGTCGGTGCTGCGCGCAGTGAAAGTTCCAGATCCGCGCACTGGCTCGGATGCAGTGGCTGGACAGCTTCCTGTCGAGGCGGCGGCCGTCGCGCTTCAGCAGAGCCAGCAGCTCGGTGTACACCTTGAAGTTGCTAGGCAACACCGAGCCCAGCGACCCGTACACGAGTCCTGCCACTCGAACCCTCCAGCCAGCTCTCTGCATGGCCGCTGCGACTGTCTGGTACTTGGCAATCTTGTGGTCGCGACTTTGGCGCAGCGCGGAAGAGTTGGCTGCATCGGTGGGCTGGTTCTCGTGTGTGATCGCCAGGTCGACGATCACGGCTCGCTTGGTTTCGGTGTTGCGCAGCACGATGTCTGGGCGCAGCGCTGCGCCTTCAAATTCCGGTACCGTGAGGTTGATGGCGACCGCAAGTCGGCCTCCCGACTTTTCCACCTTGCGTCGGAGCGGTGCGGCAATCTGCTCCAGCGCGTCATCGTGGCGCTGCCGGATCGCCGCCATGTTCGGCTCGCAGTGGTTGAGTACGTGGGCGGGCGTCTCGGCATTCGTGCAGCCGGGCGCTCGACAGCTCTCGTTGGCGCGCAGGTTGCGCCGTTTGAGGCTGCTGTGGGTGTCGATGAGTTGGGCCCGCGCCGCAAGCGCGAAGCGGAACTCCGCGTCCGAGAGCCCGGCACCTACCGTGATGAACCGCGAACCGACGTCGCCGTGTTCCCGCGCAGTCCTGCCTTGGACCACCTTGGTCTTCCAGGTGGCGAGGCGGCGCAGCTTCATGTGCAGCTTCACGTGGCGCAACACCGTCTTGTGGGTGAGCCACTTTGCGTGATGTGGCACGCGGAGATGCAGGATGCCCGGCGCCGAGTCGTCGTCACAGGGCGCGAGCTTCAGGCCGAGAGTCTGCAGCGTCGTCCGCACATTGGTCCAGAGTGAGGCAATGTCACCGTTGCGGCGACGCTCCGTGGCATGGGCTGAGGCCGAGAGCTCGGAGTTGAGGTAGAGCTGGGCCAGCTCATCGACCCGTCCGCGCCAGTGCTCTTCATCCAATTTGTAGCGCTTGCGTACCACTTGCCCGACCTGGGTGCGCGCGATGGCACGAATGTCGGGGTCCTTGGAGTGTAGCATCTGCCACGCATGGGCCACCTGCAGCGATTTGTATAGCTCCACGAGGGCTGAAGTCCCAGTCCTCCGCCCGAAGTCGGCGCGAAGAACAGGCCGTGGTGGGAGCAGTCAGGCAGTCGGAGCAGGTGGCGCAGGCCGCGGACGACGGCCCGGTCGAAGCCCTCGAGCTGGGACTGGAGCGGTCGCACATGTCTGAGTGCGTACTCTATCTTGGGGTAGACGTAGACCTTCAGGGCCTTGATGATCTGCCAGGGTGCTAACTCTGAGCGCATGAGTGCCACCGCCTCCTGCTTGATCTGGTTCAGCTTGGGCTCTAGCTGGAGACGGTGCCTCACGTGGTCGAAACCATCACCGACCCCTAGGTAACGGTAGCTCTCGTTGAGCCCGAGGGTGGTGATGGCCTCGCCGTGGATGTGCAACTGGGTGTCGTCGTCGCGCGCCGGGTTGCTGTACTGGTCGAGAGTCACTGGAAGGAAGGCACACTTGGCCGGGTTGGCACGGAGGCCTGTCCACGCGAGGAATCGCTCGACGACGGCGTGGCATTTCTGGATCCCAGCGGCGCTGTCGGCGAACACCTTGATGTCGTCTGCGTACGCGGTGCTGCACGGCCGCACGCCGTCCGCCAGGGGCACACCAACGCCGTTGAGACGCTCCAGTGCACGGAGTAGCGGGACCAGTGCAGCGATGAAGAGGAGGGGGCTAAGCGGGCAGCCTTGGTAAACGCCCACCTCCTGACGCACTGGGTTCTGGCGCCGTCGTTGGCGTTTCCAACAACAAAGAAGGAGGCGTCGTAAATACCGCTGCAGCGCGAAACGAAGTCTTCGTTCACACCGAGGCGCCGTAAAACCGCCCACATCAAGTCTTGAGCGAGCGATCCAAAAGCGTTTTCTAGGTCGTACCAGACCTGGTACAGCCTGCGGTGCATGCGCCGAGTCTGGTCAAGCAGTGTTGTCGCCACAAAGTTATGCTCATGGCAGCCATTGAACGATCTGAAGCCCTTCTGCGATATCGGTAAGCGGCCGTTAGACTCCAGGAACTTGGACAGTCGACGCGCCAGCAACCCGCTGTACAGCTTGTAGATGGCGGTCTGGAGGCAGATTGGCCGCCAGTTCGACGGCACGGCCGGGTCACCTTTCTTGTGGATGAGCCGCACGATGCCAACCTTCCATAGGGCGGGTACCTGTCGATGGCGCCAGCAGAAACGAAAGGCGGCGAGTAGCAGCGTCAGGAGCTGCACCTGGAAGCGCTTGTAGACGTCGTACCCCACGCCGTCATGTCCAGGGCTCGACGTCCCTTTCACCTGTCCCAGCTGGTCTTCGATCTCGTCCAGCGTAGGCTCCGAGGTGAGGGCACTGGTCGCATGGGTAGCTGCCGGCAGTGCATCCAGGGCCGCGCGAAATTCCTCTCCGTTCTCTCCATGATAGTCAAACTCCGACGTCCTCGTGCTCGTCGTCGAGAAGTGCTCAAACAGTGTGGCCCTGTCAATCGGGCACTCGTCCACTGTCGGCGCTGTGGCAGCGTCGGGCGAGGCACGGCGGAGAATCTCCTCAACGCACGCGCTCTCGTTCTGTGCAAACTTCTTGCGCAGCCGCGTCCTGTCCATTGCCGACCGAATACGTCCGACGCGGCGGCGGGCGTTGCGCACCGCCTTCTGGTTCCGCGGCGTATCCCGTTGCACGTCAGCCATACTATCCAGAGCCTCGTCCAGCCGGTGCTCAAGATGGTTCCGCGTTACACGCGGGGTCGGCGAGGTGGCGCGGGTGCACGCGCCGAGCGTGGGCGGGGCGGTGTCACCGGCTGCAGCGCGAAAGGCTGGAGTGCGGCGCGTAGGCGAGCAGGGATAGCGCTGATGTAGCCCTCCCCGGTCTGCCAGTCGTCGGCATCAGAGATTTTGCAGGCCAGGTCCTCGGCCACACCAGTCACAGCTGCGGCTGCAGCATCGAAGTCCTCCTCTGTCAAGGGACGGAGCCGAAGTCGAGGTTGCTTAGCGGGGCCGAGTTTGGTCCGATAGGGATCGTAGGAAACCTCACCGCCGTCGCGCGCCGCAATCTCGGCTTCTCGTCCATGTCATCGTCATTGTTCCTCGAGGGGTCGTCACTATCCGCTGGTGTTCCATGTTGACATCTGCCGGTGTCGAGTCGGTGCTGGGCGCCGGCGGCGGCAGCGGCTGGAGGCACTGGTCGAGTGAGCCGTCATGGGGCCCGCACTCTGTGACAGTGCGCTTGAGGTCCAGCGCTCGGTTGGCAAGGCGGTCTGCATGCTGGTTGGCTTTGCGGTCGATGTGCGAGAGGCGATACCAATCAAGCTCTCGGAGAGCAGCCTGCACGCGGTTCCGAATCGATCGAAGACGTTTGTTGTTGCAAGCGAAGACGCCACGGACTTGGGATAGCGCCAGGTGGCTGTCACCTTCAACGCGTAGTCGGCGCGCGCCATGGTGCACCGCGCTGCGGACGCCGAGTAGCATGGCAGTATACTCAGCCGTATTGTTCGTCTCGCGGCCGGGCATGTAGTGTGCGATAGTCCAGACCGCATGGCCGTTGGGCGCGAAGAGCGCCGCGCCGGCACCACCGGGTGCTGGGTTCCGGCGGCAGGCTCCGTCGAAGCGTAGTAGCCACTCCGTCGGCGTGGCGGCAGGCTCAGCAGCAGGCGTAAGTGCAAGTGCGGTGTCCGTCGGCGTGGCGGTATGCGCAGCGGCGTCCATCCTTATCTCAGCGGCAGGCAGTTGCGTGGGTTGTCGCGGTCCCCACCGCGTTGTAGCACGGCTGGTTCGCTGGGTCTGGGCCGGCGTCGCTTGCTCGCCGGTCACAAGGTGAGCAATGGCAGCGGCGCCAACTGCACGGTGGAGCGGGCCCCAGCGTGAGAGGCGCGGCGTGGGAAGGGCGAGCGGTGGAGTCATGGCAGCCAGGGTAGCAGCAACTCCAGCAGCAACCACTGCAACATCAAGCTCGGGGGCCGATCCAACAGCAGGGTCTGGGGTCTCTTCAAAGTCGAAGACAGGGGCCGCTTGGTCATCAGCAGCGGTAAGGCTACCAGCAACAGCAGTACATGCATCGGCACCAGAGCTTGCGCCGAGACGGGGTCCAACAGGGGCAGGAGCAGGTTGAAGTCCAAGGGCAACAGCAGATCCAAAGACTTCAGCGGCAACGAAGGTAATTCCAGGGGCAGAGGTCTCCACTGCCTGGTGCATCGGCTCGTCGGGGTCAGCACACGGGGTGTCACCGCGGTCGTTCAGTCGACGGCGCTTGCCAGCGACTCGGACTTCCGGGGGCGGCGAGGCGGGCGCCAGCACGGGGGCATGCTGGCGTCCAGGCGACTTAGTGGCAGGAGGCACGGTGCTCTGTGGTTGGGCGGCGCCGAAGGCCACGGTGTTGCTTGGTGCGACTGCCGTGACCAGAGGCGCCATCAAGTCTGGGGGCCCGAGAGATGGGGGTTCCCTTTGACTGATGTCAGAACAGTCGCTGGCGGTGGAGCTGTCTCCTCCGCAGGGAGCGAGGCCGCTGGCGCCGAAGCAGCCGTGAGGCAGGAGCGTGCATGGCGCGTGGCAGCAGCTCTGGACTGGAAGTCGATGCCACACGGGCATCCACTGTGGAAGTGGTCCACGAAGTGGACACCGTGGTGAACGTCCCGGCGGTGGCGGGTAAGCGTCGCCAGCGCGCGGGTGGAGTACGCGCACCGCGCACACCCGAAGGCGGAGGCGTTGTACGCATACACCGCAAACACAGGACCCTGTCGGCCGTGGTCGGCTCTGACAAGTACATGGGCGTTGGGTCCCTCCGTTGTGGAGCGGCTAGCGGGCTCACCAGTAGAAGCGTCGTGCGTCTTGGTCTCCTCGTGGCTGTCGCTTGCGGATGCCGTACTGCCGCTGTGCAGCGCAAGGTCCCGTGCCGCGTCCTCGATCAGTGTGCCCAGCGCGGGCGACGCGCCGACCGAGGTCGCAGTCTGTGCCGGAATGGCAGGAATAGTTGCGATGCGGGGTGCGGCTGATGCCCGAGAAACAGCATTGGTCATCAGTGGCGGCACAGCGGACCCGAGCGCTCCACCTTCAGCAAGCTGGCCGGGCAGCACTCGCGTTGGGATCATGGCGGCGTTGACGGCGGCGTCGGCCGAGCCGTCGCTGTCGCTGTCGTCGCTCGAGTAATCTTGAAGGCCATAGGCCGCGGCAAGGGCGCTAGCCGTGGCAGCCGCCAGCGCAGCCCCAGGCACGAGTGGCGGCAAGCACCAGTCTGCAACGGCAGTTTGGCCGTGGGGGGCGCGGCGCTGCGCGCACGAAGATCAGGTGGCGGTGCGGTGAAGCCCGTGCGAGGCTCAACAGCCGGCGTAGCCGTGGCAGCCAGGCTAGGGGGCCGCACGCAGCGACGACAGGCGGCGCCACCCGGTCGGGCAGCATACCACCTGCCCTGCCGGGTTGCCAAACAATCGCTTCAGGTTCTTGCGCGGCGGCAGGCGCTGTCGAGGCGTGGGGTGCGGCCAGCGGCGCTACCCAATCGGGCAGCGTGCCGCTCGCCCTGCCGGGTGGCCAGACAATCGCTTCAGGTTCTTGAGCGGCGCAACGCGCTGTCGAGGCGTGGGGTCGGGCTAGCGGCGCTACCCAATCGGGCAGCATGCCGCCCGCCCTGCCGGGTGGCAAAAACTCCGTATTCGAAAAATTGAGCCAACAGGCGCGTCTGGGGCGGCCGAGGCACCCTGGGCGTCCATGGAGGGGTCCGGGGCGGCCGTGGGGCGCGTCTGGGCGACGCCAGGGCCAGCGGCCGAGGCGCGCGCGCTCGCCGGCGCGGCTTGGGCTTGAGGGAGGCTCAGAGTGACTGGCCCCCGGGGCCGGCCCAAAACCAGGCCAGCGGCCAGGGTTCGGGTCCGGCCCGTCGCGGCCGAGCACGGTGCGTGTGCATCGGCGCGTGGGCCGCAGACCAACGTATCTGCGACCCCTTCCACTCGGCTGGGTGTGGGGATACTGGGGTTGGCGGCGGCTCGCGACGGCGAGGCCGGAGCGGGATCGGGCGCCAGGTGGGTGCAAAGAGCCCCCTGTCGCTCGGACCCGTTACACTTGAAGGCGCACTGTCGACGCCGCCGACGTGGCGGGCCGGGATTGGGTTGACGGGAGCGGCGTGTCCACCGCTGATTGGCGGAGGGTCGTTGAGGCTGTTGGCGCCGTTGAAGTCTGCGGCGGGCGATCCGACGGCGGCGACGTGTCCGCCGCTGATTGGCGTGACGTCGTCCGCGTGGTCGCGACCGTTGAAGCTGGAGTCCGGAGTCCCGACGAGCGCGACGTGGTCGCCGCTGATTGGCTGACGGTCGTTGAAGCTTGGGCCGTCGGCGCTGGTGTGTCCGACGTCGTCGACGCGGTCGCCGCTGATTGGCTCCTGCCAGCCAGTGACCGCGTCGTAAAACGATGCGTCGCTGGCGTCGCTGTCGACAGTGGCGGTGGACGCCTCGCTGTCCAACGATGCGGACCTCTCTCTGATTGGCCAAAAATACCGCATTGCTGCAATGTGATTGGCCAAAAAGAAAAAAGGCAAAGGGACACTAGGAGGACGCAACGTAGAGGAGGACGCAACGAAGGTAGAAAAGGTAGAAAAGAAAAAGTGTAGTTGGCCTCGCGGGGAAAGGTGAAAGCCCCGGAGACCGTTCCAAAAGCAACTGGCAAGCCAACTACTTTCGGAATTTGCAAAAATGAATGTGAAAAGACCACCGAAAAACGGCGGAAACCAGTTTTCACACTGATTAGAACAGAAAGTGTTTATGTATTTACCAGTATGAGTGACCTCTCCTTGACCTAAAAGTAGGTAGTAGATATGCATGTCTTAGTATGGAGGGCTTTTGGATCTCTCTGGGTTTGGGATGGGAGGGCGGTGCCCTACGTGGGTAGTGCCCTGTTGGTCATATAGACCCGTCTCACCGTGCCGCCGCTCGCGATGAGCGCCGCGGGCCCCCAGGTCCACGCGACGCACGCGAGGAGTTGCCATGTCGCTGTCGGAGTCGGTGCTGCGCGCAGTGAAAGTTCCAGATCCGCGCACTGGCTCGGATGCAGTGGCTGGACAGCTTCCTGTCGAGGCGGCGGCCGTCGCGCTTCAGCAGAGCCAGCAGCTCGGTGTACACCTTGAAGTTGCTAGGCAACACCGAGCCCAGCGACCCGTACACGAGTCCTGCCACTCGAACCCTCCAGCCAGCTCTCTGCATGGCCGCTGCGACTGTCTGGTACTTGGCAATCTTGTGGTCGCGACTTTGGCGCAGCGCGGAAGAGTTGGCTGCATCGGTGGGCTGGTTCTCGTGTGTGATCGCCAGGTCGACGATCACGGCTCGCTTGGTTTCGGTGTTGCGCAGCACGATGTCTGGGCGCAGCGCTGCGCCTTCAAATTCCGGTACCGTGAGGTTGATGGCGACCGCAAGTCGGCCTCCCGACTTTTCCACCTTGCGTCGGAGCGGTGCGGCAATCTGCTCCAGCGCGTCATCGTGGCGCTGCCGGATCGCCGCCATGTTCGGCTCGCAGTGGTTGAGTACGTGGGCGGGCGTCTCGGCATTCGTGCAGCCGGGCGCTCGACAGCTCTCGTTGGCGCGCAGGTTGCGCCGTTTGAGGCTGCTGTGGGTGTCGATGAGTTGGGCCCGCGCCGCAAGCGCGAAGCGGAACTCCGCGTCCGAGAGCCCGGCACCTACCGTGATGAACCGCGAACCGACGTCGCCGTGTTCCCGCGCAGTCCTGCCTTGGACCACCTTGGTCTTCCAGGTGGCGAGGCGGCGCAGCTTCATGTGCAGCTTCACGTGGCGCAACACCGTCTTGTGGGTGAGCCACTTTGCGTGATGTGGCACGCGGAGATGCAGGATGCCCGGCGCCGAGTCGTCGTCACAGGGCGCGAGCTTCAGGCCGAGAGTCTGCAGCGTCGTCCGCACATTGGTCCAGAGTGAGGCAATGTCACCGTTGCGGCGACGCTCCGTGGCATGGGCTGAGGCCGAGAGCTCGGAGTTGAGGTAGAGCTGGGCCAGCTCATCGACCCGTCCGCGCCAGTGCTCTTCATCCAATTTGTAGCGCTTGCGTACCACTTGCCCGACCTGGGTGCGCGCGATGGCACGAATGTCGGGGTCCTTGGAGTGTAGCATCTGCCACGCATGGGCCACCTGCAGCGATTTGTATAGCTCCACGAGGGGCTGAAGTCCCAGTCCTCCGCCCGAAGTCGGCGCGAAGAACAGGCCGTGGTGGGAGCAGTCAGGCAGTCGGAGCAGGTGGCGCAGGCCGCGGACGACGGCCCGGTCGAAGCCCTCGAGCTGGGACTGGAGCGGTCGCACATGTCTGAGTGCGTACTCTATCTTGGGGTAGACGTAGACCTTCAGGGCCTTGATGATCTGCCAGGGTGCTAACTCTGAGCGCATGAGTGCCACCGCCTCCTGCTTGATCTGGTTCAGCTTGGGCTCTAGCTGGAGACGGTGCCTCACGTGGTCGAAACCATCACCGACCCCTAGGTAACGGTAGCTCTCGTTGAGCCCGAGGGTGGTGATGGCCTCGCCGTGGATGTGCAACTGGGTGTCGTCGTCGCGCGCCGGGTTGCTGTACTGGTCGAGAGTCACTGGAAGGAAGGCACACTTGGCCGGGTTGGCACGGAGGCCTGTCCACGCGAGGAATCGCTCGACGACGGCGTGGCATTTCTGGATCCCAGCGGCGCTGTCGGCGAACACCTTGATGTCGTCTGCGTACGCGGTGCTGCACGGCCGCACGCCGTCCGCCAGGGGCACACCAACGCCGTTGAGACGCTCCAGTGCACGGAGTAGCGGGACCAGTGCAGCGATGAAGAGGAGGGGCTAAGCGGGCAGCCTTGGTAAACGCCCACCTCCTGACGCACTGGGTCTGTGGCGCCGTCGTTGGCGTTTCCAACAACAAAGAAGGAGGCGTCGTAAATACCGCTGCAGCGCGAAACGAAGTCTTCGTTCACACCGAGGCGCCGTAAAACCGCCCACATCAAGTCTTGAGCGAGCGATCCAAAAGCGTTTTCTAGGTCGTACCAGACCTGGTACAGCCTGCGGTGCATGCGCCGAGTCTGGTCAAGCAGTGTTGTCGCCACAAAGTTATGCTCATGGCAGCCATTGAACGATCTGAAGCCCTTCTGCGATATCGGTAAGCGGCCGTTAGACTCCAGGAACTTGGACAGTCGACGCGCCAGCAACCCGCTGTACAGCTTGTAGATGGCGGTCTGGAGGCAGATTGGCCGCCAGTTCGACGGCACGGCCGGGTCACCTTTCTTGTGGATGAGCCGCACGATGCCAACCTTCCATAGGGCGGGTACCTGTCGATGGCGCCAGCAGAAACGAAAGGCGGCGAGTAGCAGCGTCAGGAGCTGCACCTGGAAGCGCTTGTAGACGTCGTACCCCACGCCGTCATGTCCAGGGCTCGACGTCCCTTTCACCTGTCCCAGCTGGTCTTCGATCTCGTCCAGCGTAGGCTCCGAGGTGAGGGCACTGGTCGCATGGGTAGCTGCCGGCAGTGCATCCAGGGCCGCGCGAAATTCCTCTCCGTTCTCTCCATGATAGTCAAACTCCGACGTCCTCGTGCTCGTCGTCGAGAAGTGCTCAAACAGTGTGGCCCTGTCAATCGGGCACTCGTCCACTGTCGGCGCTGTGGCAGCGTCGGGCGAGGCACGGCGGAGAATCTCCTCAACGCACGCGCTCTCGTTCTGTGCAAACTTCTTGCGCAGCCGCGTCCTGTCCATTGCCGACCGAATACGTCCGACGCGGCGGCGGGCGTTGCGCACCGCCTTCTGGTTCCGCGGCGTATCCCGTTGCACGTCAGCCATACTATCCAGAGCCTCGTCCAGCCGGTGCTCAAGATGGTTCCGCGTTACACGCGGGGTCGGCGAGGTGGCGCGGGTGCACGCGCCGAGCGTGGGCGGGGCGGTGTCACCGGCTGCAGCGCGAAAGGCTGGAGTGCGGCGCGTAGGCGAGCAGGGATAGCGCTGATGTAGCCCTCCCCGGTCTGCCAGTCGTCGGCATCAGAGATTTTGCAGGCCAGGTCCTCGGCCACACCAGTCACAGCTGCGGCTGCAGCATCGAAGTCCTCCTCTGTCAAGGGACGGAGCCGAAGTCGAGGTTGCTTAGCGGGGGCCGAGTTTGGTCCGATAGGGATCGTAGGGAAAACCTCACCGCCGTCGCGCGCCGCAATCTCGGCTTCCTCGTCCATGTCATCGTCATTGTTCCTCGAGGGGTCGTCACTATCCGCTGGTGTCTCCATGTTGACATCTGCCGGTGTCGAGTCGGTGCTGGGCGCCGGCGGCGGCAGCGGCTGGAGGCACTGGTCGAGTGAGCCGTCATGGGGCCCGCACTCTGTGACAGTGCGCTTGAGGTCCAGCGCTCGGTTGGCAAGGCGGTCTGCATGCTGGTTGGCTTTGCGGTCGATGTGCGAGAGGCGATACCAATCAAGCTCTCGGAGAGCAGCCTGCACGCGGTTCCGAATCGATCGAAGACGTTTGTTGTTGCAAGCGAAGACGCCACGGACTTGGGATAGCGCCAGGTGGCTGTCACCTTCAACGCGTAGTCGGCGCGCGCCATGGTGCACCGCGCTGCGGACGCCGAGTAGCATGGCAGTATACTCAGCCGTATTGTTCGTCTCGCGGCCGGGCATGTAGTGTGCGATAGTCCAGACCGCATGGCCGTTGGGCGCGAAGAGCGCCGCGCCGGCACCACCGGGTGCTGGGTTCCGGCGGCAGGCTCCGTCGAAGCGTAGTAGCCACTCCGTCGGCGTGGCGGCAGGCTCAGCA
Source organism: Phytophthora syringae (assembly GCA_012656105.1). Taxonomy (NCBI): domain Eukaryota; phylum Oomycota; class Peronosporomycetes; order Peronosporales; family Peronosporaceae; genus Phytophthora; species Phytophthora syringae. The sequence goes on along the minus strand of JAAKBD010000019.1, from coordinate 231,606 downwards.
GCAGGCGTAAGTGCAAGTGCGGTGTCCGTCGGCGTGGCGGTATGCGCAGCGGCGTCCATCCTTATCTCAGCGGCAGGCAGTTGCGTGGGTTGTCGCGGTCCCCACCGCGTTGTAGCACGGCTGGTTCGCTGGGTCTGGGCCGGCGTCGCTTGCTCGCCGGTCACAAGGTGAGCAATGGCAGCGGCGCCAACTGCACGGTGGAGCGGGCCCCAGCGTGAGAGGCGCGGCGTGGGAAGGGCGAGCGGTGGAGTCATGGCAGCCAGGGTAGCAGCAACTCCAGCAGCAACCACTGCAACATCAAGCTCGGGGGCCGATCCAACAGCAGGGTCTGGGGTCTCTTCAAAGTCGAAGACAGGGGCCGCTTGGTCATCAGCAGCGGTAAGGCTACCAGCAACAGCAGTACATGCATCGGCACCAGAGCTTGCGCCGAGACGGGGTCCAACAGGGGCAGGAGCAGGTTGAAGTCCAAGGGCAACAGCAGATCCAAAGACTTCAGCGGCAACGAAGGTAATTCCAGGGGCAGAGGTCTCCACTGCCTGGTGCATCGGCTCGTCGGGGTCAGCACACGGGGTGTCACCGCGGTCGTTCAGTCGACGGCGCTTGCCAGCGACTCGGACTTCCGGGGGCGGCGAGGCGGGCGCCAGCACGGGGGCATGCTGGCGTCCAGGCGACTTAGTGGCAGGAGGCACGGTGCTCTGTGGTTGGGCGGCGCCGAAGGCCACGGTGTTGCTTGGTGCGACTGCCGTGACCAGAGGCGCCATCAAGTCTGGGGGCCCGAGAGATGGGGGTTCCCTTTGACTGATGTCAGAACAGTCGCTGGCGGTGGAGCTGTCTCCTCCGCAGGGAGCGAGGCCGCTGGCGCCGAAGCAGCCGTGAGGCAGGAGCGTGCATGGCGCGTGGCAGCAGCTCTGGACTGGAAGTCGATGCCACACGGGCATCCACTGTGGAAGTGGTCCACGAAGTGGACACCGTGGTGAACGTCCCGGCGGTGGCGGGTAAGCGTCGCCAGCGCGCGGGTGGAGTACGCGCACCGCGCACACCCGAAGGCGGAGGCGTTGTACGCATACACCGCAAACACAGGACCCTGTCGGCCGTGGTCGGCTCTGACAAGTACATGGGCGTTGGGTCCCTCCGTTGTGGAGCGGCTAGCGGGCTCACCAGTAGAAGCGTCGTGCGTCTTGGTCTCCTCGTGGCTGTCGCTTGCGGATGCCGTACTGCCGCTGTGCAGCGCAAGGTCCCGTGCCGCGTCCTCGATCAGTGTGCCCAGCGCGGGCGACGCGCCGACCGAGGTCGCAGTCTGTGCCGGAATGGCAGGAATAGTTGCGATGCGGGGTGCGGCTGATGCCCGAGAAACAGCATTGGTCATCAGTGGCGGCACAGCGGACCCGAGCGCTCCACCTTCAGCAAGCTGGCCGGGCAGCACTCGCGTTGGGATCATGGCGGCGTTGACGGCGGCGTCGGCCGAGCCGTCGCTGTCGCTGTCGTCGCTCGAGTAATCTTGAAGGCCATAGGCCGCGGCAAGGGCGCTAGCCGTGGCAGCCGCCAGCGCAGCCCCAGGCACGAGTGGCGGCAAGCACCAGTCTGCAACGGCAGTTTGGCCGTGGGGGGCGCGGCGCTGCGCGCACGAAGATCAGGTGGCGGTGCGGTGAAGCCCGTGCGAGGCTCAACAGCCGGCGTAGCCGTGGCAGCCGAGGCTAGGGGCCGCACGCAGCGACGACAGGCGGCGCCACCCGGTCGGGCAGCATACCACCTGCCCTGCCGGGTTGCCAAACAATCGCTTCAGGTTCTTGCGCGGCGGCAGGCGCTGTCGAGGCGTGGGGTGCGGCCAGCGGCGCTACCCAATCGGGCAGCGTGCCGCTCGCCCTGCCGGGTGGCCAGACAATCGCTTCAGGTTCTTGAGCGGCGCAACGCGCTGTCGAGGCGTGGGGTCGGGCTAGCGGCGCTACCCAATCGGGCAGCATGCCGCCCGCCCTGCCGGGTGGCAAAAACTCCGTATTCGAAAAATTGAGCCAACAGGCGCGTCTGGGGCGGCCGAGGCACCCTGGGCGTCCATGGAGGGGTCCGGGGCGGCCGTGGGGCGCGTCTGGGCGACGCCAGGGCCAGCGGCCGAGGCGCGCGCGCTCGCCGGCGCGGCTTGGGCTTGAGGGAGGCTCAGAGTGACTGGCCCCCGGGGCCGGCCCAAAACCAGGCCAGCGGCCAGGGTTCGGGTCCGGCCCGTCGCGGCCGAGCACGGTGCGTGTGCATCGGCGCGTGGGCCGCAGACCAACGTATCTGCGACCCCTTCCACTCGGCTGGGTGTGGGGATACTGGGGTTGGCGGCGGCTCGCGACGGCGAGGCCGGAGCGGGATCGGGCGCCAGGTGGGTGCAAAGAGCCCCCTGTCGCTCGGACCCGTTACACTTGAAGGCGCACTGTCGACGCCGCCGACGTGGCGGGCCGGGATTGGGTTGACGGGAGCGGCGTGTCCACCGCTGATTGGCGGAGGGTCGTTGAGGCTGTTGGCGCCGTTGAAGTCTGCGGCGGGCGATCCGACGGCGGCGACGTGTCCGCCGCTGATTGGCGTGACGTCGTCCGCGTGGTCGCGACCGTTGAAGCTGGAGTCCGGAGTCCCGACGAGCGCGACGTGGTCGCCGCTGATTGGCTGACGGTCGTTGAAGCTTGGGCCGTCGGCGCTGGTGTGTCCGACGTCGTCGACGCGGTCGCCGCTGATTGGCTCCTGCCAGCCAGTGACCGCGTCGTAAAACGATGCGTCGCTGGCGTCGCTGTCGACAGTGGCGGTGGACGCCTCGCTGTCCAACGATGCGGACCTCTCTCTGATTGGCCAAAAATACCGCATTGCTGCAATGTGATTGGCCAAAAGAAAAAGGCAAAGGGACACTAGGAGGACGCAACGTAGAGGAGGACGCAACGAAGGTAGAAAAGGTAGAAAAGAAAAAGTGTAGTTGGCCTCGCGGGGGAAAGGTGAAAGCCCCGGAGACCGTTCCAAAAGCAACTGGCAAGCCAACTACTTTCGGAATTTGCAAAAATGAATGTGAAAAGACCACCGAAAAACGGCGGAAACCAGTTTTCACACTGATTAGAACAGAAAGTGTTTATGTATTTACCAGTATGAGTGACCTCTCCTTGACCTAAAAGTAGGTAGTAGATATGCATGTCTTAGTATGGAGGGCTTTTGGATCTCTCTGGGTTTGGGATGGGAGGGCGGTGCCCTACGTGGGTAGTGCCCTGTTGGTCATATAGACCCGTCTCACCGTGCCGCCGCTCGCGATGAGCGCCGCGGGCCCCCAGGTCCACGCGACGCACGCGAGGAGTTGCCATGTCGCTGTCGGAGTCGGTGCTGCGCGCAGTGAAAGTTCCAGATCCGCGCACTGGCTCGGATGCAGTGGCTGGACAGCTTCCTGTCGAGGCGGCGGCCGTCGCGCTTCAGCAGAGCCAGCAGCTCGGTGTACACCTTGAAGTTGCTAGGCAACACCGAGCCCAGCGACCCGTACACGAGTCCTGCCACTCGAACCCTCCAGCCAGCTCTCTGCATGGCCGCTGCGACTGTCTGGTACTTGGCAATCTTGTGGTCGCGACTTTGGCGCAGCGCGGAAGAGTTGGCTGCATCGGTGGGCTGGTTCTCGTGTGTGATCGCCAGGTCGACGATCACGGCTCGCTTGGTTTCGGTGTTGCGCAGCACGATGTCTGGGCGCAGCGCTGCGCCTTCAAATTCCGGTACCGTGAGGTTGATGGCGACCGCAAGTCGGCCTCCCGACTTTTCCACCTTGCGTCGGAGCGGTGCGGCAATCTGCTCCAGCGCGTCATCGTGGCGCTGCCGGATCGCCGCCATGTTCGGCTCGCAGTGGTTGAGTACGTGGGCGGGCGTCTCGGCATTCGTGCAGCCGGGCGCTCGACAGCTCTCGTTGGCGCGCAGGTTGCGCCGTTTGAGGCTGCTGTGGGTGTCGATGAGTTGGGCCCGCGCCGCAAGCGCGAAGCGGAACTCCGCGTCCGAGAGCCCGGCACCTACCGTGATGAACCGCGAACCGACGTCGCCGTGTTCCCGCGCAGTCCTGCCTTGGACCACCTTGGTCTTCCAGGTGGCGAGGCGGCGCAGCTTCATGTGCAGCTTCACGTGGCGCAACACCGTCTTGTGGGTGAGCCACTTTGCGTGATGTGGCACGCGGAGATGCAGGATGCCCGGCGCCGAGTCGTCGTCACAGGGCGCGAGCTTCAGGCCGAGAGTCTGCAGCGTCGTCCGCACATTGGTCCAGAGTGAGGCAATGTCACCGTTGCGGCGACGCTCCGTGGCATGGGCTGAGGCCGAGAGCTCGGAGTTGAGGTAGAGCTGGGCCAGCTCATCGACCCGTCCGCGCCAGTGCTCTTCATCCAATTTGTAGCGCTTGCGTACCACTTGCCCGACCTGGGTGCGCGCGATGGCACGAATGTCGGGGTCCTTGGAGTGTAGCATCTGCCACGCATGGGCCACCTGCAGCGATTTGTATAGCTCCACGAGGGGCTGAAGTCCCAGTCCTCCGCCCGAAGTCGGCGCGAAGAACAGGCCGTGGTGGGAGCAGTCAGGCAGTCGGAGCAGGTGGCGCAGGCCGCGGACGACGGCCCGGTCGAAGCCCTCGAGCTGGGACTGGAGCGGTCGCACATGTCTGAGTGCGTACTCTATCTTGGGGTAGACGTAGACCTTCAGGGCCTTGATGATCTGCCAGGGTGCTAACTCTGAGCGCATGAGTGCCACCGCCTCCTGCTTGATCTGGTTCAGCTTGGGCTCTAGCTGGAGACGGTGCCTCACGTGGTCGAAACCATCACCGACCCCTAGGTAACGGTAGCTCTCGTTGAGCCCGAGGGTGGTGATGGCCTCGCCGTGGATGTGCAACTGGGTGTCGTCGTCGCGCGCCGGGTTGCTGTACTGGTCGAGAGTCACTGGAAGGAAGGCACACTTGGCCGGGTTGGCACGGAGGCCTGTCCACGCGAGGAATCGCTCGACGACGGCGTGGCATTTCTGGATCCCAGCGGCGCTGTCGGCGAACACCTTGATGTCGTCTGCGTACGCGGTGCTGCACGGCCGCACGCCGTCCGCCAGGGGCACACCAACGCCGTTGAGACGCTCCAGTGCACGGAGTAGCGGGACCAGTGCAGCGATGAAGAGGAGGGGCTAAGCGGGCAGCCTTGGTAAACGCCCACCTCCTGACGCACTGGGTCTGTGGCGCCGTCGTTGGCGTTTCCAACAACAAAGAAGGAGGCGTCGTAAATACCGCTGCAGCGCGAAACGAAGTCTTCGTTCACACCGAGGCGCCGTAAAACCGCCCACATCAAGTCTTGAGCGAGCGATCCAAAAGCGTTTTCTAGGTCGTACCAGACCTGGTACAGCCTGCGGTGCATGCGCCGAGTCTGGTCAAGCAGTGTTGTCGCCACAAAGTTATGCTCATGGCAGCCATTGAACGATCTGAAGCCCTTCTGCGATATCGGTAAGCGGCCGTTAGACTCCAGGAACTTGGACAGTCGACGCGCCAGCAACCCGCTGTACAGCTTGTAGATGGCGGTCTGGAGGCAGATTGGCCGCCAGTTCGACGGCACGGCCGGGTCACCTTTCTTGTGGATGAGCCGCACGATGCCAACCTTCCATAGGGCGGGTACCTGTCGATGGCGCCAGCAGAAACGAAAGGCGGCGAGTAGCAGCGTCAGGAGCTGCACCTGGAAGCGCTTGTAGACGTCGTACCCCACGCCGTCATGTCCAGGGCTCGACGTCCCTTTCACCTGTCCCAGCTGGTCTTCGATCTCGTCCAGCGTAGGCTCCGAGGTGAGGGCACTGGTCGCATGGGTAGCTGCCGGCAGTGCATCCAGGGCCGCGCGAAATTCCTCTCCGTTCTCTCCATGATAGTCAAACTCCGACGTCCTCGTGCTCGTCGTCGAGAAGTGCTCAAACAGTGTGGCCCTGTCAATCGGGCACTCGTCCACTGTCGGCGCTGTGGCAGCGTCGGGCGAGGCACGGCGGAGAATCTCCTCAACGCACGCGCTCTCGTTCTGTGCAAACTTCTTGCGCAGCCGCGTCCTGTCCATTGCCGACCGAATACGTCCGACGCGGCGGCGGGCGTTGCGCACCGCCTTCTGGTTCCGCGGCGTATCCCGTTGCACGTCAGCCATACTATCCAGAGCCTCGTCCAGCCGGTGCTCAAGATGGTTCCGCGTTACACGCGGGGTCGGCAAGGTGGCGCGGGTGCACGCGCCGAGCGTGGGCGGGGCGGTGTCACCGGCTGCAGCGCGAAAGGCTGGAGTGCGGCGCGTAGGCGAGCAGGGATAGCGCTGATGTAGCCCTCCCCGGTCTGCCAGTCGTCGGCATCAGAGATTTTGCAGGCCAGGTCCTCGGCCACACCAGTCACAGCTGCGGCTGCAGCATCGAAGTCCTCCTCTGTCAAGGGACGGAGCCGAAGTCGAGGTTGCTTAGCGGGGGCCGAGTTTGGTCCGATAGGGATCGTAGGGAAAACCTCACCGCCGTCGCGCGCCGCAATCTCGGCTTCCTCGTCCATGTCATCGTCATTGTTCCTCGAGGGTCGTCACTATCCGCTGGTGTCTCCATGTTGACATCTGCCGGTGTCGAGTCGGTGCTGGGCGCCGGCGGCGGCAGCGGCTGGAGGCACTGGTCGAGTGAGCCGTCATGGGGCCCGCACTCTGTGACAGTGCGCTTGAGGTCCAGCGCTCGGTTGGCAAGGCGGTCTGCATGCTGGTTGGCTTTGCGGTCGATGTGCGAGAGGCGATACCAATCAAGCTCTCGGAGAGCAGCCTGCACGCGGTTCCGAATCGATCGAAGACGTTTGTTGTTGCAAGCGAAGACGCCACGGACTTGGGATAGCGCCAGGTGGCTGTCACCTTCAACGCGTAGTCGGCGCGCGCCATGGTGCACCGCGCTGCGGACGCCGAGTAGCATGGCAGTATACTCAGCCGTATTGTTCGTCTCGCGGCCGGGCATGTAGTGTGCGATAGTCAGACCGCATGGCCGTTGGGCGCGAAGAGCGCCGCGCCGGCACCACCGGGTGCTGGGTTCCGGCGGCAGGCTCCGTCGAAGCGTAGTAGCCACTCCGTCGGCGTGGCGGCAGGCTCAGCAGCAGGCGTAAGTGCAAGTGCGGTGTCCGTCGGCGTGGCGGTATGCGCAGCGGCGTCCATCCTTATCTCAGCGGCAGGCAGTTGCGTGGGTTGTCGCGGTCCCCACCGCGTTGTAGCACGGCTGGTTCGCTGGGTCTGGGCCGGCGTCGCTTGCTCGCCGGTCACAAGGTGAGCAATGGCAGCGGCGCCAACTGCACGGTGGAGCGGGCCCCAGCGTGAGAGGCGCGGCGTGGGAAGGGCGAGCGGTGGAGTCATGGCAGCCAGGGTAGCAGCAACTCCAGCAGCAACCACTGCAACATCAAGCTCGGGGGCCGATCCAACAGCAGGGTCTGGGGTCTCTTCAAAGTCGAAGACAGGGGCCGCTTGGTCATCAGCAGCGGTAAGGCTACCAGCAACAGCAGTACATGCATCGGCACCAGAGCTTGCGCCGAGACGGGGTCCAACAGGGGCAGGAGCAGGTTGAAGTCCAAGGGCAACAGCAGATCCAAAGACTTCAGCGGCAACGAAGGTAATTCCAGGGGCAGAGGTCTCCACTGCCTGGTGCATCGGCTCGTCGGGGTCAGCACACGGGGTGTCACCGCGGTCGTTCAGTCGACGGCGCTTGCCAGCGACTCGGACTTCCGGGGGCGGCGAGGCGGGCGCCAGCACGGGGGCATGCTGGCGTCCAGGCGACTTAGTGGCAGGAGGCACGGTGCTCTGTGGTTGGGCGGCGCCGAGGCCACGGTGTTGCTTGGTGCGACTGCCGTGACCAGAGGCGCCATCAAGTCTGGGGGCCCGAGAGATGGGGGTTCCCTTTGACTGATGTCAGAACAGTCGCTGGCGGTGGAGCTGTCTCCTCCGCAGGGAGCGAGGCCGCTGGCGCCGAAGCAGCCGTGAGGCAGGAGCGTGCATGGCGCGTGGCAGCAGCTCTGGACTGGAAGTCGATGCCACACGGGCATCCACTGTGGAAGTGGTCCACGAAGTGGACACCGTGGTGAACGTCCCGGCGGTGGCGGGTAAGCGTCGCCAGCGCGCGGGTGGAGTACGCGCACCGCGCACACCCGAAGGCGGAGGCGTTGTACGCATACACCGCAAACACAGGACCCTGTCGGCCGTGGTCGGCTCTGACAAGTACATGGGCGTTGGGTCCCTCCGTTGTGGAGCGGCTAGCGGGCTCACCAGTAGAAGCGTCGTGCGTCTTGGTCTCCTCGTGGCTGTCGCTTGCGGATGCCGTACTGCCGCTGTGCAGCGCAAGGTCCCGTGCCGCGTCCTCGATCAGTGTGCCCAGCGCGGGCGACGCGCCGACCGAGGTCGCAGTCTGTGCCGGAATGGCAGGAATAGTTGCGATGCGGGGTGCGGCTGATGCCCGAGAAACAGCATTGGTCATCAGTGGCGGCACAGCGGACCCGAGCGCTCCACCTTCAGCAAGCTGGCCGGGCAGCACTCGCGTTGGGATCATGGCGGCGTTGACGGCGGCGTCGGCCGAGCCGTCGCTGTCGCTGTCGTCGCTCGAGTAATCTTGAAGGCCATAGGCCGCGGCAAGGGCGCTAGCCGTGGCAGCCGCCAGCGCAGCCCCAGGCACAGTGGCGGCAAGCACCAGTCTGCAACGGCAGTTTGGCCGTGGGGGGCGCGGCGCTGCGCGCACGAAGATCAGGTGGCGGTGCGGTGAAGCCCGTGCGAGGCTCAACAGCCGGCGTAGCCGTGGCAGCCGAGGCTAGGGGCCGCACGCAGCGACGACAGGCGGCGCCACCCGGTCGGGCAGCATACCACCTGCCCTGCCGGGTTGCCAAACAATCGCTTCAGGTTCTTGCGCGGCGGCAGGCGCTGTCGAGGCGTGGGGTGCGGCCAGCGGCGCTACCCAATCGGGCAGCGTGCCGCTCGCCCTGCCGGGTGGCCAGACAATCGCTTCAGGTTCTTGAGCGGCGCAACGCGCTGTCGAGGCGTGGGGTCGGGCTAGCGGCGCTACCCAATCGGGCAGCATGCCGCCCGCCCTGCCGGGTGGCAAAAACTCCGTATTCGAAAAATTGAGCCAACAGGCGCGTCTGGGGCGGCCGAGGCACCCTGGGCGTCCATGGAGGGGTCCGGGGCGGCCGTGGGGCGCGTCTGGGCGACGCCAGGGCCAGCGGCCGAGGCGCGCGCGCGCTCGCCGGCGCGGCTTGGGCTTGAGGGAGGCTCAGAGTGACTGGCCCCCGGGGCCGGCCCAAAACCAGGCCAGCGGCCAGGGTTCGGGTCCGGCCCGTCGCGGCCGAGCACGGTGCGTGTGCATCGGCGCGTGGGCCGCAGACCAACGTATCTGCGACCCCTTCCACTCGGCTGGGTGTGGGGATACTGGGGTTGGCGGCGGCTCGCGACGGCGAGGCCGGAGCGGGATCGGGCGCCAGGTGGGTGCAAAGAGCCCCCTGTCGCTCGGACCCGTTACACTTGAAGGCGCACTGTCGACGCCGCCGACGTGGCGGGCCGGGATTGGGTTGACGGGAGCGGCGTGTCCACCGCTGATTGGCGGAGGGTCGTTGAGGCTGTTGGCGCCGTTGAAGTCTGCGGCGGGCGATCCGACGGCGGCGACGTGTCCGCCGCTGATTGGCGTGACGTCGTCCGCGTGGTCGCGACCGTTGAAGCTGGAGTCCGGAGTCCCGACGAGCGCGACGTGGTCGCCGCTGATTGGCTGACGGTCGTTGAAGCTTGGGCCGTCGGCGCTGGTGTGTCCGACGTCGTCGACGCGGTCGCCGCTGATTGGCTCCTGCCAGCCAGTGACCGCGTCGTAAAACGATGCGTCGCTGGCGTCGCTGTCGACAGTGGCGGTGGACGCCTCGCTGTCCAACGATGCGGACCTCTCTCTGATTGGCCAAAAATACCGCATTGCTGCAATGTGATTGGCCAAAAGAAAAAAGGCAAAGGGACACTAGGAGGACGCAACGTAGAGGAGGACGCAACGAAGGTAGAAAAGGTAGAAAAGAAAAAGTGTAGTTGGCCTCGCGGGGAAAGGTGAAAGCCCCGGAGACCGTTCCAAAAGCAACTGGCAAGCCAACTACTTTCGGAATTTGCAAAAATGAATGTGAAAAGACCACCGAAAAACGGCGGAAACCAGTTTTCACACTGATTAGAACAGATACTACACTTGATCTTAGCCAAAAGGCCGAGAAGGTATGATTTGCATTAGAAAAGCGAAATGTTACCTATATGTTTGGTCGTATCCTTCCGTAGATGTGGCAATTTAGATATTTTAGTTTTACAATTCTCGTCGAGGCTACTTCAAAAATAGCTCACTTTTGGTTTTAAAGAGGGTACCTGGGCTATGTATATCTAAAATAACGGCTATGGTCTCAACGGCCCGCACACACCAAGCAGAAAACCATGTCCGAGCGAGCGGAGCGTCTCTCCGGCCTACAGAATGGCGCCGTCGGTTCTCTCGCCGGGATGATCGAAGTGATTCTGCAGCAGCCAACGGTGGCCATGAAGAACGCAGTGCAGCAGGGCCGTCCCATCCAGTGGTCCGGCCCCGCGCTCTACCGTGGTGTGGGCGTCTCACTGGCCTCCATCGCCCCAGTGAGCGCCATCCAGTTCGCAGTCAACGGCCGCTTGCTGCGCAGCCTCACCGCCCCAGGCGCAGCACCATCAGACGAGACGAAGCTCCTGTGTGGCACCTTGTCGGGTGTCGCGTCGGCGCCCCTGAGCGCTTCGGCGGAGCTGGTCATGACGCTGCAGCAGAACAACGGCAAGAGCTTCGGCGCCACCGTCCGCGAGGTGGCCAAGCAGCACGGCGTTGCTCGCTTGCTCAGGGGTTTCTCAGCCACCGCAGTGCGAGACGCTGCATGGTGTGCAGGGTATTTGGCTCTGGGCCCCGTGTTCACGCACAAGATGCACCCGCTGAGCCCCGCCACCTTCGGAGACGCGGACACCGCCACCAAGGCGCAGAAGACCTGGGCTTCAATTGCTGGCTGCGTCACTGCCGGACTCATCACAGTGGTGGTCACGCAGCCGGTGGACACCGTCAAGACGGTCATGCAGGGAGAGGCCATGGCGCTGCCTTCGGGTCGCGCGCCTAGTACGCTCGCCACTGCCGCTCGGATCTACCGCGAAGGAGGCTTGGCGAGCTTCTACCGCGGCATCGTCCCGAGAGGATGTCGCTTGGTCGGTGCGGTGTTCATCCTGGGGCAGTCGCGCATCCAGCTTGAGGAGGTCTTCGAAGAGCACGAAGTGCTCAAGCTCTAGACCACGTACGTAGATGCAGCATAGAGCACGACTAATTAATCGGTAGCAACATGGTTCCGCCGCCTATGGTCTCCGCTGCTTTCATGATGAAGGTCATCGGGCGTCTCTCTCTACTACTACACCGGTACCGTAGTCCACAGGCTTGTGCTGAGGCGCCACTGCAGAAGTCATGACCTGCTACCGGCATGATCAGCACAGTGGGTTGTGCACTGTGAGTTGAAGTGCGCGGCCATCAACCGTGCTGAGTGACACGCAGAGACCACCCTTTTGACCGGCGGCGACTTCATGCTGACCGGACGCTTCCGACCGTCGGTGTGACCCACGTCACGCATGGAGCCACCGCTTACACGCGCTGGTGGGCGCACGACGTGCAGACGTTCGGTACGAGTCAAGCAAAGGCTTCATCGGCAGCCAGTGGGACTCAGGCCAGACTCGGGTCGGGCCGAGCTGCCACGTACTTGGGGCCGTTCTCGCGGGTGGCGCGCTCGCCGGCATGCATCGAGGATCGATCATGCCTGCAGCGTTACTGCGTAGGGGTCGAGTAACTGCTTGACAGCGGAAGGTCGCCCCAGTGTGACGCTACCGCTCGCAGTCCCAGGAGGTCTCTGAGACCGAGGATCTGCGACCAGTGTGGGCTTCTCCGCCATGCCAGTACTAACGGGAGGTGCCTGAGCCCGCACATGAAATACAGCGGCGACAGGCTTGTGGTCACTGGTAGCAATTGCTTCGAAGCAGGAAAATCGTTGCAGCTTGATATTCGAGCGAAGTCCCGGCAGCGACTTGTACAACACACGATCGCAGTATGAGGGCACGCGCTCCAGCTACGAACAACAAACCAGTGCCAGGTGAGACCAACACAATGCGAAAACAGTTGCCGAGCCAGAGTGTAAGACGCACCAAATACTCATCGAGGCTGTGTCGCACTCGCTTAAACGTTGGTGGAAACAGCGCCGGTGGAAGCTCCCACCCCGTAAGTGCTTTCTTGTCTTCAACCTGGTGCTTGAGCTGATCATTCTGGTTCAAGGCGACCCATTTTTGGCTCGCACTAGGGTCATGACTTCTGCACAATGTTTTTCATGGTTGCGTTGGCAAGGAGCGGTGTAGTTCAAATCAAGCGGTAGTTGAGATCGCCGAACCAGAAGCAGTGGTCGAACTGGTGATCGATCGACACATTCTTTTGACCGAACTTTTCACCAAGAATGGCAGCACACTAGAACACGCGAAAAACAGTGAGCTCTACATACTAAACATTTGCAGTAGACAGAACTATCTTACATCGCTGTTGCGCTTGTCGAGGAACTTCTGATCTTGATGCGCAGCCAGGTGGCAGCTAGCGAAACACAGCGAAGTGTTTTCGACGACACACTTGAAGAGCAAACCACCCTGGTACAAAAGGCAACATTAGAACACGTGACCCACTGCGCAAAAGCTTCTGGTTTGTCTTCGTACCTTGTTCCCAATGACACTTCCCAGACCTGTGGGGACAGCGAGCTTCTCCACTTCACAGACGTTGTTTCGCTCGTGCACGTACACATACAAGCGCATTTCCATGAGCTCCACTTTTCCTGCCAGCACGTAGTTTTCACCGAGATGCAAGTAAATTTGCTTGCTGAACGGGTAGTCCATGTGGTCTCCTTCTTGCTGAGCTGCCGCACCATTCGCTTCATTTTCCGCATCGACTTCTTGGTGCGCGATCGCTTTACAATCACATCCGACGACTTGTTTGTGCCTGCGTTACCCGGTTCCGATGCGGGGCTGCCAACCTCAGCGCGACCAGCTCGCATTGCGTTACTAGTTGGACTGATACTCTCGTCAGTGGTCGAGATGCTCCGTTGGCTGCCAGGTCTCTTGGTCGGCGATTTACCTCCTGAATCGTCCCCTTTTGACTCGTTTTCATCGTCTTCGTCGTCGTATTCCTCTTCGCCCTCGTCAAAATCGACCCCATCAAGCGTACGTGTAGGCGAGTCTAGGTCATTGCTTTCGTCGTCGTGGTCATCGGCCTTCCAGCTATCCGTCCTCACCAAATTCTCCGACACCTTTTCGCTCTTGTACGTGCTTTCTTGGAGTCCAACAGCAATGACATCAAGGTCGCCGCCACCTTCCGGAATCCAATCGTTCAGCAGTTTCGAGTCTTTCGGTGGCATCGTGTTGCCCACATTCCAGGAAGCAATGAGGATTTTCAGTGGCGTGCCCGTACTCATGACAATGACGGAAGTCTTGCGACCCCCGAAGCCGGAGCGGTGTTGATTGTTTGTCTTCGAGTCGGAGCGACACCGTCAACCTGAGCAAAAGCAGTTAAATATCGTGAAAATGCTCGACTCCGTGAAAAAGTCTGGTCTCACCTCGAGTTGGATGTCGTTGGCCTGGACTCGGGGCGTCGACTCCGACGTTGAGGTAGCATCGAGTGCAACCTCTTGCTTCTCCTCCATCAGGGCCGTAACTTGGTACTTTTTGCTGCAAACGACAAATGGCCCAAGACAAGACGTCGACTCAAAACAGTCGTGTAGCAGAGTTCGCCTATAAATATGAACAGCACGCGGTGGCTGATAGCTAAATCGGATTTCTTCAAACTGCAGTGAAATTCAATTGCAACGCGGAACTTGATTATTTCTGCAAAGATTCAAGCGAGACACAGTTAGTTCGAGTTCCTACTCGGTCGATGAATGGTTTGGCGTTATCGTGCCACTCGAAACATTCGTTGGGCTGTTCAGACGAATGTCGTTCGCTTTTGCGGATGCGATCCTCTGCCTTGGAGTGCACGGGGCTGAGTGGGTTGGGCTTTGGGGGCTGTTTTCCACTTCAAGACTTGGTAGAGGACGCGTGGGCGGGTCACTACATAGCAACACGTTTGTGAGTTCATGTTCAGAGTGCTCGGAAAAATAAATGGTGACCGTACCTCCCGACTGCGCTCCGGTACTGCTCTCGTAAGAAATTAAGGTCCTCAGTCGTGTTTGCCAGGCTCGTTTCTAGGTGAGCACACTTCGCCTGGAGATCATCGTATGTTGGTTTGGCTGTGGATATCAAAGTGTACAATGTCAGGTATAGTTTTGTAAAAAACCCAGCAAAATCAACAGCCAAACCTGCGTGTCCCTCTCCAAGCTGTGCAGCGATGGCGGGGTTCTTGGTTGATATCTTGTCCTTCGGTGGGTCAAGAATGTACGGGTTGGCGAAGACTTGGAACTCAAGGCGAGCGCTTTGGAGGTACTCGATGAACTGGTCTGTGACGCAGTCGATATGGTGGATGAACTCGTAATTGAACACGGGACTCCTTGTGTTTTGTTCCACACTCTCAGTCGTAAAGAGTTCACCAAGGAACTCGTATTGGCAGTAGGCCAAGTCTGTGATGATTGGAAGCCCGGTTGCCCCAACAATACGAATCTTGAATGTCCAGGGCTTACCGAGGAGATCACTGGGGCTCTCGACATCCATCAGGTCGTCCTCGTTGTGCTTCTCGGGGTCCGAAGACGACAGCGGAATCCACATTACCTGCAGTTTGCCGATCGTGTTGAAAGGCGGGACAGCCAGTTTAATGCTGAGCTGGGACTCGTCCGGTTCCGTTTCCAAATTGTACAACAAGTACTCGAGGAATGTGGTGGCACTTCCAATGTGGAATGAGTTGTCAAAGAGTAACGTGATGGGGTCATGACCTGCAGGCGACTCGTACTCCCGATCGTTCATGAGTGCGTTGCGAAGGAAAGCAACTTCATCTTTCAGCAGTGCGTGCGCCTTCACAAACTCGAACACATCGAGGAAAATGGTTTCGTCCGTTGCCTTGTTGTACACTTTGACTTTGACCTTCGGAATTCCGCTTGTACCATTGCCGTCTTTGTCTTCCATCGATGAGCTCTGCAGAGCTGTTTCAAAACTGAGAGCATCCCGGTTCAGGAACTTGACAATCTGTGTGAGCTCGGCAATCTTGGGGAGGACTTCGCGAAGTTCCTGGTCATTGACTTGGCGTGCAAGCAGCTCGCGCTGTCTTTCCGCAGCCAAACGGGCTTCTTCCTCTGCTTTTGCTGCAGCCGCCGCGGCTTCTGCGGCTGCAGCTTCAGCGGCGGCCGAGTTGACAGCATTATTAGTACTAGCAGCGGCGGCGACTGCCGCTGCCGCTTCGGCTGAAGCAGCTTCACGTTCCAGTCGTTCCTTCTCCCACCTCGCTTTCTCTTCTTCAAACTTCTTCATTTGTTCCTGTAGTTCGTTCCTCGCGGACGTGTCAACAGTTTGCAAGGCTTCCTTGTACTCAGCTGCAGCAGTATCAGCAGAAGGTGGTTCTCCATCGGGCTCCCGGCCGGGGTAGACGAAGAGCAGGAGCTCGTTTCCAACCACAACGCGGTCGTACGGCATAAGCTGCAGACGCACACCTTTCTCAATCTTTGCCCCGTTGCGCATAACGTCTCCAGCGCCAGCACAAAGGAAGATCTCGGTGCCATCGTTCTCGAAGGAGCAGTGGTCATTGATGATGCTGAGTGACATGGGCTGGATGTCGCCTTGTGGACCCACCGTTAGGTGAGGCTTATCAAGCAGAAACATGAATCGCTTTGAACGGTACGCATCGACATCCAGGTTGATCAGGTACGGTGACGTTGTCTCGGCCTCAAAGTGATACAAATGAATGCCACGCTTGCCGTATTCCTCACGTTGTCGCTGCATCATTTCGTCTTGCACACTCATGCCACCACCAGCGCCTCCAGTGCCTCCACTCAGCACATTTTCGAGCTCCTTCTGCTTCTTGTTCAACATCTCAGCCAATTGTGCAACCTGTTCACTAGCGGCATCATCGCCACTAGCAGCTTCACCATCTTCAGCGACATCACCTTCCGCAGTGCTGGGAGAGGCCCCTGAAACGCTGCGCATCTTGGCAATACGTTCGTTCTCGTCCTTCAACTGGTTCACGAGGGCCTTCATCTGCTCTAGCTCAGCCATTAATTTTCTCTCAGCGGGACTTGCAGCAGTTGACGCCTTCTTGGGCTGAAGCTTGATGACCGATGCGTTCTTGGCGAAACCAAGCGTCGAGAATGTGTAGCCGTGGAACTTGACTTCCGGCCGGATAGCACAAAAGAGATACGTTCGCGCTTGAAGCATCGTATCCTTCAGATACTTGCACAAGAAGTACGAGTTGCAACCCGGAATCGACATGCCTGGCTTCAGTTTGTTGGCTTTAACAGCTTCGGCCATCTTCATGAAGAATTGAGCCATCTCCGTGAGCGACAGGTTGATCTTCTTGCCTTGGTCCTGCAGCTCCTTAGATTTTGACGCATCTGGATGGGGTCCCAGGAACTTGTGCTCGATTTCACCGTTCTCAAAGACAACTTTCTTGTATTCAGCGTACACGATATCACCCGCAGGTTCAGTACCAGCAAGATCACACACGTAGACTCGACCTCTCTGCTTCATTCCTTCTCGATCGGGGTCCGGTTTTTCCACTTCCAGTGTCATGATGCAGTGTCCACGCGTGGACTGGTGATTGAACTGGGTCGGTGCGATCGCCTTCTTGGCATTGGCAGCCATGAAGGTCCTGCGCAAGTCATTCCAGTCTTTGAGCACAACGGACTGGCACCACTCGATGTCGGTGAAGCCGTCCGGGTCCTTCCGCATGCCCGATTTGTACTGCTGCTCCTGCGCTACTGGAGACATGAGATCACGCACCGTGTCCACAACGTTCTGAAAGTACTTCATGGAAATCTTCCAGCCGTCCTGCTTCTCCTTGAACAATTCATACGCTAGACGCGGAAAAATTCCCCACTAAAAAAGCGTAAGAGTATGAAAATTGAGCAACACTCAATCATGCTAGCATAGTGCTCTTGCTTCTCACCAGTGGGTGGGGGTCTTCATGCTTGAACCATGCCTCAGGAATGTCCACTGCGTCCGGCTAGCAAACAATTTAGTTAGCAGAACCTCCAAAAGACATACTGAGCGTTGACAAACTCACGCCAAACACGGTAAACGTCTTGCCCGACCCTGAAAGACCGTAGGCGAAGAGAACGACAGCATTGCCTCCCATCAGGTCCGCTTTGATCTTCTTTCCGATGCTGTCGTAGGCCATTTGCTGATCCACGAGTAGCATATTGTCGGCTGGAAGAGGGTCGCCCTGGAGGTGTCGCTTGTATCCGTAGGCACTCCACCACGCGTAGCTGAAGGGGAATCTCGTGGTGGAGTACGTCGAGTTGATGAGTTCCACGTCGCCTTCCTCCTCGCCATTCTGCGTCATCACGACGCCCAGCTTGTCATCGCACGTGAAGGGCCTGCATCGGACCGACACTTTGATGCTCACGCTCATAGTAGTGGCGACTCCGATGAGCTGCGGGCTTGGCGACTAACAATTGCTCGTGTCCTTTGCCTGAAAAGTCGGCAGTCGCGATAGTGTTCACTCACGTTTCAAGATACTCGGTCGCCTCTTGTCAGATTTACCAGATTTGCCTTGGACTGTTTCATTCCGAGTTGTTTCTAAGCTCGACCTATCCACGAGTCACCGACAGGTTACAGGATCGCCTACGTCTACGCCTTACTGAGCTTCTTGCAGGCCTCGTGCATCTTATCCAAGTATTCCGCCGCGTGCCTTGGTTGAAAAACCAGTGCCGGTCGGAAGCGCACAGAGTTGACTCCACAGCCTCCCGACGCCACACCCAGCGACTTCATCAGCCCCACGAATTCGTTGCGCACAGCTTCCGTTGGGAAGTCCATGGCCAAGTACGTACCTTTTCCACGCACATTCGACACGAGCGTCGGGAACTCCGCAGCGATTTCGTCCAGCCCGGTCTTCAGATAGTCACCGGTGACGTTGACATTCTCCAGCAAGCTGTCGCCCGCGACCACGTCGAGCACCGCCTTGAGCGTGATCATCTTGGTGGGGTCTCCCATCCACGTGTTGAAGATGCGGTAGCCCTCCTTGAGACGGAACTCCTCCTTGGCAAAGTACCCACCCGTCTGCATCTTCTTGCTGAACGTGACAATGTCCGGCGGGTTCTCGAGCCCCCAGTGCTCGTGCGCCCAGAATTTGCCAGTGCTGCCACCTCCCGTCTGCACCTCATCCACGATGAACGCCACGCCATACTTGGCAGTCAACTCACGCAGCCCACGGAAGAAGGCGGGACTGGCGTGGTTGTCTCCTCCTTCCGCTTGAATTGGCTCCACAATCATGCCAGCAATGCGGGAATCCGCGGGGTTAGTGACCTCCGCGCTGTGCTTCAGCAGTCGTTCAACTTGGTCCAAGCACCGTGCTTCCTCCGCGGCATTAGCAGCTCGGTGGCTCTCCAGCGGGTACCTCAGCTTGGGGAAGGCCGCCACGGGCCAGTCGAACGCCGGCACGTCCACCTTGTGGATGGCTTTGGAGTGCGTCGTGGACAAACAGCCAAAGAGGCGGCCGTGGAAGCCTCCGTGGAAGGACAAGATGCTCAGATTGGGCGTACCTGGCAGTTGGTGCGTCATGCTCGTCTCGAGGTCGTGCTCGGACGGCGGTTTGCCGCCGCGCAGCTTGGTCTGGAACCACATGAAAACCGCCTTGTAGGCGTTCTCGTTGGAGCACGAGCCGCACATGAGCGTGTTGACGTCCCCCAGCCCTCGCGGGGCCACCTTGTGCAGCGTCCCGTCGATGCGGTCGACCCAATCGGCCGGCGGGAACACACCCAGACACGGGCGTTGGGCCAGCATGGCCAGGTTCTTCTTGTCGCCCATGGCCTCGAGGATCTTGGGGTGGTTGTAGCCGATGGGCAGCGACGCGATCTGGCCGTACACGTCCAGGAAGCGGTTGCCGTCCACGTCCACCAGGTAGTTGCCGCGGCTGGCCGCGTAGTCGGCGAAGAAGTTGACGGCACCCGTGTTTTGCAGCGCCGCGAGCCGCTTGAGCTGCTGCTGCGACTTGGGCCCGGGCACTTGCGCCGTCACGACCTCTGCGTGCGGATACTCGGCCGGGAAGGCGGGCGACGGGGAGACAGGGAAGCGGCGGCTGCTGACACTCAGCGAGCGGAGCCACGAGGGGCGGCGAGGCGTCAAGGCGCGCGCGCACAGCATGGAGGCCGGAGAGGTGTGCTTCCGAGGGTGCAGATTGGCGAATGACGCAAATCAAACGACTTCAAGTTGCCCTTGGACTGGGAGTTTGTATGCCAAGAACAGAGTGATGGTCAGATTTGCTGCGCGGGAAGTCGACGCGCGTGGACGTCATGAGGCAGTTTATGATGCAAAGGCAAGGAGCGTAACGTATTCAGGACGACTTGGAGTTTGCAGACGGGTGAGCGACCATGTCAACCCCTGTGCATGCGCATCGGTCTTCGTCTGGGCGAACATTCATGCCGTTACGAGAGTACCAAGTGCTGCTTGAAAGCTGGCAGTCGCTCAAGCTTGAAGAGAGTCACTACGGTTCTTCCACTACTGAACAAGCACAACACCGAACTCAGCAAGACGAGGACTCAAGATGCAGGTTGCGATGTCGACAACTATCTCGATGATGCCGACTGTCATGTACTATCGACCCGCTTGTCCACGACTAGCCGAGTGAGGCATACTGCATCACGACGGAAATCAGTGTATCCATCAAGCTTTCGGTCATGCATAGAGTTATCCGCCTCCCGGCCGCACCTCCACGAATCGTGGACCACGCTGCAGTTCTCGAAGAGAGTTCCTCGCACCACCGGGAAGCTGCCTTCTCGGCCCCTTCCTCCTCTAGTCGAGCAGCTGCTTGGCGACCTGCATGACATCAACTTTGCACAGCGATCACCTGGCAGGGCTGTGCCTCCACACAAAGGATCCAGCCGAAGTTCGCTTCAACTTGCCTGTCAACACCGAAACGAACGAAACTTTGGCGCAACGTGACGACAATCCTCCGCACAATCGAACGCTCGAGCTACCCGCAAATACCGATACAGTTGTACTTCGAAGTATTGGCTATTGGTCGCTAAGTTATATAATAATAGTGAGCGGACTCCGAGCATTCTTCGGCGTCGTCTGTCGTAGCGGTGCATTTTGCGGCACGCAAGTGACCACCAGGGCCGGTGCATGCTTAGATTTTTCGTCCGCCCTCGCTGTCTTGCAAGTGAGCGAGCAATAGTGTCGTAGGTCAGCCGCCCCGAAATGGATCTTGGCAGCGCTACTACGTCAATTTATTCTTCTACCAGCTGATGCCGCAGTCCCATTTGACAGGTAAATCACACCGAGTCGCCATTGCCGCGCTCTTCTGTTTGATACCTTTGGCGGCTGTTTCTGGCCCTACCCTCCGTATCTCTGGGCGACCACCTCGCTGGCTTCTTCCAATCGAGCGCATATCTCCACCAAGCGAGACTCTCCACTTGTGGCAGCGAACTCACTCAGTCCAGCAGCACACTCAGCGCAACGCCTGCAAGCACTTCACAACTTCAGTTTTCCGACTGACTCCGCGCTTCCCTATTGGCGAAAAGTGGTCTGGGCCCTACCCTCTCGACTAGGATTGGTCATAAAGCCGTTTATGCCAAGCCACAATTCGCGTGCCTCTTGGCGGTGCACATAGCCGCAACTGAAGCGCGGCACCTTCGCAGCCAGTGCGAAACACACGGGAGCATTCAAGCAAGGGCGGAAGAAGGTCGCAGTCCCCTCTCCGAATTTGCGCCAAAGTCGAGGTGCGAACACCGCCATTTGCACTCGCAGCCGACCCCGCTAACCCCTCGTTTTGCGCAAAGAGCAGATGAGCGACGCCCCCGGCTCCCCGAATTCGCGCGAGCCCCCACCGTGGCCTCGCAGTGGCCCGCCGACGTGGACCTGGACGCGCTATACCTGTCCGAGCGCGCCGAGGTGGACGAACTCGTGCGCAGCGCCGCCGACATGAGCGTCTGGGCCGTGGAGGCGCGCAAGGACAACGCCATGGTCTATTTGCACGCCAAGAGCAGCGAGCGGCTGTCGTACTCGGTGCGCGCAGTCACCAAAGTCTCGGGCTCGGTGCAAGACGTGCTCGAGTGTTTGCGCGCGCCGGACAACGCAAATTTGCGCAACTTCCAGAAACTTTTGCATTCGCGCAACTTCCTCGACGGCGAAGTGTTGCACGCGCACCACGCGGAAGCGCTGCACGACGGCGCGCAGGTCGAGTCCATGACGCTCAAGTGGCTCGTGTACTCGTCGCCCAAGACGCTGGGCCGCTCCAAGGAGTTTTGCATCCGCGAGTATTGCGCCTTCCTGCCCAGCCACCCGGTGCACGGCAACGTGGGCATCCTCAAGTTCGAGTCGTACGACGGCGCCGCTGCGCGCTACGGGATCCGCGGCAAGCCCGACGCCTACAGCCTGACGGTCTTCGAGCCCAGCTACTACGTGGTGCAACAGACGCCCGAAGACCCGACGTCGTGCAACGTGACGCTCACTTTTGCGATGCGCAAAGCGAGAGGGGCGAAAGTATTTCGGCCGGAGTTCGGCTCACTTCTTTGCGGTTGGCGGGAGACCTCTCGGGCATGCAAAAGTCAGTGCAACAAGCGCTTTTCGCGCCAGCAGCTTTAGCGCAACGCCAAGAGTGGGTGAACGACGCGCAGCGCACCAACTGCTCGCTATGCGTCCAGTCCTTCGGCATGCTGAAGCGCCGTCACCACTGCCGGGTTTGCGGCGAGGTCGTGTGCTCCGCATGCACCGTGTTCAAAATGGTCAAAGGCGACCAAGAAGTGGCTGCAAAAGTGCGCGTGTGCAAAGCGTGTCTTGCGAAAAGCGGCTCGAGCGCAACTGCGAATTTCGCAAGCACGATGATTGGCGGGTTTGCGAACCCGGCGCGAATCACCAGTAGCAATGGCACGGAGCTCGAACTGAACGGGAACTCCGCACCGAACGGACTGGGGGTGGGGACCAGTGTTGGCAGTACCAGTTCGCTCACGTCGGACGAGTCACACAGTCCGCCCAATGAGAACCCAGCGTCCGCCACTCCTCCGCCATTGGGGATGCCCTACAACAAGGGCTCCGCTCTATCGCTGAACGACTTTGACCAGATGAGTGACGACGGAGCGAGCAGCCCACCGCCCTACCACAAACAGACGTCGACAAGTTCCAGTCAAGGTAGAACAACAGCGGGCTACGAAGGTCGGCCGATCGGTTCCATGGGTAGAACTGCGTCCAACGCCAGCATCGCCACTAGCAGGAAGAAGAGCTCGGAGCGTCGCATCCACTATTTCAACGAGGACCTGGAGGAGATCTGCTTGCTGGCTATGGAGACGCTCACGTGCCCCATGGCCGGCATTCGCACGGAAGATTTCGAGCTGGTGAGGTACTATGACGGCAAGCCGGCGCCCGGTCTGCCGCGAAGCCTGCCGACCTTCCGACGACTGGCAACGCGGGGCAAACCGTGCATCGTGCTGGACGTGAGCTCGGACAAACGCATCTCAGGAGACAAGCGGTTCACGGCCAAGTTGCAGTTTTTCGTGGGCATTCCGCTGCTCGTGAACGGGGAAGTGGTCGGCGACTTGTGTGTGGCAGACCGCTACGCGCGTGACAACATCGACCACAAGCAGGTGGAGGTGCTCAACGTGCTAGGCGAGACGGTGACGCAGTATATGCAGTCGGACGAGTACCAGGAGGATCTGGTGGAGTTCAAGGCTGCAAACGTGGCTCGCAGACCTCCGACGGGTGGACCAGCGCCCACTGCCCAGGCAGACGAAGAAGTGAGCACCCCGCTCGAAAGGAAGTTGCGTTTTAAGGTATGCGAAGCTGGAAAACGTGGACACTCGTGTGTCGGTGGTTGGCAGGCGCTGCCACTCGGAAGTGTATTTGTGAGCCTGCCCGGCGGAAGGAATTGTACCTCCTGCCACCTTGTCGAGCGAGCGGGGTACGTGAAAATTGTCAAGGGAAGCTTTAGAGGTTCGGAGGCTGCCTGGTTTGATGGCCGTGTGGATCAGAGTTGCCCCCAAGTGATTAAATATTTCCGGTTTTGCCTAGTTTGGCGTGTTGCTACCCCTTGTGTTTGGTAGAACGAAGACAAGTGTACATGGACCTACAAAGTGGCATGCGCGTTTACAACTATTTACCAACTATTGCATTGAGTGAGCCACATATCGTGACTTCGAAGCTCTATCGTTTCTCTACTTTTTGCTAGCTTTGAGCAGCTTGTACGACTCGAGTCGAGAAGTCGGTAGACCAGTGGATGCGTACGACTTCTGCTCGGCGCCTCCCTTCTTCTTCTTGCTACGACGCTTCTTCTTCTTCTCCAACTCGGCCGAGGTCTTCTCCTCCGCTGTCTTTGCCTTCTTGTTGTTGGGCTCGGCCTCGTCCTCCTCCGTTGGCATCGCTTCGTCCTCTTCCGGCTTTTTCTCCTCTTCCTCAGCGACCTTCTTCTTTTGTTGCGTTTCCGCTTCTTCTTCGGAGCTTCGCCGTCCTGAGCTTCACCAGTTTCTGCAGATTCGACCTTGGGCTTGCGCCGACGGTTCTCTTCCTGGGTTTCCCGCACGCTCTTCTTGAAGTTCTTCAGCAGTCTGCGGTCCACATTGTACTCCAGGTCGGTGTACGGCGCCATACGCTTGAGAGACACAAGCTGCTTCAGCTCCTTGTCATCCGCCGCCATGATCTCGTCCACCGTGAGGCCGAAGTCGTTGTTCTGGACCTGACGGTACTTGAAGCGGCACTTGATATCGCCAATGAGGTCCTCGTAGTCGAGGCTGTACAGTTCATCCAGGTATTTCTGCTTCTCGCGCTGCATCTCCTTCTTCGTCATCTTCTTAGACGTCTCGTCATTTTCTCCATCCTGCTCCTCTTCGTCTTCATTCTCCTGCTCTCCCTCGGCGTCTTCCTCCTCTGCTTCCTCATTCTCAACTGCGTTTTCTGCCTCCTCTTCCTCTTCCGGGTCGACCGGCAGACCAGCAAACAGCTCCTTGTCTTCTTCTTCATCCCACGTGGGCTTCTCCATATCGTCGTCGTCCTCGTCGTAATACTGCTCGTCAAAGACAGCCTGCATACGCTTATCATATTCCTCGGGGTCGAAGTCGCCCTCCAGGTCCTCAGGCTTCAGACCCGCCATGCCTTCATCCTCGCCCATGAGTCGCGCCACCTTCTTGAGCTTGTGCTGAATCTCCGCCTGCTTGAGGTTCTTCAGCCGACGCAGTTCCTCCTCCTTCTTCTTCCGCTCCAGCGCCTTGCGCTCCTTGCGCTCCGCACGTTTGCGCTTGCGCGAGTCGTCCTCACGACGCATCGTGTCTTCAATGCGCCGCGCGTGCGTCTGGATGACGCTGCCGTCCTGCTCCTCGAATCGGAAGTTGTACGTGTGCTCAAAGTCCTCGGCCTTCTCCAGCTCCTCCGCGTCCTCGTCATCCTCCTTCACGATCTCGTCATAATGGGGGACGGCGTCCGTCTTGTCCTTCCAGCCTTCACTGCTCAGGTAGTGGTCGAGGAACTTCTCCGGGTCCATCTCCCCTTTCTCCAGCTTCGTCCCGTACTTGCTCGTGAACTCGGCAAAGTCCTCTTCCTCCCGCTGCTCTTCTCCTTGCGTCTTCTTCCTCACAGTGAAGAGTCCTCCACCCAGGTCCTCTCCCTGCTCCTCCTCCTTGTTCTTCAGGGACGCCAGAAAGTCCCTCTTAATCTGCGCCTGCTCTTCCGCATACGTTTGCACCGGTTCGCTGTCCTCGTCCTCGTCTTCACTGCCAATGACGTCCCCAGCGATCACCTGCTGCCGCACCAGGTCCTTGTAGTACAGCGGCGCGTCCTTTTCTTCTTCTTCTCCTCCTCCTCCTGCTCCTCCTCCGTCTTCTTAAAGAAGGCGATGGACGAGTCGTAGATGGCCGGGTCCTTCTTCCGGATGAGCTTGAGCGTCTTGCTGATGTCCGCGTCCAGCTCGCGCGTGAGCTCCTCGCCGTCCTCGTCCTCCGTCTCCGAGCCCGACTCGTCGTCGTCATCGTCGCCCCAATTGGCGCCGCGTCGCTGCAGGTCCGTGAGCTCCTCCTGGCGCTTGCGCTCCTCGAACGCCTGCGCGAACTTGCGGTTCACCTTCAGCTGCGTGTCGGGGCTGCTGGGAGACGCCGATCGCGCGGAGTTTTTGGACGCGCCTTTGGCCACGAGCAGCTCGTCGTCGTCATGTTGCGCTGGGGCGGGCGCGGCCGCTGGCTTGGCCGTCGTGGACGCCTTGCGAAAGCTCATGCCGATTGATACACTGAAGAGATGGATGGACGGCGGATGAAGACGTACTGTGGGTAACTCGGTAAGTGCGATGACGTCGCGACCTTTCGTTCGTTAAGTACGATTATGAATCATAATTTATGATGGATACACCTGCTTGACGAGACAGGATCTGCACGCCTGAAACAACCAAACCTCCCAAAGTGTACTTTTTGGTTTGAAAAAGTTGCAGCATCCCAAACCAAAACGAAGAGGCGCCGGTGGTTTGAAAATGAAAACCCCGAAATTCCAAACCACCGCATGCGGTTTATAGTTTCAAGGTTTGGAGTTTCACCCAAATCGATCCGGAGGTTCCACTCCTGGCCATTGATTTCGTGCATGGCGACCTTTCACTAAACACCGCACTCTAGGACAGGTGATATTTCGTAGGACGGGAAAGACGAAGCCTTTTGGCAGACCTCCAGGTCCTCACAGCACTAAGAAGTATTTTGACGAGTCTCACTTTTCAATTTTGCTAGAGCTCACCACCTACCTTCCAAGGCCAACACCACGCTCTTGCTCACTTGCCGATCAACTTCACTCCTGCACCGCGGTGCAATCAGCAAACATGCCGGGTGGAGCCCTCGACACGCCTCCTCCTGCAGCAGAAGCATCGATCTCTCCGGATACGATAGCTTCACGAAGTGCTGACCGTAGTGAATACTACAACGTAAGGACATCGGAGACAATCGTCAGTCTTGTTTCACTCGCTTGTTGGGGCGCTTAAAGATGGCGAGCAAGACACGCTAGACCTAGACGAATTCATATAGCAAGTTTATTCCATCTTACCGCGCAGCTAATGTCGCTACAGCAAACAAGCCATTTACCCTTTCGATTCGTTATGTCGAAGCTTTGCAGAGAGCTTCAAATTTGCTGAGCGCTAGTTGGTTCTGAAAAAGGTTGCCTGTGTTGCCTCTTCCCGTGCCTTTGCAAGCTTGGACTTTCCCTTCGACTCTTTTGGACCAAGCTCTACCTGCTTCGTCACCTCCCGCGTTTTTTCTGGTTGCGCCGCTCTACTGGTCCGGGATTTTAAACGCGAACACAACACTTCCTAGTTGAGCTGTACCTTGCGAGTAGCATCCATCCGCGCCTTCGCAAGCTTGCTTTTGCCCTCAACTCTTTTGGCCAGTGATCTTCCAGCTTCATCACCTCCCCAGGTTGTATTCGCGATTGTTTAGGTCGCGCTCAACGGTTCTCGATTTTCGAACGTGAACACAACACCTCCTAGTTCAGTTATAGCTTGTTAATGCATTGACGAAGCGCAGATACAAATTCACCCCAGTTTCTTGTTTGTCTCCCGGGTTGTCGTCTAAGGATCCACTTGTCAGTTCTCTCTTGCAAGGTGATGTTTGGATAGACACGGATGAAACTGAAGTCACGCACGCACCATTGCCTGCAATCTCGCTCGTGGGTGGCAGTTGGTTTGACGATGAGCAACCCCAATCTTGACTAATGTGATTTTATCATCGATTAACTTCCTGATCTTTTGCCATTGTTGATCACTGATATCACCAGCCGCTTCAACCTTCTTCTCCAGGTCTTGTTTCATATTGTGGACGCGATCCTCGATTTCACGGTGACGCATTTGCGTAAGAATGTCAACATCCCGGACTCTTTCCTCCATTGCAGAAACCGCTGTTTGCGATACGGCTTGGGCCTCCCAAAGCATTTGTTACATGCGAGTCTCCACCCAATTTTGTTGTGCCCCTTGCTTGGATTCCACACCTTGCCTAACGAATTCGAGCTCCTGGTTAAGCGATGTGGCTACCTCTTTAATAGAGATATCCACGAACTTACGGCACTCCAATCGTGAAGTGTCCACTGCAGCGTCAAGTTTCTGCTGAAGTCTCTCTTCAATGATGTCTCCTTGCACATCAGCCCAAACAGAAGCTCGCGATTCTGCTTCAGTATCAATCTCACTGATAGCCTCCTGAAACTGCAAATCGAGCGCAATTGAGTGCTCATTCACCGCTCCAACTTGTGACGCTCGTAGTCGCTGTTCACTACTGCTAGTTGTTCTGCATTACCTTTCACCGCTAAATTTTCAATGTGCCCGACCGTCGACTGCAGACGCCTTTCGTTTTCTCCACTTTACTGGAACAAGTGGTCTTGAATGCTGGCCTCAGTGCGGGCAGCGCTAGCCGAAATCTGCTCCCTAATACTGGAGATTTGATGGTCCAGCACGGAACTTGTTGTTGCGTCAAGTTTGGCATGAGCGGCCAGCAGCATTTCTTGCAGACGGCCTTCAATTTCATTTGAATGTCGGTTCGTGTGCTCCACTATGGCGACTTCGAGTTCGGATCGTGAAGCGCTCAGTGCTTCTTGAGGAAGACCACCAAGTTTACGCTCGCTAGTTGCTGCAGAGCTGTTAACAAAGCCCGCAATCTCAGTAGTTGCGTAAGCAAACTCATGACTGTGCGCTTCACTCTGAATGGCTCTATAAGGGTTTATTGACGCGCAATCTTCTGTACTTCCTGCGTTTTTTTCGTTGGTCATGATGACGTCTTCCTGGAGAAGGAACTGCCATCGTCTTCTGGAAAAGCTTTCACTTTTAGCAGCATGGGGGCTTGATTGACCTTGAAGAATGAATGCTCTCATAACAGTCTGCATCGAGTTGAGCTGTTACAAGCAACACGATGAGCAAGCGGATGTGCTCGCGCTCGCGACGAAAGTGGGCACGGGAGGGCTGCACTGCGAAATTGTTGTCGGCTCTGCAAGTGAAAACAATAGTCGTTTTCAGCTCAAGGGGCGTCCTTCGGGTAAAGCCGCAGGCGATCTTATGAGCGCATCATCACTTTAAACCATGAAGCAGTTTGAACCCTGAACCGCTTAGCTCTATTTTTGCTCTGGGCTCAAACCAGTTCAAACCAAACCGGGATCAAACCTGGTTCAAAAATATTGTTGGTTTGGTTTAAACTTTAAACCTGGGGTTGGTTCAGTTTGTTCCAGGCGTGAGGATCTGTTTCAGAGAGGCTAGAATTAAATTTTGCTTTTGCAGTTTGGAGGCGTTAGCCGACACCTGTATGGGCAGACACGATTCGTAGTTGGAGAAGCTCGAGTGCAGATAGATCCTGTTGCTCAATGCAACAATACCCTGTACCTTACAACAATACCCTGTACCTTATATCTCACTTTTCGTAGGTTGCTTTTGCAACATGTCTGGCTGGAA
Organism: Phytophthora syringae; assembly: GCA_012656105.1. Lineage (NCBI taxonomy): Eukaryota > Oomycota > Peronosporomycetes > Peronosporales > Peronosporaceae > Phytophthora > Phytophthora syringae. The sequence continues at coordinate 203,091 of JAAKBD010000019.1, read as the reverse complement.
TCGCTGTGCGATACGCTCGACCTGGAACTGTCTGGGACAATAACCATTTTCAAAACCGAATTCGAAGCTGAAAACGCTGCGAAAAAAATGTTCTCTAATTTTCAGCGGCATACTGGGAGCAAGTCACTCAGTCTGGGCTGTTCAGTTCGAGTCGAAGAAGCATGGGTGCTGGAGGGACGATTGGGGGCGAAACACCGGTGACCTGCGGTCAATACGACGGTACCTCACTACCAAAGTCTATCAAAGTCTTGCCCCCAGTAAGCTTAGCAGCAACCCGCTGCCGAGTGTGGATCCTAAAGAGACACAGCCTTGGCCGCTTGGGCACGTTCACTGCCGTCCAGCCGGGACTCGTGTCCCAGGTCGATTTGCCGCAAAAAGCCACGCGCAAGCTAGTAACTTTCACAGCGCTCCTGTCCTTTGATACCCCGTCAAATCCGCTCGTGTGATCAAGACACGTCAACTCGTTCCGTCCTTCATCTCTCATGCCCCTTGAAATCGCCTGTGGCGGCTGATTACGCCCTCCGCCTACCTTCAGTACTGGCTTTGGGCCAAGTGCCTCAACACCAACCAACCCGCTGCGTTCTTCTCTCCTTGCTTGTCGCCGACTCTATGGCCACCACAAACGCCAAAAAGGTCACGGAGAGAAGACCCACTAAGTCGGACGAGAGGCATTCCTACCCCTCCCTCTTCCCTCCCCGGCCTCCATGAGCCTCATGCTGGACGACACGGCCGAGGCGAACGACGAGCGCGGGCGCGCCATTGTGCAGACGCTGGCGGTCGTGGTCGAGTCCATGGTGCACGCCAGCGACCGCATGCCGCTGGGCTACTACCACAAGACCAAGTTCGAGGCCTTCCGCGCGCCCGGCATCTCGGTGCGCGACTACCTCGTGCGCATCCACAAGTACGCGAGCTGCAGCCCCGAGTGCTTCGTGCTGGCGCTCGTGTACATGGACCGGCTGCACCAGATGCAGGGCTTCGTGCTCACGGAGCTCAACGTGCACCGCGTGGCCATCACGAGCGTCGTGCTGGCCGCCAAGTTCTTCGACGACCACTACTTCAACAACGCCTACTACGCCAAGGTGGGGGCGTGCCCGGCCCCGAGATGAACGAGCTCGAGGTCGAGTACCTCCTGCTCATCAACTTCAGCCTCCACGTGAGCAGCGAGACGTACGCGCGCTACTACAACGAACTGGCCAACCACTACATGTACACGCGCGTGCGCAGCACTGCGCTGCCGCACTCGCCGTACTACCAGCTGCGCCACTTTGTGGCCGCCGACCCGCAGCACGACGGACAGCTCGTGTACGTGACCGAGAGCTACCCCAAGGTACCTCCCCGCAGCAGGAGCTTCGACGCAGCCACCCGCTGCCCCTGCACCACCAGCAGTCACAGCCATTGGCAGCCCACCGCCGAACAGTAGAAGACGGCGAGCATAACGTCGTCGCGGCGACGTCAGCAGCGGCAACAGGTTCCGGCAGTGCCAACAACGGCATCGCCTGCACAAAATCAAGTCGAGCGTCCGGTCAGAAGAGGAGGAGCGCCGTCGCACTCGGGGTGAACGCGTAACATACTAGTCCAAGCCGCAGCGTAAAGACCCTAGCTGCTGCTTGGTTGTAAGAGAGGCGGAGACACCCCGGGAGCGACACCAACACACAGAAACACCATCATTTTTGACGCGAGGCGAGCAGGCAGCTAGACACCTGACAAGGCTTGGAGAAGAGAATCTCATCGAGTGGACGGCCGATCGTTGCAGCAATCTGTTAGAAGCGCTGAGAAGGCGGCACCCCCAGTCCACAGGTAGATGGCGTGCCGCGCGAACTCGCGCTCCTCTGCGCGGATTGGTCGTCATATCCTGTCGTGTTCTTCCTGCTCGCCTGCGTCCCCCGCCTCTCGTTTAATATAGTCCTGGCTGTAGATCAGTCAGTCAATAGTCTCCCGATAGTATTAGCTGCTAGTTAAAGTCACCCAGGTTGCTTTCGCTTGCACTCTTTATCAACCTCTTGTGGGGTACAGTGCGGAGCGCCTTTGTAATCTAGACTCGGGTTCTTTGAAAAACATCGTTCAAAATGGCAACAAGTTAGCATCTCACCTGGCCTGGGCAAGACGAGTAGATGGCTTGAGGACCATTTATCTGCTGCGAGTCTACTTGCGCCTCCAGTACGTGCCATCCGACACGCCCCACTGGAACTTGCGCTCATGCTCGCGAATCATGAAGGGGTAATCTTGGCGCTCGACCAGCTCGAAGTCCTGCGAAAGCAGTTTCTCGATCACGCTGAAGCTGTCAACAGGCTTGCCGTCAGCGTCGCGCACCCCGCCAATCCACTTGTCCTTGGCCGTGTACTCCTCCAGCCACGAGTACGGACTCACGAGAGCGAGGATGCCACCTGAGTTGATGAACCCGCCGATCTCAGTCAGAAACTTCGTGGGCTCCGGCAGGCGACACAGCAGGTTGGTCGCGAATACCGCGTCGAACTTCCCTGCAGTGATTAACTTCTGTTCAGCTTCACATTTGCTACCACAGCAAACAAACAAAGCACGTACCTAACGAAGGGGAGGTTGCACGCATCCCCCTGCTGAAACACAACGCTGGCCGGCTTGGCGCCCTCCGGTAGCTTGGCGCTGCGCACCTCGTGGATGTCTCCCTGGATGTGGGCCTCGTAGTGCATTTCGCCCCGCTCCTTCATCTGCTTCGCCGCATCCACAAAGTGCTGCGAGAAGTCGACGCCCACTGCCTGCAAGCAGCAACAGCAACCAATTGCATGTCATCAGCACCAGCTACAAAACTACAAAAACTTCTCTCTCTTCTGTGCGCACCTCGTTGTAGAACTTGCTGAGCTCGAAGGTGGCGCGACCCACAGCGCAGCCGATGTCCAGTGCGCGTCCGTGCTGCGAAGCAGGCGTCAGCTTGGCGCAGCGCTCCACGGTACGCGGCAGGAACTCCAGCGCGTCCTTGGGTGCGAAGCTGTAGGGCAGCACGGCGGACGACTCGCCTGGCGAAATGAACAGCGAACATATCAGGGGACCTGCCACACCGTGTACAGGGATTGGGCCACTGCCGTACCGTAGTGGAACTGCAGATACTCGTGCACTGCGCGCTCGGACTCGTACACGGCTGAGCCGCTGGCGGTTGTGCTGCGTACGGGGGCCATGGCTGTCAAAGTCGGCTAATGACGCGGATCCCGTACATAAAGTTGAAGATTCGTCATCGGAATTAGGCGGCATGTTGCAGTACAGCTGCAAGGAGGGCCGCCTAAGTGCGACTGACGCATGCGAGCGAGAGAGACACGAACTGGAGTCCAGACGTTTGCTCAGTTCAATGCGGCGCTGAGCTCGCCCGGGTAGGCCAAACTGAACCTGGTAGACGGCAGAATGTAATGCAGCGGCTGCAGAAATGCCAGGCCAACGACGGCGATGCCACAATGCCAAGTACGTCGCCACGAATTACGCGCCCGGAGATGGCGGAATACGCGCGCAGGGATAGAACAGCGCCGGTATCGTATATCGCACGGAATTAGCGCGCGATCGACGAAATACCCGCTAACGTGCGTGGTTTTGGCCGACGTTCGATTGTGGTGTGACTTGGATTCAGTAGGGGTTATTTTTACGCGTCGTCGCTTCGCGTAATTACAAGCCCGCAACCTGTCAGACTCGATTTCGAGCCCACTGCAACCCCCGCTATACCTGTTTCAGTCTCTCAACCAGTATTAATACTTGCATAAAACCTCTATTGTCCAGATCTCTCTATAGCGATACCGACCTACACCCATCACTTTGATAGTATACGATCCAACAGGTGATCAGGCCGAACATTCTTCAATTTCCGACCTAAATCGCGCTGTCTCTCCTTGGACTGCGAGCCGTCGCCCCCCTGTTTCTTTCTTCCCAGCCAGCACAAGCCAGTGCGCGCGGTTCTCCTCCGAGCTAGTAAGTGCCGCGCGGTCTCCTCTCTGGGCGGCGCTGTAGGGCGCCCCTCGCCCCACGGCTTCGCCCTACACGCCCCCCGCCTTCCCGCTACCTGCTGACGGTCTACGCACCGCCAGAAGCGCAGGGGAAGGGTCCCAAATGGACCCATAGCGCACCCCACTCACTAACTGCTTGTGTTTGTGCTGCAGCCTCTTCCTCCCCCAGTTTTCCCCTTTCCACCCGCGGCCGAAGGATGTCCCACCCCCGTGAGAGTGCGCTGGAGCTGCGAGTCGGCAAGAAGTTCCGCCTGGGCCGCAAGATCGGCAGCGGCTCCTTCGGCGACATTTACCTGGGCACCAACATGACGTCGGGCGAGGAGGTCGGCATCAAGCTCGAGTCGGTCAAGAGCAAGCACCCACAGCTGCTCTACGAGTCCAAGATCTACAAGATCCTCAACGGCGGCCGTACGTGCAGGCTTTTCTCGCTTTACACCTGGGTTGAGTATGGGACACGGAGTGATGGTCACTGACTTTTTTATGTTGCCGTTATGTTGCTGCAGTGGGTGTCCCGAGCCTGAGGTGGTTCGGCGTCGAGGGCGAGTACAACGTCATGGTGATCGACCTGCTGGGCCCGTCGCTCGAGGACCTGTTCAACTACTGCGGCCGCCGCTTCCAGCTCAAGACGGTGCTCATGATCGCCGACCAGCTGCTGTGCCGCCTCGAGTACTGCCACTCGAAGAACTTCATCCACCGAGATGTCAAGCCCGACAACTTCCTCATCGGCCTGGGCAAGCGCGCCCAGATCGTGCACGTCATCGACTTTGGGCTGGCCAAGAAGTACCGCGACCCCAAGACGCACCAGCACATTCCCTACCGTGAGAACAAGAACCTCACGGGCACGGCCCGTTACGCCTCCATCAACACCCACGTGGGCATTGAGCAGAGTCGCCGTGATGACCTCGAGTCGCTGGGCTATGTGTACATGTACTTCATCCGCGGCAGCCTGCCGTGGCAGGGCCTCAAGGCCAACACGAAGAAGCAAAAGTACGAGAAGATCATGGAGAAGAAGATGAACACGCCCATCGAGGTGCTCTGCAAGGGCTACCCGGCCGAGTTCCGTGCTTACTTCGAGTACTGCCGTGCGCTGCGCTTCGACGACAAGCCCGACTACGCCTACCTTAAGCGTCTGTTCAAGGAGCTCTTCTTCCGTAAGGGTTCCAGTTTGACGCCATGTTCGATTGGACGGTGCTCAACCTGCGCAGTGGACGTCGGGAGCGTGGCACCAGTGGCGAGGGCGGCGAGCGCAGTGCTCGTGCTGACCCGCGCCAGGAGGCGGCTGCCCGTGATGGCCGCCAGGTCGCGTCGCAGGGTCGCGTGTACGTCCGTGACGAGGCGAAGGAGGGCGACGCGCAGCAGCAGGCGCAGCAGTCGTACCGCTCGGCTGGCTACCGTGACGAACGGCAAGTAGCGATGGACGCGGGCTACCCCGCTCCTCGCGTGGCCACCGGCGCCAGTCGCGATGCTCTCGGTGAGGCGAAGCCGATGAGCCGACAGCGCTACTGAATGTAGCGATCAGTCTTGGAGCTTGTTGTGTGTTATCGCCGCCGAGTTCATGGCGGTGACTGGCCACAATGCCGCTCCACGCCTGAGTGTCTTTTGTGAACAGAATAGGTTGCGAGACCGATGACACTGCCGCTGAAGACCGCGAAATGAACGAAATACGAACGACACGAACTGGAAACTGCTGAAGAACACGACGAGGAGTGATGATGATGATGAGCGACCCGAGGAAGCACAGACAAACCCAATAAAAAGATAAAGAGGAGAGGAGGACACACGAAGAGACCTGACGGCCGCTCACGAGAATGGAAGATGAAGGATCAGACGGCGACGTCGGACGACCCGAGGACTTTGTAGTTGTAGTGAGGAGGAAGAAGAGAGAAGAGAAATCAAGAGGATGAAATGGTTGCAGCCACGAAGCGCCCATTCCGTCCGCTTGAGGTGGAAGCAGGATGGTGCCAGGCCCTCCACAGAAGTAGCAGCGGTTGGTCTTGGACGCGGGTGGCGCTCAACCAGAACATCGACTTTGATTTTTCAATTCATGTGTGTCTGATAAGAATAAATTTACCACCAGTAACGCTCGCTAGTGTTCATGCTGCTCACTCGCTTGTCGCGCTGAGGACAACGGAATCGCGTCTTCTTTCTGGACGAGGAATGAGCTCGGTGTCCATGAAATGGGCTGCACTGCGCCGACGCACCCGGCGATACAGAGTGTTATTGGTGCGTGCGGTGATGATGCGGTCGGTATCCTCGAAGAGATATTCGCCAAGACTGTAAATGGGGATCCCCATGTCTTGGATTGCCCTCATACGGTTGAAGTGGCGATAGACACTCGAGTTGACTTGCCGCTCACGCTCCGATTGAATGTCGAAAATGAACGGCACCAAATGCTGTTGGAAGATGTCCACCTCATTCTTGAAAGTGTGGAAGCGAATGAGGTCCTTCTGCTTGCGGACCATTTCGTCAGAAAGGTTGGCCAACCCCATGCGATAGGCAGCGCCGTCCATCTTTCGCTTTTCAGCGTTCTCAGCCGACTCAAGATCCTGTAAGGACAAGCAAAACTGAGCTAGTGCTTACCGTTAACAAACTTAATCTACAGATAGCTGACCATCGCTGCGGTTTGCCGCAGTAAATCTTGATACGCTCGGACGACGGGCTTAGCGTTGAGTCTATTGGCGCGACACAAGCCTGCTTTGGCCACCTGCTCCAAAATCAACTCAAAGTTTAGCACCAGCAATGTACCAGTTTGCACCGTGCGGAAGTCACCTTCAGTGTATGCTTTGGTGCAGTCTGTTCGGGTCTTGGAGGGGACTTCGGAAGGATCGGGACGTTTGAGTCACGGTCACGCATTTGCCACGGCACTTTTACAGGCCTGATAGGGCCGATCTTGATCTTCCGAGGGGCAACCGGAGGAGCAGGCCGAGGAGACGGCTGGTTTCTTTGTTCTTGTCTTGGGCGGTGGGCCTCCATCGGAGTCGCCACTGGGGTTCTAGTGTTCCATGGGCTGACCGGAGTCGACCGGAAAAACTGGAATCAACAAACAGTATGCACTTAGCAAGCTCATCAGCCAGCAACAGAACGACTCGACGTCCAACTACGTACATCAAGTTGCTCCTCGCTGAGACCATCGCTTTCTCGACTCGACAGTTGCCTTGGCCGACCTGTCATTGATGCAGCCCAAAGCTTCAATCAACTCGAGCTTCCAGCAGCCGCTAAAAATATACAAACATCAGACATCCTCACATTTTGATGATCAAAGCAATTGTAGGTTTGATTAAGTATACAACAAAGCGATCAAGCTGCAGTTACTAGCGTTGCGTCCCCGTCTAGTTTAGAGGTCGTCCATCTCCTCGCTGAGCTTGGGGTGAGCAGGCGTGTACTTCTCCACGCCCTTTCCGGCGCCCTGCATGGCCTCGTTCTGTGTGTACTGCTTCTGCGCCACGTCCTTCATCCTCCGCTTGTGCACCTTGGTCTTGAGATGCACGTCCCGCGTCTTGGCGTCGATGAAGTGGCGACCACACGGCGTGCAGTAGAACTGGCCCAGACTGCAATTGCAACAATAACGTCAGTATGTAACCTTAACAAAGCATCATAACATTGGAACGAACCCAGGCAGGTCCTCGTCCTCCTCGAAGGCCATGTCCTTGCCCGTCACCGTCTCCACGCGCAGGTCATCCTGGATCTGGTCGATGTCGCGGTTGCGGTTCTTGGTGGCGTGTCCGCGCTTGTACTGTTTCTTCTTCGTGTGCGCGCGCGCCCTGCCAGATCCCGATCGTCCGGTGCCCATGACAGTTCTTGGTTGTAACAGACTATTGAATGGTGTTGTGCACTGTTTTTTGTATGGGAATTTCGAGACAAGGGATTGGCTGGCAGCAACATGGTTATTAACGGATGCATAGCGCGTTACGGTTAACTTCTGCACACGTCGCAGATGTGAGGGTTGGGCTCAGTAACTGAACGCCTTGTGCGTCAATTTGAGACGGACGTCATCCTTCAGCGACTGGAAAATGGACGGGAACGCCATCACGTCGCGAGGGTTCGTGTCCACCCAGAGCTTGTTGAAGCGAGTGAAGACCGTTGCTGACCACGTAGAAAAACGAGTTAGAGCTCATCGAGGACAAGAGCCAGCTAAGTCGATTCGACGCACCGTAGACGTCGTGGAGCTGCTTCAGACCCGTGTTCACATCCTCGTCCTCGCCATTTCCGGCAAAGCGGTAGAGCTTGATGTCTAGCAGACGCTCGTCAATCAGCTCGATCAGGAAAGCCGTTACGTTGATACCCGTCACTGCAAACGGATACCAGCGCGTCGGGTGGTTCGACTCTTCCAAAGCACTGAGACCAGAGCCAGCGTGGAAAAAGTGAGCAAGATAACGTCTATGGAGGAGGATGTGCATCGACTCACCGTTGCGCTTCCACGCTGTAGTTTTCTGTGAAGTGGTTGAGCTGAACCAGCGAGAAGAGACCCATGCCTCTGAAGTCCGACATCGGGTCAGTTCCTATTGTAAAACAAAGAACGAACTTAACGACATTGATCCATCACAGCTGCATTAAATACCTTGGAAGCCGATCTCGCCCCACTCCTTCGTGATGCGTCCACCCTCGCGACGCACGTCCGGCTTCAAGTTCGTCCACAGTTGCTCCAGCATCTCCTACAACACACGAACAGTGTAAACAACCAAACTCCACCACTCCAAACCACTGCACAACACCCACCTCATGCTGCTGATTTGACGAGCTGTACCCCTCGTTCTTCAGTGCGAACACCCGGGCATACACTTTATTCACAAAGTTGCAGCGTTGTAGACACGAGCGCACGTTCGTCATCAACCTGAGCAGCACCACAACCCGATGTCAGCTGCAACTTAACCACCAAATTTAACAGAAATCCACCCCACGTTGCATCCTTCTCGTCCAGCTTGGCCCTCGTCGCTACGTCGTGCAGCGTCGTCTCCACCTACAGCAAAAAAGAAGTTAAGAACCAGCCCAGACGCCGTTAACGCGTCTTCAACGCACCGGGAACGGCTCATTATCGAACACGACGTTGCACGTCTGCACCATCTTTGCAGACAGCGCCATCTCCGTCCGGAAGCGCACGATGCGGCGCTCCTCGTCCACGCCGGCGCCCGTGGGGCTGCACAGCCGCTGCCACTCGTTCTGGCCGTAAAAATGTGCCCTACAAACGCCACATAACCGTTAGAGCGCGGAATTCCAGCCACAAAGAGAGCGTTAACAGCTACGCACATATGGTGATCTTCACCCAGCGCCAGATACGCACCACGACCGCCTCGTTGGCCGCCGCGGCGCGGCGCACACGAGGCCCCGACGACATGATATTGCAGAATGTGAGTTGGATACTTCCAGTTATGGTTACAACTGCGTAACTAATCGTAACGACCTTCTTCTTTTTGGCCAATCACCGCTCGTCAAAAATTCAAAGAAAAGTTTCCGCACTCGGCGCGCAACCGGCGACATCGACTGGCTCATGGACGACACGGCGGCGCTGCTGGGCTCTGCAGGTACCTCCACACGCGACCATCATCTTGTACATCTCCTTGCGCATCTAACGCACTAATTTTCACTCGTTAACTCGCTGTTTTCGCTTCTATAAAGCTATTAAACAGCGTCTGGCAGGTGTTAACGGCCTCTTGGGGCAGCTTCGACGGCAGGACGCGGCCCCCGAGGCCTCCGCCACGCTCATCCCCCACGTGCTGCCCTGTCTGCGCGACCACAACTCGAAAATCGCCCTGGGAGCGCTGGAAATCCTGGAACTTTTGGTCTCTCGCGTGTCGGAGACGACTCTGCGCTCGTATTTCAAGCTGCTGTGGCTCAGTCTGGTGGAGAGGTTAGGGGACAGCAAGCTGCAGGTGCGGGAGAAGGCGGTGGACGTGGTGGTGCAGATTTCCGTGGTGCTGGAGGTCTCAGCGGTGCTGGAGAGGCTGAAAACGTGTATGAGTCACAAGAACTGGCGCACAAGAGAACAGGTAGAGACAAATAAGGAGGCTGGGAAGGGGAGAAGAAGGCTGATGGTCATTTTGTGGGTTTTGTAGAGTCTTCACGCTGTTTGGAGAGTTTTGGAGAGGCACGAGCTGTTTACTGACAGGGAGACGAGCTTTTGGACGATGTAAGTGGGTGTGAGAGTAAGGGAAAACGAGTGGAGACTGACGTTGGCTTTTTATGTAGGTGCTGAAATTGCTCGAGGACTCGTCCAAGGATGTGCGCGACGCAGCGGTTACTGCTTTGGAAAAGTTTTACACTTATATTGGACCCTCTCTGCTGGTAGGGAGCTTTTATGGAGAGTGGGAGGTGGCTATGTCGACGTTAACTTGTTGGTTGGTTTTGGTTTTGATGCAGAGTGATCTGGAATGCAAGAATATTAGGTCAGCACATATGAAGACATTGGCGGACAGATTTGAGCGGTTACCTGTGCGCACCGAGTCAGCATCGGCTTCTGCTCGTACAGTACCATCTCATGATGCCAGATCGGTGCGTTGGACTCCGTTTCATTTGATGGCGATCACCTGCACTAATTCCTATTGCATTTTTGTTTGCTGTCGTCCTGTAGTATCAAGTTAACAGCGGCGCACCCGCGCCTGGTAATGGGCTCCCAGATGACCTGTCGTCAATGTTGTCGTCGTACGATCTGCAGGTTTCGTCGTCCTCAACTTCGATGTCGCGCTATTTGGAGTCTATTAGAAGCCGGACACTAAACGAAGCGAAGGCAGTGGCTGCTGCTTCAGGGGATGGCGGGCGGTCTCCGTCACAAGCATCGTCTACGAGTAGTAAAGGCGTACAAAATGTCAGCACTTCTGCCTCATTTCGACCGGGTGGCAGTGATGTATCAGAGAAGGAAATTCAGAAGCAACTGGGGTGATCTTCGACAAGCTCCAGATTGACAACAACTGGGACAAGCGTGTCGATGGACTGAAGATGCTTCAGAAGCTTGCCAACCGATGCAGTAAAGCGTCAAACAGTGAAGCCGCGCTCCCACTGTTATCGCAAGGTCTACGCTCTATTCGGGAGCGCCTATGCCAGCAAGTTATTGACTTGCGATCCTCCGTGTCCCGCGAAGCCTGCCAAACAATTCAGACGCTGGCTAACATTCTCCGTGACGATTTCAATGCGCATGCTGAATTTTGTCTCGGCAACTTGCTGAAGGCGACATACGTCACTATCCAAGTGATTTCGACTGCAGCGGACACCACAATTCGAAGCATGTTTGAGAGCACAAGTAATGGCTATTCGCGCGTTGTTCCCAAGTAGGTTGCCGTCGACTTTATTTTATATACCCGGCAAGAACTAACAGATTTGATCTCTCGTTTGCTTTTAGGCTGATCGAATGCGTTAAAACCCGCAATCAAGTGTTACGATACAACGCAGTATGCTACTTGACGTTGACTCTAGAGCGTTGGGGCGCCAGCTTCCTGAGCAAGTACGCTACCCCATTTTTCTGTATTTTCGTTGCAGTCTCAGTTTAACTTATCTACGCACTTGTGTTTGCTGCTTAGGCATTCAGATATGTTTGTGCCTATTTTGCCAGCATTGCTGCAAGACGCGCAAGGCGATGTGCGTGCTCAGGCAAGAAAGTGCTACTGGTCCTACCATCACCTCTTCCCAGTACGTACTTGTGGTATATGAGCATGTTGATACCAACTAAACTAACAGAAATGGTACTATACTGACTTGGGCAACAGGACGAGGCTAAGAGCGTTTTCGCTCGTTTGGATGGATCAACCCAAAAGAATTTGAAGGATGACCCCTCAAAATTTACTGCTGCAAATGCACGTCCAACAGATTACACTTTGATGGATGCACCAGCTTCCCAGGGCACTGAGGTTGTGCGGTTAGCAATCACTACAGTTCAGCCTCCTATCAGTGCTCCTGCTGCACTAAACTCGGTGACCTTCAGTGAAGAGCAACCCGGTTCAGGAGATACGACTTCGGCTAAATTGCCTAGGCGCGTTCTTGGTGGAAATTCGAGCTCAACTGGAGTCGATGCAACCGAAGACAATGCGCTATCTTCGCGGATGCTATCGAAAGGTCCAATGCGTGTCGGGCTAGCAGCGGGAGCAAAGACTTCGAGCCCAAAGGACAATTCTTCATCGATGGTCGAGAGGAAAAGGAGTGCTGCTGCTGGTCCTCTCCGAGTACGGAATGCTCCGAAGACTGCACAGACAGCAACTCCAACAGCGGAAAGCCTTTACACTTCACGAAAGGAGCCATCAACAGCCAGCTTCCACACAAGCTCTCAACACCAGGCCCCCAAAGCGCAACGAGTTCAACTGGCAGTAGAAATGCAAGAGCCAGCTCCAATGGAGATTGAAGAAAGTGAACCAAGTGGACCAAAACGATTACCGCTGGCGTCAATGCCCTCACCGACTGCGTCGAACGCATCGAGTTCCAGGACGAATAACTCATCATCGGGTGATAGTAAGTCAAAGCCTTCACGAAAAGCACCAGTGAGGATATCAGAACGACCCAAGGCTGTACAGTTTCCGATGGTCGATCAACTGGAAAAAGCTCTTCGGAATATGGAAAGCAGATCATGGTCCACGAGGTTGGAGGCTGCGGATTACCTCGGGAAGCTCCTTCAGAAACGTGTGGACCAAATCGCAAATGGCGCAAGTGGAGACCACAAAGTGGACGGTCGGATCTTGTTGACGTTCATTAAGCACCTGAGTGATGCGCATTACCGCGTCTCGCAAGGAGTGCTGAAAAACTTGTTGCCGCTGCTGAAGCTTTCAAATGACAGCCAGCGACTACTTCCCCACTTGAAGACGATTCTGCCGAAGTTGTTCCAAAAGTTTATCGATACCAAGGAATCCATTCGGGTGGTTGCTAAGGAGAACTTGGAGTATATTGCCTCGACAATCGACAGCTCTACCTTGGCTGCGTTGGTGATATCGATGCTGGGAGACGGAAGTAACATGAAGGTTAAAGCCGCATTGTGTCACTACCTACGCGAGTTGCTACCGGGTGCTGAGGGGTACCTGAAGCATGGCACCAATAACAGCCACATGAGGTCGTTTTTGCTCAAGATTGCTCTCCTGATGGATACGGATGTGCCGGTGTCTGTTTCATCAGCGTGTGGCGAGCTCGTGTCAGTCGCTGCGCAACTTTATGGCCCAGAAATGGAGGTTGCACTGGGGCTGCTTCCACCGTCCAAGCGTTTGGTTGTGTCGAAGGTGCTGAAGTCGAAGAAAATTGTCCTTAACTTTAGTAACCCGCTGAGACCACCACTTTCGTCATCAACAGCGCCGCAGTCAACTCGATCGGGCGACGGAGACAAGGAAAACCAGGAGATGGAAGTGTATGCTCCAAAGTCTGAGCGCAGCCGCAAGCGGCCCGAGTCACCAAGCGTAAGTTCGTCTAGTCCTGCTCGGCAGAACAGCCAGAAGAGGATCAACACGACAGCCCAGACTCCTATTGAGGACAAAAGAGTGGATGGTCAACCGAGAAGCAGTGCAGACATCAAACGAGTCCAAGACCAGGTCGCTCGTTCCGGAAATTTAGCATTCTCCAGTGCTCTGTTCTCATCCGCTGGATCAAGTGTGGACAAACGTGACATCCAGCTTGACGACATTCTCCATCTTCTGGAACAGAACGATTTATCGAAGGCAGAGATCAAGCACGCGCTCTATAAGGTACGCTGCTGCGTTTTGAAAGCTCCCTATAATATGAACTAACGTGGCATTTGAAAACAGACTCAGCATTTCATCGAGACCGGATCACCCGAGACGTGGGATCGTTGTTTTGGTCGGCTGCTTCTGCTGCTGCTCGATGCTGGTATTGACAAGGATGTGAACGCATTGAAAGTGCTCCTGAGACTCGTGGAAGCGCAGCCCTCTCGGTCTCAAATGTTTTTCGAGCTGCTTCTGCAGCGCCTGGTCGATGCGCTCGGCGACCAAGTCGACGTCGTAAGTTTTACCACTCGCCGTCGTGGCTGTCGTTGTCAATTAACATGTTTGTGTTGCTGTGCAGGCTCGCCATTTAATGGAACGCATTTTGAATGATGTGGTGCGCTCTACGAGTGACCACCAGCAGACGCTCTCAGCGTTGACCCTCTGATCTCAAGAGCAGAACCTCCTGTGCTGCAAGTGGTGCTGCGTCTCGTCAAGGTCTGTTTGGTGTCCTGCGAGCAGGCGCTTCCACCAGAGTCGGCGTTTTTGCACGACGTTGCAGCCGGTCTTCTGAGCGTGTTAACGCGGCGTCTCGACCACGTGAGCTCCAGCGTCCGCAAAAACGCGGTGGACTGCGTCGTGGCGCTCCACTTCGCCACAAAGGAAGACAAGTCCATCGTGCCAAAGTATCTCGCTGCCGAGCTGGACGACACCCGCATTCGACTCGTGGAGATTTTCATCGACCGCGGCAAAATGGAGCGGCACCACATCGGGCTGTCGTCTTGAGATCGCGTTTCTAACTTATTCCACAGCCCCCTGCGAAAATCTGTGTCTTTTGCGAAAATGCCGCGTCTCAGCATTTTTGTCCAACCACCGGTAACCGGTACACTGTACCACTTTGCCTCGATTTTTGTGCGGTCTCAATTCAGTCGCAGAACGAAGAGCTACACACTGCACCTATTCCATTTCTACCATGGTGCTGACCAACGAGACGCAGCACGTGTACCCGTTCCATTGGGACGTCGTCACCCGCGCCTTCTGGAACAAGTACCCGAACGAGCGGCTCGCGCACGTGGAGCGCGTGGACGTCCTGGACCGCCGCCTGGACAACGAGGGACGCCTCGTGACCTCTCGCCTGGCCAAAATCACGCAGCAGAACGTGCCGCAGTGGGTGCGCTCCACCCTGGGGGACTCGACGTACGTCTTCGAGGAGACGACGTGCGACCCGAAGCTCAAGAGGCTGGTGCTGAAGAGCACCAACCTGTCGCTGCGGTCCGTGGCCACCGTCGAGGAGACGTGCGTGTACTCGGTGCACCCGGCCGACGCCCGCAAGACCCTGTACGAGGCCGAGGCCAAAGTCACCGCCTTCGTGCCCTTCCTGTCGCAGAAACTGGAGAAGTTCTCGGTCAGTCGCGGAGCTGACACGGCGGCCAAGGGCATCCGCGCAGTGGAGGAGATCTGCAACGACATTTTCCAGGGGACGTTCCAGCCAGCAATGTGTGAACCGGCCAAGAACTCGGTGGGGCTGCAAGTGACGCAGGACTTGGCCAAGGCGGCGCACAAATGTGCAGAGAAACAGTAGACGGAAGGTCCCATAATGTCGAAAAACACGTCACTTTTTTATTAACAAGTAGGTGGAGCTGTATGTGTTGGGTTTGTGGTATCGCTTGCCACGGACGATAGTTGGGATGGCATCATGCAGCGTCTTTGTTTGTCGAGTTACCCGCTGCTTCTAACTGTTTCGATTCATCTATCCATTCATCATAACCTCCCCACACTTACGCAGCGGAGTTCTCAGGCGCTTTCGCTACTTCATCTGCTACGTCTGCATTTGCTGTCTCGCCAGTTGCTGAGCTCGGCGACACTTGCTCAGGAGCAGCCTCGATAGTCTCACCTGAAGTTGCAGTTTCGGACTTTTCTGCTGGTACCAATAATGACGTCGGTTCTGCAGTGCTTCCTGCTTCTACTGGTGCCGGAGGGGAGGTAAAAGTGCTGCCGCAGCTGGTGTTCCTTCATCGGATACAGCCACTTCAGGTTTTGTTTCCACATCAGCAGCCTGGGAATCCTCCGCTGCGGTATCTTGTACGGAGTCGATTTCGCCTTGTCTTTCAGCGTCTGTGCTCGTAGCAGGAACCTCCTCGGCATCCTTCCTCTTGGCTTCAGCATCTATCTTCTCCTGGGCTTCAAGTCGCTCTTTTACACGCTCAGACAAAACAGAAGCAAGTCCATCAGCGTTTGAGAACTCCGTAGCAGCCAGAACCCCTCGTAACACACCCGGGCATTCGGGGTGTTCTCGGCACAACAGCTGATGCTTGACCGTGATCTCAGCGAACACTACTCGGACATTCGAGACAGGATCCAGCGCCAACGTGAAAAATACAGCTGCAAGCTTGGACGAAAAGAAGTCACGAGCGGCGTCTGCCAGTTTTGTGTCCTCCTGGACTTCATCCCCAACCAAAGACGGTTCGTTTCGGGTCGTAGTTGGCAGGAACGATGCACAAATCTTTAAGAAGCACTGTCTTTCCTGATAATGTGAAGACGTTGCGAGGGTCACAAATTTGTCGACCACGGCACTCAACCACTCTGGATTTGAACTGAGCCGTGCCACTAGTAGTGGGCAGGCCTAGAGATTAAGCAAGTAACGACACGAACAACCGTCAGCACCTCATTCGATTAACAACAAACCGCTTCAACACGTACATGGTAGCTCTGTTCTCGGACAACAGCAACAGGATCAGTTATAAGCTTGAACACCAATGGATTAATCACTGAAAACGTTGCTTCCGGGGTGAATGTTCGGCAAAGCTGTGCCAACTGGCCGCTCAGAACCTCGCGGAAACGCCATTTAGTACTGTTGTCAAACGAGTCGAACTCTGCCAGCACCGGCAGATAACTCTCTCGAAATGAGGGCGAGACGTTCTCCAAAAAGTCAGCAAAATGCAGCATCACGCCTAGCCGCACATCCTGCACGTCATGAAGGTAGCTGTCGAACGCGGTGGCTAGTTGTGTTTCTGTAATCCCCTGACCGAGAATTCGCGCCAGCTCGTGCAATGAGTACGCAAATGACCGTCGGATCTTCCAGAAAGTATCACTATGAAGCAGCTCGAAAGTCGGCGAGAGTTTCAGCCAGTCATCGGCACCCAGAATACTCACGACCGCCGGGAAATTGAACGCACAGTGGAACTTAATGTCAACCTCGCCACTTCCCCCAATTGCGAGGCTGCTGTCGTGGCCATACTCGTAAAATGATCCACAAGCTCCTCCGTAACCTGCTCTTTTTCCAACGCCGCCAGGAACGGACCCAAGCTTTGATACGCCGCCATGCGGACCCACCTTGATGAATCACTAATAAAACTCTCAAACAACGGTATCAACATGGGCCCCCGATCCGCCGGCGCCAGCGCCAACGCGACATTCACCAGACACTCTGCACACGCTTTGCGAACCCCCAAATATCATCTTTCGATAGTCGCTGGAACGCCGGCAGCAGGCGTTCCTTACTGAGCTCCACACCTGCCGTCTTGCACACGTTCGGAAAGCTTAACGCGGTAGACTTCCGTACTCTGAAAACCGGATCTTCCGACAACGAGATCAGTTCCGGTATACAAAACTGCTGACACAATTCCGGACCAAAATGCTGCGCCAGTCCGTTGTAAAGACTGACCGCCGAGATCCGGAACTGCTCGTTGTCATCGTCATGTGCTAACGGCAGCACGATCGTCAACACGTGTTGTCCCTGGTCTTCAGCTTTCACCAAAGCTGCCATCTCCATGAGACTCTCACTGGCTGCTGAGCGCACTTCGTGTTGGTCGTCCGACACGAGTTTGGTCACGAGCGGGATGAGTTTGTCCAGCAGAACACGGTAACCGGTTTCCGGCTCGGTTTGCACCAGAAATTGACACAGCGGCGGGAACTGCAGCGCCACATGCTGGCGCACGACGTACTCGACGTCGCACACGAGCGGCTCCAGCAGGGGCAGCAGCCGGTCGCACGTGGCCTGGAAGCCCACGCTGCGGGCCGTGTCGTGCAGCATCTTGACGTGGATGACGCGCTGCAACGCGATGTTGCTGCACACGTACTTGGTGACGCGCTGCAGGTCGCTCAGGCTGTCGTCGATGGCCAGATCCTCGAAGGTGGGGCCGCTCGAGAGCTCCGACTCGGCCAGGAGCTCGTCGTCCTGAAGTTGAAGTGACCAAATAAGAAGTTTTGATACATGGGTACACAAAAATTAGAACGATGAATTGGCAAGCTCTGGCACAAAACGCGATTCAGAATTGACTTGGTGGGTCGCACGCACCAATTCATACTCCATAAGCGTTGACGCGTGACGAGTCGAGGCGGGGCAGGGACGAGGAGGAGATGGGGATATGGAGGATGGAGACGACAGGCGGGGCGGCGGCTTCGAAGAGGAAGCGACCGACTCGCCCACGCACGCGATCGTTCGCTTTTGTGTTTGTTCCCCTCTGGAAAATGTGTGATCGTGTGTGGTACACCAAACACGACCGACACAAAGTGGACTATAATGAGCAAAAGATTACTTTTGAGGTGATACTTTTGCTGGATGTTGTAGCCATGTATCAAAATCCCGAGAGTGCAACTTGCTATTAGTGGTCGCCAACTCTGGCAGCAGCAGCTAATTTTATTTTTTCCCAAAAACAATGGAGGCCTCTGATTGGATAGAAAATTTTCACCGTCCTGCTGCGTTTTTTTTTTTAACAGGCTTGTCTTTTGTAGAGGAGGCCTGCCAAGAGGCAGACCGCCGAGGTGCGTCTGCGCATGCCCCTCGACTACGGCTCGTCCACGGTGGAGGCGCCTGGCCGCTGGGACTACGTGCTCGTGTTCCCCAATCCGCCCAAGAACGTGATGGCGGTGAGCGACGAGCGCGACGCCATCCTCAACCGCCTACGCGTCGCCGGCCTGCGTCTGCGCCTCTTCCACTCGATCGGCAAGAAGCTCGTGTTCTGCAAGATCCGCGCACCCGAGGAGCTCATGCGATGAAAGAACGACCGGCGTCAGGCCACCAAGAAGAACACGGAGAGTTTCGAGCCGATGACCAAACCTGTGGATCTATGCATCACCTACGACTTGGGCTCCGAGGACGACAAGTTCTTTACCTCGCTGACCTCGCGCGACTTGGTGCTCGTGCCGAACATCTTCGGCGACTTCCAGAAGGGCGAACTGTACGCCAAGGTCATGCACGAGCTGGACAATTGCGGCATCCCGCGCGAGCAGCAGCTCAAGATGTGGCACGGCAACAACAAGATCGACGGCACGCACCTAATCGTAGATGACCATAACGAGCTGGAAGGCCAAGTGTCCGACGTTCGACCTCGTCACGGACCTACTCTGTGGTGAGTGTACCGCAGCCGGATGGATGCGTCTACGCCTTCTCCAAGGACACGAACATGATTTGGCGCCACGGCATTCTGCAGGACGTACCGGTGTGGGATGAAGGCCGCATTTCGGTCATCGCGTGGGGCTGGGTGGACAACATGGCGGATGTCGGCTCTTCGCCCGGATGATACACGACGAGATCATTGTGGAGACTTATCCGTGCACGAAGAGCAGGAGAAGATGGAACTCAAGGAGAAGTGGATCGTGTGGAACTCGTCCCGATGAACCAGCCCTTCGATCTCATCTGGCAGTACTTTGGCGTCAAGGTGGTGAAACATGAGAGCTGCGGTGACATACTACTAGTTGTCGATCTCATTACCATCAACGGCTACACATCGGACAACTACGGGTGCGCATGACACTTTTACATAACCACATGAATTATTGGGACGTGATATTCAAGCTTTCGTCCATCGCGTGTGTGGGAGACGGCGATGTGGATCGTAGGTGACTGTGAAGACAAACCGTGAGGGACACTGCGCAACCGAGTGACTGAATGTCTTCGTCTTCCAGCATGGATAAATCAGTGGCGGAGAAGATTCGAACGTTTCACCTCCTTCTCCCGAGAACGAGGCTAATTGATCTCTCAGTTTTCAATTCGCGGGCAAGTGTTCGAGACTACTCAAGAGAGCACCGACTGTATCAATGGTGTTAACCTGCAAGTGGAAGTGGTGCAAGAAGATCCTCAAGGTTGAGCCGAGCAAGGCAGCAGAGCTAATGTGCACCAATCCGAAATGCGAGAACCAAATTCACCAAGCCTGCTTTGACGATTTGGTGTCTGTGTTCTGTGACGGACAAAGCTTTGAAGCGGCCGTATGCGGCAAACGTTGCCTCAACGCCATGCGCAAGGCTACCAAAGTTACCCCAGAAACACCTTCAAGTACTAAGAAGCGCGTGGCCTGGCACAACGACGGCCCGACTCCCAGCATTAGCTCCGTAAGCTGTCTTATTGACTGGATGACCGAGGGGCGTAACTACGAGCACTATCGAGGTGGTGACGCTCAACGGGGCGAGACGAAGACCACTATTGCTGGTGAAATCGTACGCTTTATAAGCGACTGCGGTGTAACAACACCTCGCAGTGCGAAGGACATTCAAACCAAGATCGCGAGTCTCGAGCAGATGTACTAGTCGGCCGTGGATTGGCTTGGTGCCACTGGGCAAGGTGTGACAGATGAGAAGAGCATTCACGACGCTCTCATCTATAGATGCCCGTACTACTATGAGTTGGACGACGTCATGAAGGACCATGCCACCACCAATCCACTACTCCTGAATACTGCCAACCTTGATTCAAGTGACGACAGCGACGAAGAAGAAGATTCTGCTTCCCAGAGAAGCGCTGATGACGGAGATGACACGGGATCTGCAGGCGGCGTCGTGACCACAGCTTCGCTAACTCAGACAGACGAAAATGAAGCTGTGGCGACCCACATCAATTTGACTAGTCCCCCACTTCATGTCGACTTTTGTACTGGAAAAGGTGCTACCAACGGGCAGCCCAAACCGAAGATACACAAAGACCGCAAGAGACCTGCAAGTACTCCTCGTTCGATTGAATCAGCTCCAAAGAAGGTGAAAGCAGACGCTGGTGATATGGCAACAAGCTCTCCGCTGGTGGAATTGAAGAAAGTGCAGCTCGCGCAGGATAAGGAGTTCCAACTCCAATCGCTGCAAATTGAGAGAGCAAAAGCGGAATCGACGGCACAGGAAGCCCGGGCTCGTGTTGAAGAGTCCGCCGCCCGTATTGTGCATCTCCGCGCCCAAGCTGACACCTGCACACTCGATCGAAAGGTCAATCTACTTCGTGAACGCAACAAACTTCGTGAGGAGGGCGTACCGCAGAGCGAGATCGACGCGTTGTTGCCGCTGCTAACGTCGGATTTCGAGGAGATAGTTGAATAGCTGCGTACGGCGTTCCGTCCCACGTGCATGGCGACTGATAGGTTGATTTAGCTCGTCATCATCTTCCAATTGTTTTCCATACTTTTCGATGTCGGCTTTCCACTCTTCGGGTACTGGGTCGGCGATCAGAAGGTTATGCAGGATAAAGGCGCTTGTAATGAGTCGGAGCAAACGCCGCATACTCCTTTGTTTTTCAACTTGATGCGAATGCCTCGAAGGTACTGAAATCGTGTTTTGAGCAAACCGATACAATGCTCTGTTTTGATGCGCACTTTTGCAAGCTGGGTGTTGAAATACTTACGCTGATAGTCCAGATCATTTTTGGGTGGCTTTTTGAAGGCCGGGATCATGACGGGAGATGGCTAAAACGCTGAATCTCCGAGCAAATACTGGTTGTGATCAAAGAAACGACTTGGGTCACGACAGATACGGCTTGTTGACCACACGCGGTTGTCATGTACACATCCAGGCCATCCAACGACAGCTTCACGAACTCGAGCGACATCGTCGCATATGATCAATGCGTTCAAAGAATACCCCCCTTTCTTGAGAAGTAGTCTTCACCATTTTTGTGAGGCTTGAACTCGAGAGGTAGCAGTGTACCATCTATCATTCCCACACAATTCACGAAGCCGAACTTATGTTGAATTCGGGTCGATATCAGCCTTCTCTCGTCCTCGTCAGGCCACGTCACAGTACTATCTTCTAGCTGAAGCAAAGCACGGGTGGCGCGTCTTATATAGTTCTTGATCGATCCTTTTCCAACCCCAAAGAAAAGAGCAAGCTTCGGCGACGAGTTATCATTGCCGAAGGTCCCTAAATACTTGAGCAAGATCAACAAGTGAAGTTCAGGTCCACCACGAAGCATCCGACGCCCCGATGGTTTGAAGACGGGGTCGCCTTGGATTAACTTTAAGATGCCAACAAAGGCTTCGCGACTAACCCGGAAATGGCCCACAAACTCTTCGTCATTCAACTCGCTCTGCTCTCCAAGATACGTCTTCCACTTCTCCGAACGCGTTCGGTATCGATCCTTCCGAAAAGCGTACCTCGAAGACGCTACTTGATCATATTGCCACTCCACTTGCTCATCCACGTCGTCCTCAAATGTGTCAGTTTCATCAAAAATGAAGCGCTGGTCTGCTGCTTCGCGTCGCACTCTAACGACTCTGCGTAATTTATGCAGTAGTCTCTTCCGCTTGCTTGTCCGCGCCATGATATTCTAAGCTAACGCGTGTCAAATGCGGACGATTTCCCGCGCTCTTTCAGACCCCTCCAAAACAATAATTTTCCGAGTTGCTGCTGCAAGCACGCAATACGGGGCTGACAATTCTGCTCGAATACAATTGGCTAAAATGGAGAGCCTCTAAAATAGCTGCTGCTGCCAGAGTTGGCGACCACTATTATACAGCTATGCTAATAATACGCAGACACTATAATAGTAACATGATATGTGTCGTTGACAACTGGAAAGTGGAGAGGATGGAGATGTCGCAGCCGCCTATGGCCAT
Source organism: Phytophthora syringae (assembly GCA_012656105.1). Taxonomy (NCBI): domain Eukaryota; phylum Oomycota; class Peronosporomycetes; order Peronosporales; family Peronosporaceae; genus Phytophthora; species Phytophthora syringae. The sequence continues at coordinate 180,702 of JAAKBD010000019.1, read as the reverse complement.
CGCAGGTGCGCTTTGAAGGGAGACTTCTTCATTTGCAATTAGATTGACAACGTCTATGTAGACAGTCGCTACCTGTGGACCGAAGTGGATCGGCTCAAGGCGCAGGTGCAGGAACTTCGAACTTCAGGTCGAGTGGCTCAGGACGAACGAACACGCACCGTCGACCTGCTAGCGTCCTTCGTGACGAGAGCTCAGTTGGACGCTGCTCTGTCCACGAAAGTGTCGCTGGCCCACGTGGACGCCCAGATGGACACGTTGCGCTCCGAAATGATCCTCAAACTCGACCAGAAAGCGGACCTGGCGTTGGTCGCCTTGTTGCAAAGCACCAAGTTGGACGTGTCCGTGTTCGACGCCAACGCTTGGGACCTGCAGAAGCTCCGCGTGGCCATGGAACAACATGTCCGCGACTTGTTTGCGACTTTCGCAGGGCTCGTGGAGCAGCAGGTGAGCTCCAAGTTGGCCATCGAAGACTTCAATCGAGTCTTCAACCCCGAAGCCACCGGGCAAAAGGCGTCGCTGGAGTTCGCAGCGCTGCGATTCACCAAAATGACGGACCAGCTCGAATCGCTGAGCACCTTCGTGGATGGAGACAAGCAGCGGCAACGACAAGTCGCCGAGCTGCATGTCGGCATGCTGGATCTAACACGCAAACAAGCTGCGGCTCGGAACTCAATCGTGCAGTTAGAGAGCGCTGAACAGACTGCAACAGCTCAGCTCTGTGCCTTGGACGAACAAACCACTCAGGCTATTGCAAACCTTCAATCGTTGACGGAAACGCTGAGTGGACTGCAAACACAGACACAAGCGGCAAAGAACGCTCAAGATGCGAGCCAATCGCGGCTTGCAGACAACGTGAAGCAGTTGGAGACGCACAACCAGCATTTTACCCAAAGGCTGAAAGAGCTCGAACAATTTGCCCACGCGGGACTTGTGGACGCAATGGATGCGACGCTGAAGACCAACTCTGATAAACTGCGCAACGAGTTGAACGAGGCTAGTGCGGTGCACAACCAACGAACGCAGCAGGTGAATTTGCGCGTGGCGAAGGCAAATGAGGAGCTGCAACAGCACAAAGAGCACCTCGCGCAACTGGACGCTTGTATGCGCAAGATGGCTGGGCTGTTGAAGGAGACGCAAGGGGAACTCAACAACGTGAAAGGACCTTTAGCAACGCTTGCCGCGAATTTGCACGAGGAAAACGTAGCAATTCTACACGAAATTGAGCGCAGTCAGGTACGAGCTACATGAAGCATACCAGCTAACAATCGTTGTCTAACTTCTGGATAATATCTTGTAGAACGGAACGCGAGATATTATGCTGGACTACCGGGATCTACTGGAGAGAGAGAAAACCTCTCAGGCGTTCGTACCATTACCATCTCGACCTTCGTCGTCATCTTCCGCGAGCTCCAATGGCTCAACAAGTCGCAAGCAGAAGCAGCAAATGGGTCTTGCCACAAAAGTAGCCGCTCGTCCGCACACTTCAGGGGGCGAGTTCGACCGAGCAGCACCTTTGGAGTTTTACCAGTGGATATTCGACGGTCTGCTGGAGCTGTTCGCACTAACAGATCCCCGACAATCCCGTGGAGAGCTCAGACAGCGGGTCTACCCCACAAGTTCTCGCGAACCTAAACACGTTACCCGGTAGTGACAACCACAATACTTGGGATAAGGAAAATACGTGCGAGATCGAGCAAGAAGTACGAATGGTTTCACCAGTACGGGAACCAAAAGCGAGGCATGAAAGTGTTCCTCCAAGCTTTTTCCAACGCGTGGCCGACACTGGCAATGAAGATCTATTCTACTTCCCTAAGCAAAGACTGAGCTACCGGTAAAAGCCAAGAAAAACATGAATTGCCGTCTTCAGACCACAAATCTTCAACTTCATGGTGAAGCGCCGAAAAAAGCTGCAATAAAGGACTTCAGTCTGCTTGGTGTCGTCTACTACATGTAGCTATTCAAACCGAGCCTCTACCATCGCTTTGGTAGCACGCTGTTGACTATTTTCTCTGCAGAGGAAGGTATCAACATCAACTAAACAGTTGATGGAGAGTTGACTACAGCTGGGAGAGGCCTCCGTCTGGGGCTCAACACTTCCGGACAATGACTGGGGAAGGTAGAAATGACATTAATCTCCACACCACCTGACATTACATGTGCATACTCGTCGCCACACCTCCAGTACATGTAGTAAAGGTTTCTTATCCTGTCTGGTCAACCGATAGATACGGCATCAAGCGTGCAGCTTTTCAGGGTGAGACTTCTACAGTGGAAAGCACTGCAGTCTCGCTGTAAGATACTGCAGCGTCTTCTTCGTCTACCGGTAGATGCTCTCTCACTTTCCATTCTACATTGGAAGACGCACTTCACTTCAGCCACCAAGAACCGATCAAAGGACCATGAAGTTCACTCTCTTCGTTGTGACATTCCTGGCCATTGTCAGCGCCATCAACGCTGACGACTCGCAAAATTCAGCGCAACTTGCTGTATCGCAGCGACCAAGCGGACGTCCTTGCTACCCCTGCACCAACAACCTTCAATGACCTGCCCACCCCTCTCCGACAAACTTCAGTGCCCCAACGGCAGCACCGACCGAAAGTGCCGACTTGGTGGTCACCCCGCACCCACGACGTCTTCCAGCAGCGACGATGTTTCTCAGACGACCGAGTCAATTGCCGGTGTTGTCGGCGTAGCGTACTCGAGCACTGGCACTGTAGGCACAGCGTTTGTTACCACCCGGGCGGAGTTCGAAACTCAAACCTCCACCGATGAGTCGGAGGGCGACAGCTACACGATGCCAATTGTTGTCGTCGGCTGCTTGGTCGGAGTACTCGGTGCAGTGGCCGCAATTGTTGTCACGAAGAAGCGCAAGGCCATCCCAGAGAAAGTCGAGACGGACTATCCATACTCGAACGCCATTCACACGCCTGCTGCTGTTTAAGCTGCGAGAGAGGAAGGATTGGACTTCATAGCGGCAGCAAAGGGGTCGATGTCTTTAGTTGTTTAGCGTAAGCTTAGTTGCGTTCCCGAGTTAGAAGCAAGAGTTCCTTGTGGTGCCCAGTGCGCTAGAAGAACATTGTAGTAAACGTCCTAAACATGAGTTTTGCTTGCAGTTCAGCATTGTTGCTTATTCTTGTGGTTCTCGTCAGGTATCGCGCGACCTCCTGTTTCACGCCTCACTCACTCATATTACAAAATTACAAATCACTGGCATGGCGTTCCTCAAGGACGAGGACGACGTTCGAGTGTTCGAGGCAGCGTTGAGTTTCGTGGACGAATATGCGTCGACCCCCTGCGACTCTGCAACGAGGTTTGCAGCTTCATTGGGAGCGGATTGCGCCGACGAGTCACGCGTAGCGCCACGTCCGTCCATTCCAAGACCAGCACCAAGTTTCACCATCCCTTGCTCGGGGATGGTTCCAATCTACACAAAAATCCAATTCACTGAAAAACTTTCACAGAAATTGTCACCAACTCGTGGAATTCTGGCTCGACAAAAGGCTACAAGACCCAAGAAAGCTCAAGGCAACCCGAATCGGGTTCGTGACGAAGCTCAGTACGAGTTGGCATTTCTTCGTGAGAAGGTGGCAGAACTGGAACATCAATTGAAGTCTCTGCAGTTAAATGCACCAAGTGGGAAATGTACTATCGTGTCAACTGTACCAAGGTCTCTTCTTCAAGTTCCTCGTGTTTGGAAAGACATGGCGATTCGTCAACGACGACGGCGGGATGAAGCGCAACGGGAGAATGTTCGATTGAGGGTCTTCGTGGAACGTAAGCGGAAAATGGCCACTGGTTTGAGTGCTCTACTTCGAAAACAACTTACTCAGCAGGTAGATGGTGTACTCAAACTTGTATTTTGTACGTTGGTCTTACTATTTGCTGTTTTAGGGGAGTGTGCACGCAGCAACGATGTCTACATTTCAGAACGTGATACCTGTGTGCTGGACTTCCAGGGCGATATCGGAGACTTTCAAGACTTGTTTCAGCACCTTCAAGCTGCCCACCTGGAGATAGACGCAGTTTTTGCAGCTAGCGGACTGACAACGATGGATATTCCGACAAGCGATGTCCACGTGCGCGAAGGTGTTGATGGGAAATACATTGAAGTATTCACCAACAAGCTACTGCCTTTCAGTCTGCGAGACACTGGCGAAGCTGCTTGGGATCACTTCAAAGGAGTTGAAAAACATTTCGGCAACGGCGAGCTGTACGAGAAGACAGCGAAGGTAAGCCTGCTTGAAGAAAAATATTTGACGATCGACAGTCCCAGTAGGCTAACCGTATTGTGAACTGCTGCACAACAGAATCTTGACCAGCCCTACACAATCATCGAAGACTTCACAAAAGAAATGTTCTCCAATAATTCACGCGCAGATGTGAAGGCCAAGCAGATTGTGCAGCGTTGTGTTGGACCAGATCGTGACATGATCCTCTTCGTTTCGAGCGTGACCCCATTGAGATCAAGCACAAACCGATTGATGGCCTAGTATACCATGCGCGAGAGTACGCGCTAACGAAGCGCATTTCAGATTCCACCCCGAGCACGAAATCTCGCTCCTGCAGCTGTACGTGCGAATTGCTTTCGACTATGACCCTGGTGTTGCCTACGACTCGCGTCATATTCGTTCGGTCGCCCAGTTCGTCAGGAACAATGTTGCGGGCAGTCTTCGGTGTTATCAAGACCGTATTGAGAATGCTCTGATTGACCAAGCATTGAGAAGACTATAAATTCACATGGAGGAAAGAAGTACATATCTCTCCGTTACTGGAATTCGCACACAATAATACAAAATACTACTTACTGAAGTACTTCGAAGTACATGATTAATGGGCTTTTGAAGTATCTCTGGGTTAGTGAATTTGTTGTCGGTTCACTACGTTCTTGGTAATTCCAGAATTCAGCGACCGAGCGAATGCACCGATCATCAAACCACACTCCACTGAAAATGTCAATACCGGTATATTTCAATTTTGAAATACAAGCACAAAGCTGTAGCAGTGTCAGTTCATCTTCGGCGGTAGAGCCTGGCATACACCTGGTGAAAGCATATTATCGAACATGTTAAACTAGGCCGTTGATTGCCTGGTGCTTGAGTCATGCTAGACACGAAAAGTATCAAGTCGCGGTCTGGTTCCACGTATCGCCGAACAATCTGCTTTGCGTGTACATCCGCTCAAGGTTCTTGCAAACACTTTCTTCGTGAAGTCCTTACAACCACACCCACCTTCACTGCTTTCCCATAAAGTCTGCCATTGCCAAGTGGTTTCAATACCCTTGAAGGGATCCCACGCAGCCGCACCGTGTCATGCAGACTGAATGGCAGCAGTTTACTTGCGAAAATCTCGACGTGTTTGCTGTCGTCACCTTGCGTACGTGAAAACTGTCCGTCGGAATCGGAACATCCGACAGCCCGTTAGCTGCAAACACCGAATCCAAATCGTCGTAAGCAGCTTGTGGACGTTTGGACAGGTCTAGAAAATCTCCGACATCTCCGTCAAAATCCTGCACTCGAATGGATTGATCTGCTTCGGTTAAATCCAAGGTGTTTACATGTTGGCCCAGCTTCTTTCGCAGTGTTCCGCACAAATTGTCCTTTATCTTTCGCTGCCGTTCAAACAGTACTTTCAAGTGGGCATTCTCGTGCTCTGCTTCGTCACGACGGCTTCGCTGGCGACTTGCCCATTTCCTCCCATTATTGTGGTGGCGCAATAGGTGTCTTCCTTTCAAAAAACTGCATTTTCTGTCTAAAGTGAATGCAGTTTCTTCTCTAGTTTGTTCACCTTCTCACGCAGATATTCCAACTCAAATGGGATTTCGTCACGAATCGATTTGGTTCAATTTCGGTTTTTGCACCATTGCACTATTGAGATGCCCTTTTGTTTTCTATGTACTTTAAGGTAACTTTTGAATTTGAGATGATGATAAAACCAAAAATCTTTGTATCCGCATGTACCAGATTGTACCTACCTGTAACATCGTTCATGCGGAAAACAAAATTGGATTTACGTCTGTTAGAACGATTTTTCAACGTATTCGCCTACGTTTTGATACTCTACCAGTAGAACAGTACAGTTTGGATTTATAACGACATGGAAACAGATCCTTCATAATACACTCACTTCACCCCGGTCTGGATCTAGCTAGCAACAAGTCTCTATATCCTTTGCCTTGCGCTCCGCTGCTTTCAATGCGTCTGTGTAGTAAAAATGCTTCCAAAACGACCCACCGGTGTTTACACCGTCGGCGGAGCAGGCAGGTGGTCAATGTTGTTGAGTGCCATGGCGTGGAAAGTCTGCGTGGCGTGGTCGAAGTCGAGGACGTTGACGCACGTGTTGTCCTGGTGGATGTCCGTCATTTGGGAGAGGTCGCCGTGCAGCATCTGGGCCAGCACGATCTTGTTGAAGCGGCCGTGCGTGACCATGAGCACCTGCTCCTTGGGTGGCGTGTTACAGGCGACCTCGTTGATCTTCTTGACGCCGCGATTGACGACGTCCCGAGGGCTCTCGCCACCAGGCCAGGCGGTGTCGAACTCGCCCCCTTCCCACCTCTTGAACATGGAGTTCATCTCATCCTCATGCACCGCCATCGGGTGGCCCTCTAGCTGTCCGAAGTTCATCTCTTCAACGTCCTTGAACGGCTGCACCTCGAGCTTCGGGTGGAGCTGCGCAACGGCGTCCGCGGTCTGGAAGGCGCGTTTCAAGGCGCTGCTGTAGATGGCAGTCAACGGGACGTCCTTCATGGCCTTCGACAGGCTTTTCGCCTGCTCCAGCCCCTCAGCGTTCAGTGGCATGTTCACTCCTCGACCTTGAAGTTTGCGTTGCATGTTGTAGTCTGTAAGAAAAATGCCATCGACCAATTAACACGTCAGCATATGTTAACTTCAAGGCGAGTAGGACCACTTTTGCTCACCTGTCTGGCCGTGACGACATAGGAAGAGTCTGGAGCGTCCTTCCGCCACAGGAGGCAGTTGCTGTGAAATTGTAGGGGCTTTCGTCTCGTTGTCGAGCTGCAGTTGGAAGTCGGTCGAGTGCAGACGGTGAGGAGCCATTTTGGAGGAAAAGTGGCGACGGGTGTCGGGAACGAGGTAAAAGTCCGAATGAGGGGCTCCCAGTTGCAATCAAGGCACATGGCTCGAGGATGAACGGCCGAGAGACGGACGCTTGGGATGTGACACCGAACCTCGAGCGGCATTGAAAACGGAGGGCACGGGGAGACGCGTTAGGAGAGGGTCAAGGTATCAGGACGGAATTAGAGCGATACAGTTAATCAGAGCTCGTCACGACCAGTGCGCTTAGGGTGACACCCGCTCATCCGCCCTCGCGATCCTAGCGGCAATTGAACGACCACAAGAATTTTGGGAGCAAAATGGAAGGCGAGCTTTTCACTGCAATGCTGGACTCGCTTTACAAAGTAGCGACGGTGGTAAGAGAGAACTGCACCATGAAACGACACCAAGAGTACATGTAATCTCAACTTCCAATTGCTCTACGAAGCACACAGCATTTTACAGCGTCATTATGGCCGAGTCGCTTGTCGACAGATCGCTGCCCGAGCGCGCACCATTGCGTCTCTTCTTGGCCATGACGAGCCCAACCACCGCGAAGACGCAGCAGGAAGCCCCAACGATCACGTTGAGCGCAGCATTCGGCGTCTTCAACTGAGAGTCGGACGACGTCTTCGTATCTTGTGTCGAAGCCGATAAAGCCAATCTGACGCTGGAGAGCGATGACGATGAAAGAGTCACTGCCTCGGCTGACTTCTTTGTCGTATTACCCGCGTCTTCGATCTTGGCGCTACCGTCGCTGGCTGAGCCTGGATAAACGCACTCCCAATGACCCACAGCGCTAATCACGCAGTGCGCGTCTACCGGTGCAATGCAACCGGTAGCGAAGCTTCGGGATGATATCAAACAGTGTCCGACGGCTCCGTCTCCTCTTGAAGGACAAGTGCCCTGCTCTTCTTTGGCTGTTCCACCACAAACCGGTCCTTCAATGCAGTAGGTCGCGTCACCTTTGACGCTGATGAGGGAGCACGGAGCTTCCTCCTTAGGTTCGTCAGTGAATGTGATCAGCTCACGGAGTTTCGGCGTTGTGGCCATGTCCGAAAACGCAGCGTGTGCTTGCTCTCAAGTGGTGAAATGAGCTTCACCATGCGAATGCTCAGGTCTGGTACGCGTCCAGCCCGCATGGTTTTAGTACTCACCCTCTTCCACGGCGACCAGAACTACCACACGGCAGCAACACTGGTCGTTAATGTCACGTTATGCTGGACGATATGGACTTCGACGCGACGCTGAGCTTTGTAAAAGACTACGCGGTTGACGTTACCCACTTCCTCACTCCAAGCTTCTCATCCCTATCGTCCGGTCAAGCGGATGCAAATTCAAGCCCCACTCTCGTCTACAAGCTCCTTTTTGCAAATCCCGCTGTTCTGTGCCTGAGAAAACCACAACCACAATTCAGTCCTCGGCACCGGTACAGCACACAAAACGAGTGGAATGGAGCTGTTCGACGAGAATGACGACGACATGCGCGCGTTTGCGGCCACGCTGAGCTTCGTGGAGGAATACGCCAGCGACGCACTCGCTTCGTCGGAACTTCCTTCTCTCACCGTCAGTTCGGACGTGTCGAACTCGTTTTCGTTTCGGCTGGCGGACGATTTGCTCCCGATTGGCGTCGTGTCCTCGCCTTTGCCCACTCAGGATGCCCCCAATGCACCAATTGTCAATTCCAATGAACCTCCGACAAATGACACAATTTCCACCTCAATGCCAAGTTCGACAAGACCGGAAGACACTTTGTCGGTACGTGCCAATGCCCCGAAACCGAGAAAGTCGACTAGAAAAAGGAAACCTCAAGCCAACCCGAACCGAGCGCGCAATGAGCTCCGATTCGAGTTGGCTTTCCTTCGTGAGAAGGTGACGCAATTGCAACAAGAACTGCAAGCGATTCAGCCAGATTCGGACCAGAAACTGTTGTGTCAGGAAGGGTCCGTGGAGGAATCGACTTCACTTACTACGGCGGTTCCTCGAACGCGTCCATCGTCGCAAGTTCTTTGCGCTTGGAAAGGAGTCGCGGATCGACAGAGGAGACGACGAGAAGATGCCGAGCGTGAAAACGCTCGTTTGAGACTCAATGTGGAACGTCAACGGAAAGTGGCGGTCGATTTGAGTAATTTGCTGCGGAAAAGAGTACGTGTTTGTGGGATGTTCCTTTTTGTCGGTTTGGTGATATCATTGTTGTAGATGGCAGAATGTGCCGATGCGCAGGATCCGAGTTCCAAGGAGCATCGATTTACGCGCGTTCTGGACTTCCACGGCGACATGGGGGACTTTCAAGAACTTTTCAAGCACTTGGAAGACGCCTATCACGACTTGGACTCGGTGTTTCAGGATAATGGACTCGCGACGATGGACATTCCGACCGAGGATGTGCACATTCGCGAAGGAGTTGGCGGCAAGTACCTCGAGTTCTTTGCGAACAAAGTGCTGCCTTTCAGTTTAGATGACACGACCGAGGCTGCGTGGGATCACTTCAAGGGGACGGAGAAGCATTGTGGCAATGGCGAACTGTACGAGAAGGCAGCAATGGTACGTGTTGTGTGAGGCTTAAACTCGCTAAAACTCTGCTCGTAACCTTGCGGCTCGTGGAATGCTGTGTAACAGAACCTTGACCAGCCCTACACAATTATCGAGGACTTTACGAAGGAGGTTTACTCGAACAGCTCTCGCGCAGATATGCAAATGAAGCAGATCGTGCGGCGCTTTGTCGAACCGGACCGGGACGTGGTGATCTTCGTGTGTCGAGTAAATCCCATTGAGATCAAGCACAAGGCCATCGCTGGTCTCACGTATCATCTTCGGGGCTACGCGGTCACCAAGCGAGCTCCAGCGTCCACTCCAGAGCACGAGTTGTCGCTCCTGCAGTTTTGCTCGCGCATCTCAATCGACAAGGAGCCTGGCGTGGCTTACGAACCCGGCCATGTGCGTGCACTTACCAGGTTCTTGATCGGCAACACTGCGGGGAACATTCGCTGCTACCAGGAGAGAATCGAAAACGCTCTCGTTGATCGCGCCTTGAAAGGGCAATGCGCCGAAGCTGCCGCGTAAAGCTGGCACCGACCATAGAATTGTTGGACGAGAATCTGTAACCTTGCTCTTGTGACTCGATACTGCACTGTGACTTGTGGAAGCGTATCAATGGTTTGAGCTTGTAACGTGAAGTCAGAGTAAATGTGGACTTCAGGCACAGACGCTGCTATCTGTGGCTTGGCCGGGCTTCAAACCCAGCAGTTTGCTTTCTTATCGGCTTCGGTAAACAGGTGTTGCAGTCTTGACTTATCCACAAGTTTGAGCCTTGAACCATAAAAACTAAACCAGTTGCTGAGGGCGGATAGAAATCGACAATATATCTACCGAGGGTCATCCATTCCGTGTCAAGCCTTGCACATTCTCAATTTCACCGCCTCGACCCCAAGGGTATCCAAGTCAAGTGAACTTCATACGTGACTCATGCGTGCTCTCGATCTGGGACTCTGGGCGTGCTCATCGCTGGCCTTCACCTTGGTAACGAATGCCCAAACGTTCGACGTCGTCGTGGTTGGTAGCGGACCTGGAGGTCTCGTAGCTGCCGAGTTCTTGTCACGAGACCCAAATGTGTCCGTCTTGATTCTCGAAGCTGGTCCGAACTCAACAGCAGCGACTGGCGGCACTGATGCACCCGAGTACGCGAAAGGCAGCAGCAACCTCACCAAGTTCGACATTCCAGCGGAGTACGATCTCATCATGTACAACCCGGAGAACGAGCAATATCGCGTGGACTGGATCTCGGACGCCTACATGTGGCTGGGCAAGACGGTCGGCGGTTGTTCGTCAATCAACTCGTTGACGTACTTTCGCCCGCCTGATGCCTACACGAACCAGTCGCAATGGCCATTTCCAGCGTATCAGATGAACGCCAAGATAGATGAAAACGAGAAGATCCATGGCCACACGGACGTTCCTTCCCCGACGGAAAATGGTACAACCAAGAGGGCTATTCCATCGTATCCAAAGTCCTGAAGTCCCAGGGATACGACGAACGCACCATTAACGATCCGGCTGTGCGCAACAACAAAAGCAAAACCTTCGGCCATACTCCGTTCACCATCAAAGACGGTATGCGTGACTCTCCGGCTACTGCTTTTTGGGGTCCCATGAGTACTCGAAGTAACGTCCAGCTCTTGACTGAGGCGAAGGTTGACTTCTTGGTTCGGGACTCGGACGGTAAAGCGACAGCTGTGGTTTACAACGAAGGTACTCAGGTGTTTGTAAGTGAACGAGGTGCCGTATTAATGGCGGCCGGCGCGCTGGGAACCCCCAAGGTCTTGATTCAAAGTGGTGTTGGTCCCAGTTCTCAGCTCGACTTGCTTGAGAACATCGGCGGCTATCTCGGCGTTTCCCAGGATGCTGGTCGAGTGACGAACCCCAACGTTGGACGGAACCTCTTCGATGCGAACCTCATGTACACGGACTTCTCGCACCCAGATATGAAGGCTTTTTCTTTCAAAGACCGACCTGCAGATGCCATCGACCAGTACATGAACGAAAGCCACACGGGGCCTTTTGCAGGTGCTGGACCGACACTCATCAGCTTCGAGAGTTACCAAGTCCAAGGTCGCGAGTACGATTTCCAGTCGAATGTCCACCCCAACGGCTTCGGTCAACTCGGCAGTCAAGAAAATGCCTTCACGATCGCCATGTACGTGATCAATCCGGAGTCTCGAGCTCACTCTGGTTTCGACAGTAATGGCGACTGGCGAGCCTTCAATGAGGGCGATGCGTACGCCGGAACTCCTCGTGACCTTGCAGCGATGCAGTCGTACGTCCAAAAATGGTGAAAGCCATGGAAGACAACGGAGCGACATTCATCTCCAAGACCGGATCGGACCCCGCAGCCGTGGCCGACTTTGTGGCATCCACCGACAGCTTCATCTCGTACTTCTTCGGCGGAACTTGTTACGCTTCGAGCGACCCCAGCGATACCGAACGTTGTGCCGACGAGAAACTGCGGGTCGTGGGTCTCAAAAATGTTTTCGTAGCCGATGCCAGCGCCATGAAGGAGAGCACCGTGAATCCGTACGGCTTCGTCATGTACATCGGGCGGGAAGCTGCTGACCAGGCTAAAATCTACATCGATTCTGGCGCTGGCAGCATTGAAGACACTTGCTCCAGTCTGGAAAATGATGTCGAATTCCAGGAAGCGACATCAGTAGCATCGCTAGCAAATCTGCTGACGGTTGTTGTGCGATTTGCTCCGGCACCACTGGATGCTCTGCATTTACCTGGAACGACAGCAATTGCTTCCTCAAACGCGGCAAGGGGACAATCAAAACCAAGAGTGGTGCGGTGTCAGGAGTTCTCAAGTCTGCAACCAGCTGTCCTGCTCTGGAAGACAACATCGCAGAACCACACGGTATCACCTTGACTGCAAAGTCTTCGGATAAATGCTGCTCGGTCTGCAAAGCTACGGGTGGGTGCAAGGCGTTTACCTGGCAAGACCAGAACGGCGGCACATGCTGGATAAAAGGTGGCAAGGAGAACAAGGAGTAAAACCCATTGCATAAAAAACAAATGAATGCCAATCACAATAGTACCTGTTAAGAAGTGTCTCGGTGGTGCTTGCGTTCGTCACAGCAATTCACCACCTCGTACATGAACAGCTCCCCGTGACGTAATGCTCAAGAAGAGCAGCCCATCACGTACCTATTTACCGGACCATCACGATGTCGTCAATCTTGAGGATCATGCGCACACACTCCGTGGCGAGCGCGATCTCGCTCGTGTTGACCAGCAGCGGCTGCAGCACGTTGAGCTCATACATATCACTAATGGCGCCCTTGCGCACGTTGATGCCCATGCTCGTGTGGCCCTGCGCGTGCTTTGCGCGCAGCTCCGTGACGATGCCAATCGGGTGCAGCCCAGCGTTCTCCGCGAGCGTGTACGGGATCACCTCCATGGCGTCAGCGAACGACTGCAAGCAGTAACTGGCCGTGCCCTGCAGCGTGCGACCGTACGCCGCCAGTTGCTGCGCGATCTGAATCTCCGGAGCTCCCCGCCGCAAATGAGGAAGCGCTTCTTCACCAGCGAACGCACGACACACAGCGCGTCGTGGAGCGAGCGCTCCGCCTCCTCCAGCACCAACTTGTTGGACCCGCGCACCAGAATCGACACCGTCTTGCCGGGGTTCAGGATCTCCGTGATCTTGACGACCTTGTGGCCGCCCACCGTCTGCTCCTGCACCAGCCCGGCCGTGCCGAGCTTCTCCGGCGCCAGGTACTCGATGTTGGCCACGGGCAGACAGCCCAGCGTGGTGGCAATGTGCTCGATGTCGTTGCGCTCCACGTCCGTGATGACGCGGATGCCCATTTTGGCCAGGAAGTGCAGCGACAAGTCGTTCGTGGCGTCGCGCAGGATGCTCTTCTGGATCAGCAGCACGTTGGCGCCCGACTTCTTGACCTTCTTGCACAGGTTGAGCACGTACTTGCGCTCCTCGCGCAGGATGCGGTCCATGGCGGCGTAGTCGTTGATGACCACGTTGCTCTCCATGTCGGCCTTGGGCGCCGAGAGACAGAACTGGATGAGCGCGATCTTGGCGTTCTCGATGGTGGACGGGCCGCCGCCGCTCGCCGTCTTGTCGAAGCCCTTGCTGAACACCAGCCCTTCCACCAGCTCCGAGTCGTCGATGGTGCCGCCCAGCTGCTTGACGACGCGCACGGCGTTCAGGTCCACGTTCGTGGCGGTGGCAATGTCGATCACCTTCAGCACGGCGTCCACGGCGATGGGGAGAGCCGGTCCGCGTACTCTGAGATGACCTTGGAGCTGAGCGAAGTGTTGACGCAGTTGATGAGCTCCTGGCGGTCGGCCAGCTGCACGGGCCTGGCCATGTCCGTGAGCATCTCCTCGGCCTTGATGGCTGCCAGCCCGAAAGCTTCGGAGATGTTCGTCGGGTGGATGCCCTTCATTAAAAGGTCCTCGCACGCACTTAAGAGGGCGCCGGCGATGACGCACACGCTGGTGGTGCCGTCGCCGGCCTCGATGTCCTGCGACTTGGACAGGTCCACGAGCATCTTGGCCGTGGGGTGGTACACCTGCATCTGGCTCAGGATGGTCGCGCCGTCGTTCGAGATGATGACCTCGCCGTTGCCCTGCTGGATCATCTTGTCCATGCCGCGCGGCCCGAGGCTCGTGCGGATGGCGTTCGCGATGGCCTTGGCCGCGATGATGTTGGACATGCGCACGTCCTTCTCCTTCTGCTTGCCGCGCAGGGTCTCGCCCGAGGGCCGCGCGATCGTCGCCGGAGCAGCTACAGCCATTTCGTATTAGGACAGGGGAGGACAAAAGGAATCTTTGGCTGTGGCCCGGTGGCGCACACGATTGGTGTGGCGCACATTTTCGGATGGAACAGACACTATTTCAGGGAAACGCAAAGATGGGGTGTGCCACACACTGTGTGGTACACACCAACGCGTACGACACAGACAGAACACCACGAGGCCGTTCATGACGCGACCTTGTCTTAGTGGATCTCCCCGTCGACGCATCTCGGGCGTATGAGCTTCCATCGCGCTTTTGGCTACTGTTCACACTCGCACTGCCTGCCATTGCTCAATCCACCACTGCAGTGTCGTACCATGTGTACCAGGTACATGTGTACCAGGTACATGTGAACGGGTATTATAGTGCAGACGCAGTTGCTGGGATGCAGTCATGGTCTCAAAGACTTCGTGAATGAACCAGATGCAGCGACGTCCCCACCCGAAGAGGATTTCACGGTACTGTCGGATGAGCGCAGCGTCGTGGGAGATGTCGTCACTGCTGGGAGCTACTCGGGCGCCACGTTGTCCGCAGCGACGACGGTGGGCGAGTCATCGGACGAACATGACAATTCGTCACCCGCCACGACAACGTCGGTGTTGCTCGCTGTTGCGGCTGCATGTGTCGTGGCTATTGGAGCCTTCGCCATCGCCAAGAAGCGGGCGGGTAAGCAAGTCCCGAGTCCGCACCCTCCCGAGGACAAGTTAAGTAGTGGGTCGAAGCACCTAACAGAGCCCGTTTTTTAATTTTGATTTTTCTAAGCTTTATTTTACAAGGAGAATAGGTTTAACCGTTTCTAATGCGCTGCTAGGGGTTTCATAGACGCGACCTCTCGACCAGCTCGAGGAGGCGCTTCAGGAGCAGTTTCGAACCTTCTCGCGAGCAGAGGGATTGACAAAATGATTTTACCCAAATCAAGTCGATCCTGAACGAATAAACTACTAAGTATATAAGTATTATTACAAGTAATAACGATGTGTAATTACATTTTAGACAGTGGATTCAAGTGTAAGGGAAAGCCCTCACAGGAGCGTTGTGGTATGCATCCTGTTTCAAAATCCCCCTCATAGAATCATATTCACCAGAAGAGAGTGAAGACATGATGAAGCAGATAATCTCCGCACCAATGAATCAGCGAATAAGTTGCTTGTGCGGGTCGTCGATGGAGCGATGGAACTTTGCGAAGCACTGTAATAAGCAGAAGCATTCAAACTGGATAAAAACGATGCCATATCCAAGAGATATTAGACACCTTTCGAGGAGATGGTCGGATACTGGTTGTGGGATAGCTGCTAGCCCATATCCCACAAACTACAGCCAGAAAGATTTGCTTTCGACGCACGATGTTTGTTGAATAATCCAAGTGATTTTTCGCAGCAGCTCTGGAAGGGATCAGAGTTCGAGTACCGCAAAGCGATGGACAGATGCGGTGTAGCTGCTGCCACTGCTCTCATATTGCTTCTGGACGAGCTTGATGACACTGACGAAGTTCTTCTTTTGAGGCAGGGTGCAGTTGACGTCGTCGAACGGCCGCTTATTCCAGATGTGCGCTTCAACTTTGGCACCTATCCTGATGCCAATGCACGCGAGGACTTTCGCTTCACTTGCTCCGAGCTGAAGCGACTGGCCGGTGTAACTAACATGCCACACGTATTCATCAGCGGTGCAGGGGACCGCCTCTTAGGCGTCAAGGCACTGGCTATGCTGTGTTATCGCCTCTCGTACCCTGGGAAGCTATCTCGAATTCGGAAGCAATTTGGGCGCTCAGATCGAGCGTGCAGCTGCATCATTACGGACACCTGTGAGTACTTTGTGTAGTAGGGAGTCGCGCACGAACCAGCTAATGCGGCTAACAATTTATTTTTGCTCGTTTAGATTGCTTCCTCGACAACGAATGGAAGGACATAGTCTTCTTTCATGATCAAGTGTATGCTGAGCGTCACGCTCAGTATGTGCAGGCTGTCACTGACAAAACAGGAGGCGTCGTCACCAAAATCTCCTTGTTCATCGATGGAACGAAGGGATTCATTTGCCATCCGGGTAAACGCAAAAATGGACTCCAAGCTCTTCAGGAAGCCCTCGACTGCATCCCGGTAGGCGACAAGGAAAACCTGCAGAAAGCCTGCTACAGCGGTCACAAAAGACGACACTGTTTGAACTACCAGGGTGTGTGCACTCCAGACGGTAAGCTGAGACTGTAGGAGCTGAATACTGTTTCGTTATCACTGATAGTTTTGCTGTGGCGCTAGTAGGACTATGCATTTCCTTCTATGGGCCTATCGAAGGTCGACTTCATGACTCTACCATGCTCCGCGAGTGTAAGCTTCTTCCGTATATCTCGCGCAGCCACTTGATCAAAGACTTCGGCGTGTTGATATACGGGGATCCCGCGTACGGGATTAACGACCTGCTATGCAGTCCATTTCGCAATGCCTACGTGAATAGTGCTGAAAGGCGCTTCAACGTCATCATGAGCAAGTCGCGAGTATCGATCGAATGGTTATTCGGTATCATCAAGAAAAAGTGGGCATTTCTTGACTGGAACAAGAAGCACAAAATTCTGCTGACTCCTGTTGCAAGAATGGTTCGCGTGGCGGTATTGCTCACGAATGCTTCGACGTGTATGCACAATGGCAATCAGATTAGCAAGTATGTTAACTGTACGCCTCCGCCACTAGAAGACTACTTTCGGAAGCCGTAACACATCAGCTTGCTAGTCAACTGCTTTAGCCCTTTGATATTCTCTCGAGAAGACTAGCAATTAGTTTTGCTTGAACATCTCGCTCTTGTTGGCGTTCTTTTCGCTCTTCTGTGCGTTCGGCTCGGTCCTTTGCTCGCTCAACCCTCTCAAAATCAAGTCGTTGCTTTTGCTCGTTTTGCTGCTGTTTCATGAAATCCTGAACCATCGACGCCCTCTGCATCTTAGACTCTTCCAGCAGCGCCATCCACTCGGGCTCGCCTTTGCTGCGGTTGGGCCGGTTCTGTTTTCCAGCAGCCTCCCCACTTCATTGATGTCAGTGCCAGGAACGTCACCACGAGAGAGATGCTTTCCGAGTTGAATCCGCGCTACGGCAGCCTGACGAACAGCTTCACCCGAGTGATCTTTTGCCAGCTGCTCTCCTTTCTTGGTGGCTGTTTTGTTCGCGAGTTTGGCTTCATAGTCGTCGACGCTTGATACCAGCTCGGTCATGACGCGGATGAAAGGGGTCTCACTCTCGTCCGTGCCCGACTTCTTCGCGGACTCCGACTCCCATGCACGGTGCTTCGCTAGTAAAGTCTTGAACCGTGCCTTTGCCGTTGTTCCCTTGATAGCCTTCATGTTGAAATTTGGGCTGCTGTTCAACTTGTCTGCAAGCCCCTGCCATTTCTTGTTCACCTCGCCGTGCTCGGCCATGAACGGAGCGTCGACGTTTACTTGCACAGCGAGAAGGTAATCCTCCTCTGGACCGAAACGTTGACGCATCTTGCGATCAGCGGTGGAGCTGGCGCTCGCATCCAGCGCGTCCTGCACTTGCAGCTGGACTGTAGAGTTTTCTTCCGCATTTGACGTGTTGGGATCGTTCTCATCTTCTCCTCCGTTGCCGCTGTAGCCTTCTCCCCAGTACGGAGACAGCTGCTTTTCATCCCGCAGTAGAGCACTACCGCTGGTGGCACCGTCTCTCTCCGAAACTGTGTCGTCCGAACTACTGCTGGCGCTGCTTGAACGAGGTTTGCGGCCGACGCGAAGGTCTAAAACATCTTGCATCTGGCGTAGTGGAGAAACCCGATCGCCCAGTAGCTTTGGAGTGGAAATCTTTGAGTGGGGGAGGGGAGGGCGATGAGAAGACCTGTAATCCGTAATAGCTCTATAAAGTCGGAAATAATAAGAACTGGGAGTATATTTCGTATCGGCGCCCCCACATCCAACGGAGGTGTTGGATAGAGTGGCGGTTTCACCGCTTTGTCTGACAGGGTATGTTGGATATTGGTTAGCCGCCACAGAAATGGTTTGTTTATGTGCTTCTATAACACAAGTGATAAACAACTCGGGTCTCGAAAGGTGTCTATTGCGTGGTGGGGTCCAGATTATAGTAAATGGTGAGGCGCGTAGATAATCCTACTTTTTTATCAACGACTCAACGACCTAAATAAATTCAGCTCATCAATAACTGCACACAGATTATGCGCCTTTTCAGTAACAAAATTGGAAGATCGCAGCCACTGTAAATATTCTGGATCAATAACAAATACTTGCTTTTCTGACTTGCCCTTGTACTAACCAAAATTAAGTAGGTACGAACCGTCATCGGTTCCATCCGTAAATTTGATTGCGAGAAACTTGGCAATATCAGAATCAGGATCGTTAATTAGCATTTTTGTTTACGCAGCCAGCGACAATAGCTGGGATCCTTGTCGAATACCTCCTGAATGGAGGAGTTCTTATGCTTGCCGAACGAAAGCTGTGTGGTCATGGTATCTATATACATAGCTACCAAACTTCCTCCAAATATTAAATAATAATATTTTTGTCGCTTGAAACGGTATCGACAACCTATGCGGTCGTATATTCGATAATCTCCCCGTTAGACGATCGTAGGAGAGCTCTTGCTCGCTAATTATCAAAACGAGCATGTTGGTGCCCTGACATCCTGCGTTTGTACCCTGAATCTGAATAGCTTGAGGTACATCGCGCTCGGTTAGGCGACTGACATCGGCAATGAGAGCACGATTGGTGAGCGACCAAGTTTGATAGTCAAGAAGACCATTGACCAATTCAGGCGTTAGATCACCATTGATGGCAGAGATCTTTGATACTTCGTTGGCGTATTGCTGGAAGTCGTAGTCATGCTGATATCGAAGGTCTGTTGGGAGCCGATACGAACGTTAAAGTTTCGGATACTTGAGCCAGGGTGAAGAGTCCAAGGAGCCGAATCAAATGGACTTCGAAACTGCTGAACATTAGCAGTAGCAAACTACCGGTCTGCTCTGCAAAAGGCAAGAGAACGACGTATTTGGCGTTCTTAACCGACGCCGACAGCTGGAGATCAAATGAGGCATTCATCTGGGTCGACTGCTTGCCAATCCCCGCTCGTTGGTAAAACCATTGAGCATAGCAGTCATTATACCGGATCTTCTTTACGGGTTTACTAATAATCGCTTGTGGGTTCTCAAGGTGGACAAACGGGACATACAATCGAGATGTGGTGAATGGCATATATGTACCGTCAACAATAGGCTCAAGTGCATTTACAACTGCACCCCATGCAATACTGAATGTGGTGCTACCATTAAGGACATTCTGCATGGGATTACCACCAGAAGCAGCTGCAACCATTAATGGGCAGGTATTACCACTCGCAAGATTAGTAGTTGTTAGCGCCATACCCTTCGAAGCACTCACAGCGACATCAGAAGAACCCTGATTGACGCGGAAACGTAGGCGGATCTGGGGGTTGGCCATGAGGTCAAGCTCCTTGAAAATCGGGTGGAGGTCGCTCAATTTGATCTTGAGCATGTAATTCCAAATTCCCATGATTCCATTTGCAGCAGTAGTACCTGACACGAAAGCACCACGCGCGGTTTGGTTCGAGATTGTGTTAGAAGATGCAGCCCACCAAGCGAAGGCCACGACGCGGAGAAGTCGTTACCAGCAGATGGAGGATTCGACAGCAGACGCTTTACAAGACCACTGTTAGCGATAGAAGCACCTCCAGAGGCACCGGTAGCCGCGAACGAAGTTGATATCGCAGTGGTATTATTGTATCCATCGCCAGTAGTCGAAATCGCGGAGGAACTGTACAGAGCAGACTGAGCCGTATCAGGAAATAGAAAAGATTCAGCGCCGTGTTTATCAACGTACTGACTATTATACCCCGTCTGCGCTCGGATATTGTTCCAAAACATTTTGTAGTCAGCCATGGAGATGATTGTCTTCCCGTTAAGCTCCACAGACATCGAATCGATGACGTTCCAGTTTCCACATTTCAGGGTGGCGCATAGACGATTAGCCGGTGATGATTGAGCGACAGCTCCGTTCTTCATCGAAACCTTGTAGGGTAGCATAATGTAGGCATCGCGAAGACACGCAAATCCTTCGGAACCATTAAGCTGAGAAGTCGCGTCGATAGTGTTAACACCATTCTGGTACGACCCCTGATTGAGATCGATTACAAAGGGGACTCGCTTGCCAGAAGCGACCTTATCTCGGGGTCACTCTTGAGCGAGCTCTGGTAGAGATATTGGTCGGAGAGTTGTGTTTCAGACATGGTTGAATCTATATGAGCCCTAATATACTTTGGGTAAAATATTTAATATGTCAGATCTGATCAAACCAATAACAAGCGATCACGATCTCATAGAGCTTGCAGATCGAATAGGCGTGCATCTGGATGGAATTTTTGAATCTAACGAGCTAACGAAGCCGATTCCAAGGAAAGGATCATATTTAATCCTTCTCAGGCCCGCTGATCGGGATGTTGGCCATTGGCAGGCCGCATGCGATGGAGAGTTTTTCGACTCAATGGGAGAGGCAGCTCCAACGAAGTATGGGATCGGTAAATACAATACCAAACATTTCAAGGGACTTACGGCGACCACTGCGGCGTTTGGTGTCTGCTGTGGCTATACTGCAAACAAAAAAGCGGATGGATATACTGAAACCATTTAAAGATCTGAATTTAACCATTCTATAATTTTAATACAGTTTTTCTCTAACAGATATATATCATGACGTTCAAAGAGTTAGCTGTTTCATCATCCATTCCTGAGACTAAGCTCAAGAGGTCATTCAAGACCGGTACTCTATCATTGAGTAAGGATGAGCTAAAGGGCTCTGGTGCTACGCTCCATTTACATCCCGAATCATACGCTAAAGCGTTGAAAGCACGAGCCAGCGGAAAGGGTACGAGTTTAGCTATAACCCACAAAGAGATTGGATATCCTTTCAAGCATATGCAGGGAGGTGGTCTGTATGGCTCGAGCATTTGGGGCAAGGTCTGGGGAGGTATCAAGTCCGCTTACAAAGTCGCTAAGGACATTGGTATCCTATCTCGTGTGGCTGACGCTGCTGTCCCCGCTATCGCTACTGCACTCGGTGCTCCACAAGGTGCAATCCCTGCTCGAGCGGCCATTAAATCACTGACTGGAGTCGGCGTTTACGATGAGAGTGATAGAGAGGGAGGGCGTATCTCTTTTCTCGAGGTGAAACAGGGAGCCAAGCGCGCTATTTCTTATGCTAAGCGCAAGGGCGTACTTACCGATGCAGTTGACCAAGGCGAGAAATATTTGCTATCCAAGGCAACCAAGCCCGAGCATGAGGGTTTGATCAAATCACTCAGAGGAGAAGTTCGTCGCCGATACGGTGTCGGCGTCACTGCTAAGCCCAAGCCCAAACGAAAGCAATTTGAGAAGGGGTCGCAGGCCGCCAAGGATCACATGGCTAAGCTTCGCTCGATGCGTAAGAAGCCGATGCTTGCCGGCAGTTTCAGATTATAAAGGATCTAAAACAGTTTTTTTTGGTCTTAAGAGGAGCATTATCGATACCGAATTATCTCTAAATCTCACTCGTTGGTCGTTTTGATTGTAAATGCTGACGGTTATCGTAGAGCGGGCTCCGTTGTGACAGTTCATCCACGCGTACTGACTGGGCTTGTAGCTGATTAGCTGTCCGATTTGAGTATCACCTCTGTCAAACGCACTGACGATATCACCAGAAGCAACGTACTCGTTTTTGATAAGATCACAGCGAACGATGTAGCTGCTAGTAGGATGGATCTGAGGAATTATATTTGATAGCTGAGCACTGGCGGCTGTCGCCGATGTAGCAGGGTATGTAGCTGTCGTTAGTCCAACCACCTTACCGAACTCGGCATTATCGATAATTAGCCGCGGCACTCGAGTTGTGGTAGGAAGACCACTGCCTCCGGCTGAGTATAGCCCAGTCGCCGGTCTTGTCCCTGTGCCTCCAGCCGTTGGAAGGGTTGTTGGTGTTGAAGAGAAGTCGACTTGGCAGCTGTAATACACGGAGTTCTCACTGACTTTTATGTAGAATACATTGTTTCCCGATGGATCGATCAGATATGCCCCTGCGGTTATGAGGGCAGTTTGAATACTGCGGTTGACATCAGCGTAGCTGTAGAGACCGTTCTGTAGAGTGATACTGATCGTAGAGGTGGTAGCTGCCGTAGGCACTTCTACCTTGAACGAATTATTTTGAAATTGCATCGAGTCAATATTGTACTCCGAGTTGTACATGGAGATCGATTGGACGGCGCAAATGACATCGCGGAAGTCAGCGGCCGAGCCAGAGAAAGCATATTTCCAGCTACTGTTGTAGCCATCTTGAACGAGGTTCGTCGAGTCAATCTTTACAAAGCTGGCACACATTGCTATAGGTTAGTAAATATATTTTTTGCTAAATCTGATCTAGATTCACAACTCTATCGAAGTTGTATCTAATTTGTCCTTTCACTGAGTCTATGAGAAGTATCTGGCCCTTAGAGGCTGTGGCTCTGTTATTGGCCGTCATAATATTCCGGTCGTTTAGCCCCTCAATATTGAAATCCTTGACAACCATCTGAAGATCACGTCTCGAATTAGCTTTTAGGATCGCTATATACTCTGAATTCAACCGAATCATTTTGTCTGTGGCAAAGTAGCTATGGCTCAAGAAGATGGTTGATAGTTTGAAATGCCGGCCTCTGGTCATATAATGACTGAAAATATTCTTCTGCAATAGCCGGTCATTACTAAAATCATCGATTATCACCAGCTCCGGCTTGTTAGAGCTCAAAGGTGTACGTCGAACCTGGTCAACCGTAGGAGATGCATCGGGATCCGCAAACGTTATAAACCCCTCCAGCTTGTCTCGTAGATAGTCATATAGCTCTTGGTGAGGATTCCTTGCAATGATAGATGGGCAAAACGGTTGGCGAATTTTTCAATATGAACATGCAAATATTGTTCTTTCCACTGAAGCTCGGACCAAAAACAACCATCCTGAATAGTTTTTTATATCAAGTGCAGGGATATCGCCCACACCTGCCGAACGGTATTTTTCGACAACGACCCCCGAAGTCCGGAATTGAGCTCATGTCTTTTTAATCGCTTGCTCTATATAGCTCTAGACAAAAACGATCATGAGTGATGGCTTCTCTTACCCTCAACCTACGTTTGTATCGCCGATATACAACCCAGCGTTCTATCTGAGGTTGGATTCGAGCGGGTATCTGTCATACGATTATGCCCAGATGTTATATGTAAGCAGGAGCGATTTTAGACTCAACTATCTGTCAGGAGTTAGCCCGGGGATGGCATCGCCCGGTAAAGCCCTAGTGCTTGGATCAGATGGCGCAATTGGGCCAATAGATTCGTTAACAGCTAACTCGATATACGGCGCCATTTTGACAACCAGTCAGCCTAACATAACTACTATAGGTACACTGGGTTTTCTCACGGTATCAAATTCTATTTCATGCGGGGGCTTGACCGTTGCAGGCTTGTTATATCAACCAGTACCAACGTACGCGCTAGGTATAACTCCTGGTACAGCTTTAAATGATAAGGCCCTAGTACTCGGACCGAGCGGCGAGATCTCTTCGATAACCAAGATAACATGCGCAGCCCTAATCTCAGCAAGCCTAATCTCAACAACCACGACCGAGCATCAGATCGCGGCTGGAACTGGTCTTAATGTATCAGATGGTTACCGAGCATACCCACTCGCCATTACCAACGACTCGGACAACATCGGCGCATCCGCTGCAAAGAGCTTCATGGTAGATGGGTCTGTTGCTTCAACGAGTATAAACACACCCTCGGCTGTTATCGCTGTTATCCGATCTACCAGGGCGTATGCTACGGCCGATTTTGCCTTTATACACGATCAACCGAAGCGCCGAACGGTCCAATCGCAGAGCGGTTAAGGATTAGCCAAGACGGGAGAATTCATTTTGGCGGTACTACCGGTCTTCAACAGATGGATCTATTAAAACCATCGGCGAGTTGCTCTTTCCGAATAGGATCGGCTGAATCGATTAAGAACTGCGTGACTATGACTTGGAATTACTCATCACCCGGAAGCGACTCAAATTATCTAAGCTTTGACAATTACGGAACCACCAATGCTCTCGTTATTAAAAGCAATAACTGGGTTGGCATCGGACTGACTAACCCTGATACTCAGTTTCATGCGGATACATCGATTTGGTGCAATGAATGGTTTCATACGAAGGCAAACGGAGACAAGGCTTGTTGTACGTTTCGAGGCAGTTCTTACAGCACGTACACCGGCTTCGGCTCATATAGCACCACAACTCCTTCGATCCGATTCGGTAGCTATAATTCTTCGTTTTCTTGGAGCGGGTATGTGCCGGTATATGGAGGAGTATATACGAACGCATCGGATGTTCGTTTGAAGAAGGAAATCATTGATATCCCATATGGTCTTACCGAAGTCATGAAGTTAAAGCCACGTAGATATAAATGGCGGCAAACGGGATCTGTATCGATAGGCTTCATCGCACAAGAGCTAAATAGCATCTTACCGGAACCGGTCTCGATACCAGAAGGAGACCAGAATGCGCTGAATGAGGACGGTCTTCCTATTAATGCTTGGGGGATAGATCTCAGCAGCTTGACCGCCGTTCTCTGCAAAGCCATCCAGGAACTGAAAGGTAAGATTGACATCCTCGAAGTTAACCAGGCTCTGCTAACAGTTAGACTCAACAGTTTGAAATTGTTTTAAGAGAGCCAAAAAAATGAAGGATCGCAGATCTCTGCTCTATTAGATCGAAAACGTTTTAACGGAAGGCTTATTTTTTTGAGAGGGTTTATAAGCCCAGACGCGACCGCCGGTTGTCTGCGTCGAGGCATCTGCTGTTTTGGTTGTAGCCCATACAGTCGGTAGTGTCTTTCGAGGTCGCTCATCGAGGACAAGGCTCTTCATGATGGCTTTCAGCTCGGATAAGTTAAGGTTGGCGTTGTCTCCATAGCTACCTCCTGAGCTTGAAATGATTCTTGGGTTGAGGAACATCATATTTATAATAGACGTACGATAATATCTTTAAATTATGTATCCGTAATGAGACGGTTTGAGTACATGTCCACCGAGAGGGATTTGAGCTGCTTGATGATACTTGGGCTGTCATTCCCTAGGTCCATCTCTCCTTTGAGCTTATCATACTCAGCTTTCAGACTGTCTAACGGATCAGTGAGCTTATCGTGAAAATTGTGTTGTAAGTGAGTGATCGACAAAATTTCCTTGAATAGTTTTTTCATCGATGCTCAGCTTGTCATAATCATCCTGCTCGATAAGGCCCTTATACACAAGAGCTTTTATCATAGCCTGAAGACTGTCGGAGATTTCAACGCGCGGTCCGCATTTCCGCCGATTCGGCTGGACGATCACCAGTGATTTAGAATCCAGACAGGGGATGCGAATGTATTTGCTTCCGAGCGGCATATAGATGAAAGCGCTCGGGGTGCATCGCCCTTGAATGTCGTTCAGGTTGTAAGTACGCCCTCGGCGAACTACTCCTTCGAGAGGGGCAACGCCCGCCCCTCTTAGACCGCGACCAGTCAGATTGTTAACCATATTATTCATAACTCCTTTTACGACTCGCTCGCGCTGGCGATCTACGAATACATCAACACCTTCCGAATCCGTACTTGGATCTTTGATTATGACACCATGCGAGGTTAGATCATACCCCAGAGATTCAGTGCATTTTGCATTTGCTTCCTCTTAACCCAGTCATACTCATCGTTGTGCATATTACTAGTTCGTTAACCAACCCAGATCAAGAGGCTAAAACCATTATAACCGTTTATTTCATCGAGGCTTCCAAAGCTGATGGAGTCATACCGATTCGTCTCGAGCCAATTGTAAAGGAAAACCAAATAAATCATATTATTTCTCGGTGGGTGGCGAAGACCTTCGATTGCGCAACAAGCTGAGAAAGGATAATCCGGTCATATCAGGGAAAGCTCATACAAGCTTTGTGAACCGAATCGAGTGGGTCGATACGTTCGAGCTATTGTTTGAATACATGGGCGATATGGGAAAAATATCACTCCCTGTTAGTTTCCCCTTGTGCCAGAAACCTTGCGTTGGCTCGAAGCGGGAACCATTCGCATCCAGCTCAACAGCCGGGGATGGCTCAAAATCAAACGTTAGACCTTTTGACTTAATTTCATCGCTAAATAAATTTAGGGTTGCTAGCCACGATATGTCTTTTACTGATCTCTTTGACCCTTTGACATTTATATCTCCTAGCCGGTCGATGTATAGCTCAGCCTTTTCTAGTACAGATTCATCTATTAACACAGGGCGTATGTGAACATCAGATCCGACCAACTTTTTATAGCTTCTGAGCATAAAACTGAGTTTGCCTTGGCTTGGTTCTCATCTATCTGCGTTGCTGATGAAGCATCTTTAAACCACTTCGCCTTGACATGGACTTTGGGCACAGGTGCTAGCATATCTCCATGTCGCTTAAGCCCTTTTGATCGATACCAATGCTGTGGTGGAGCCGGTAGATCCTCTGCTATCATCATAACGTTCTCTTTGATTGGTGCCATATTCTGTGAGAAATCATACTTAGCCTCGACTATATCTCGAACGTGCTCGTAAGTTTGAATCCAATCGATTTCTTCAGCAAGACCTTTCGTCTCTTGGCAGTGCTATATATATTACCCCCAGCCCCGATATGATACGCTTTCATTTCAGTCCCAGCTTTATCAAGAGGTGATATCATCAGACTAGCCAGCATAGGAGACTTCGTAAATGCTCCAGCAATAAATTGTCTAGCGCTCTCCTGATTCGCTTTTTCTTGATCAACATCGCTCCACTCCTCGGGCTCTACGGTAGGCTTTGACCCGCTTGATGGGTTTGTTCCTGTATCAACCATGCGAACACTGTTATATACTCCAACATCTACCATTGGTGTAGTATTGTCTACCCCTTTGTCAACCATGCGAACACTGTTATCTACTCCAACATCTACCATTGGTGTAGTATTAACCGGATCGGTGTTAGTTGAGACATCAGAGTTTTGTACAGAGTTCTCATCATTCAGAGTTTTTTTAGTTCAGTCTGAGTCTGAACTGAGACGTTTTTTTAATTGTCCAAATTAATCGTTTTGCCTTCGTCACTGGCCCACATCGTCCCTGCATACATCTCACGTTTAGCCTTTGTTTGCCTAGTGTCCCTTTGCCTTTTTCTTTTGGCCAATCACATTGCAGCGATGCGATGGTTTTGGCCAATGAGGGAGCGCTCGCTGTCTACCGACAGCGAGTGCTCCACGGCCAGCCATTCCAGCCTCGCCAGCGACGCGTCTTTCTATAGCGCGGCCGCGGACGGGGCAGGAGTGGCTGATTTCGACCAATGGTTGCCTGACCAATTTCAGCCAATCACAGACGAACAAGGGGTAAGGGTACACATTTGTGTCCCCGTTTTGGCCTCGCTCGCGCCCGAAATCGGGCTCGTAGAGCCTCCACGCGGCGCGCCACTGCTCGACCGTCATTTGAGTTGGCCGACGCAGCTTCGGGCACGGGTTCTCGACCCGCCTCGCCCACTGCACCCGAACCCGCGACCCGGACCAGACCCGCCAGCGCCCAAACCAGCACCCGCCCCGCCGCTTCCTCGACCGAGGATGGTGGGCCGCCGGGCGCCGCCTCTCACGCCTCGCCCACCGCCGCACTGACCCTCCGAACGCGCCGTTCGGCTGGCCAAGACCCGACGCTCGCCTCCCGTGTGCCGCGCACCGCCCGACCCCCGCCAGAAGTAGCCGCACGACCCGGCAGGGCGGCAGGCATGCTGCCCGTGCCGGTCGTACCTGAAGCAGCGCTCGCAAACGCCACGGCTCGCGCGTTAGCGGCCGCGTACGGCCTCCAAGACCACCCAAGCGTCACCAGCGACGACGGCCTCGCCTCGGACGACGACGCCGCCGACGCAGAACCCCCAGACCCCCGCGAATGTGCTGCCCCCACCCGAAAGGGCAGGCGGCATGCTGCTCGACCAGGCAGCACTTGCTCCCTCGCAGCCAAGCCCAGTTGCGGTTGCCGCTGCCCCGCAGGCAGTGGGAGCTGCAACTGCCTCTGCCGCCCTCCTGTTGACCGCGCCGCCTCAAGCCCCAGCAATTCAGGCGCGCGCGCTCGCGGAGCCTATGATAGACGACGTGGTCAGCAACGGACGACGGTGGAATCGGTGCAGGCGGTGTACGCACACAACGCTGCTGCATTTGAGTGCGCAATGTGCCCGTACGCCGCCCGCGACCTCACAGCACTCGCCGCCCACCGACGCACAGCGCACCGTGGAACCCGCTTCGTGGACCACTTCCACAGCGGGTGCACGTGCGGCATCGGCTTCACGTCTCGCGCAGCAGCGACAAAACACGCCCTATCGTGCGGCCAGAGTGCCTATACCAGTGAAGCCGCTGCGCGCGCCATGGCGACCCCAGCCCCACCGCTGTGTACCTTGTGCGACCAGCGCAATGAGGCTAACCCACCACCCACCGGGACCCTCAGCGCGGCGGCACCTGCGGCTGTAGCAGCCGCATCAAGCGACACTGCAGCTGCATATGCCGCCACCTTACAGAGCGCCGTGCCAACCGCTCCCGGGCACCCTCACGTCCCCCTGTGGGGTGTCCACCCCTGACGCCGTTAGAAATCCGTATCGATGGCAAACGCCGCCGCCTTAATGGCCGCAACGACGACCCGGTTGCCGCCTACTTGGACGAGATGATAGACGAGCTGATGAACGAGTCCGCCGACGACACCGAGTTGCAAGCAGCGACTGTCACCCCGAGCTCGCAGCCGCCAGAGACACCGAGAATGACTCGATGGGGCCCGCGCCACCGGGCAGTGGGCGCAGCAGCCGTCGCGCGACTGGTGACTGGCGAGGAGGCCGTGCCTGCCCCCACGAGACGGCGAGTGCTCCTACCTGCCGCGCTTGGCCAACGGGTCTCGCGGTAGGGCCCAAGACTCGAAACACGTGGAGAGCTGACCACACCTCCACATCGGACCCACCGACCACACGACCGCCGCCACCACCTCCCGGCAGGACGGACACAAGTGGAGAGCCGTCACGTTCCCAGAGGACAGCTGACCAACTCCCGAACGCGCCGCAGGGGCCACGGGCCAACTTCCTGCTGGCGCTTCGGGGGTCAGTGACCACGCTTCTGCGGAGCCACGGGCGACAACCGAGGATGCTATGGACGTCGACGGCGCGTGCCGCCGGAACCCTGGACCTGGTGGCGCAGGCGCCGCACTGTTCAAGCCGTGTGGAACCGTGGTGTGGACATGCTCGCACTTCATGCCGAGCAGCGGCGAGACGAATAACACCGCTGAATACACGGCGCTGCCGCTTGGCGTGCAGAGCGCTGTCCACCACGGCGCCGTGAGGCTCACCATTGAGGGCGACAGCCACCTGGTGGTTGCCCAACTGCGAGGTGCCTTCGCCTGCAGAAACAAGCGACTCCGCCAGCTGCGAAACTGGGTGCGGTACGCGCTGCGTCCGGTGACCACGTACACCCTCCGCCACATCGACAGGAAGGCCAACACTCATGCGGACCGCTTGGCCAACCGAGCGCTTGACCTGAAGCGCACATTGTTAGAGTGTGGCCACCACCAAGGCTCCATGGACGGCTGCTTTTGCCCCACGCCATCGACGATGAGCCCTGATGAGATGCCAGTTCCTGTTCGGCGATGGCCCGCCGCCGCGACCGACCCGCACAGACTGGACAATGAGAGCGAGGACGACGAGGCCGAAGTTGCTGCGCCCGACGGCGGCGAGGTGTTCCCAACCCTGACCATAGGACCCGACTCAGCGCCAGCCCGGCAAACCCGGCTCCGGCTACGCCAGCTCACAGATGAGGAGTTCGACAAGGCCTCCGACACCCTGCAGACGTTTGCAGAAGAGATGGCTTGCAGAATCGAAGACGCGGATAGCTGGGCCACGGGAGAGGGCTACATTGGTGCCATCCCTGGACGACTTCGCGAGCTGCTGCAGCCGTACGCAAATCAGCCTCCCCAGACACCCCGACCTGAGCATCAGCAACGACGACCGCCCCGGGTGACGCGCACGCAGCGCGAGCACCGCCTTGACGAAGCCATCGACAAGATGAACGCGACGCAGCAGTCGACGCCTAGCAACAGGACCGCGGTACGCCGCGCTCGCCGACGCGTAGGTCGCATCCGGTCATCTATGAAGCAGCAGCAACTCCGGCAGGAGTTCGCCCGGAACGAGTCCAAGTGTGTAGGGAAAATTTTACGTGCTGCGTCACAGGAAGAGGCAGTGGAGGAGCACCCAGAGACGTGCCCTATCGACGCAGCTTCGCTGCACGCACACTTCACAGGGACCAACACGCCGAGGATTAACTTCCAACCCGGTGAGGCCTGCGGCGAGCAGTTCAGAGCAGCCATGGCTGACATCGGCCCCGCGTCGGCAGCACGCAACGCCATGATGGACGACTTGACCGTGGATGAGGTTGAAGACCAGCTCGCTTACACTACCGCGAACTCGAGCCCCGGCCATGACGGCGTGGGTTACGACATCTACAAGAAGTTCGCAACGCAGCTGGTGCCCCTCCTTCACGCTGCATTCCAGTTTTGTTGGCGCCGCCGCCGGGTTCCGGCCCTGTGGAAGGTTGGCTTTGTGCGCCTCATCCACAAGAAGGGCGACCCCAGTGATCCCGCGAACTGGCGGCCGATCTGCTTACAGACAGCCATCTACAAGCTGTACAGCGGGCTACTGGCAGGTCGGCTGTCCACTTACCTTGAAGCAAACGACCTGCTGCCCATGGCGCAGAAGGGATTCCGCGCGTTCAACGGATGCCACGAGCACAACTTCGTGGCGTCCACGCTCCTGGACCAGACGCGACGCCTGCACCGCAGGCTATACCAGGTCTGGTACGACCTGCGCAACGCTTTCGGGTCTGTGAACCAGGACCTGCTATGGTATGTGCTTCGCCTGCTTGGCGTGGGAGACGACTTTATCGACAGGTGTGACAACATCTACGAAGACTCATGCTTTGTGGTCGGCAACGCAAGCGACGGTGCCACCGACCCAGTCTGGCAAAGGGTGGGCGTATACCAAGGCTGTCCCCTCAGCCCACTTCTTTATTGCCGCACTCGTTCCGCTGCTTCGAGCCCTCGAGCGACTCGACGGCGTCGAAGTTCCGCTAGCCGATGGCATCCGGCCCTATACGACGGCGTACGCTGACGACCTCAAGGTCTTTGCCGACAGCGCAGACGGCATCAAGCGCTGTCACGCTACCGTGACGAGCTTCCTGGAGTGGACTGGATTACGTGCAAACCCGGCCAAGTGTGCTTGCCTTGTAGTGAAGCGCAACGCGCGCGGCAACGCCGCACACGATGACAGCGTCGAGCTTGAACTACACGACGCCCCCATCACACAGGTGAAGCTGCATGCGAGCTACAACTACCTTGGCGTCGGAGACGGCTTTGACCACGTACAGCACTGCCTCCAGCTAGCACCCAAGATCTCGCAGCTCAAGCGCGAGGCCGTCGCACTCATGACGTCGGGACTGGCGCCCTGGCAGGTGGTGCGCGCGCTCAAGGTTTACGTATACCCCAAGGTGGAGTACGCGCTGCGCTATCTGCGGCCTCTGCAGTCGCAGTTACAGGGTTTGACCGAGCCGTCGCGAAGGGTCTCCGGCATTTGATGCACCTACCGGGCTCTGCCACCAACGAGGTGCTGTACGCGCCGACGTCGAGCGGTGGACTAGGGCTCCAGACGCTGGTGGAGATGCACCGCGCGCTGCAGATCGCCCACGCGTGGCAGATGCTGCACTCAAAGGACCCAGCGATCAAGGAGGTGGCTAAGGCTCAGGTGTGCCAGGTGGCGCGTAAGCGGTACCGCCTGCAGGAAGAGCACCGGCGTGGACGGGACGACGAGCTAATGCGGCGTTTCCTGAACTCGGAGCTTGCTGCGTCGCCATACGCTGAGGTGCTGCGACGCAATGGCGACATCGGCTCCCTCTGGGTAGATGTTCAGCGCTGGCTGCTCATTTATCACCTCCAGCTGGAGCATTGCACAGACCATGACGCTCACGGCCCCTTCAGCTTCCGCG
Source organism: Phytophthora syringae (assembly GCA_012656105.1). Taxonomy (NCBI): domain Eukaryota; phylum Oomycota; class Peronosporomycetes; order Peronosporales; family Peronosporaceae; genus Phytophthora; species Phytophthora syringae. Next base: position 148,274 of record JAAKBD010000019.1, on the reverse strand, counting down.
TGCCGCACCACAGCAAGTGGTTGACACACAAGACAGTGTTGCGGCACGTGAAGCTGCACCTCAAGATCCGACATCAGACCCGCTGGAAGGGAATGAAGGACCAGGGCAAGATGGTGCGCGTTCATGGCGGACCCGGCGCCAAGTTCATGACCACGGGCGTCGGCCTGTCCGACGACGACTACAGTTTCGGAGTGCGCGGTCGACTGAACCAGGTAGACACCAACTCTGTGCTCAAGCGTAAGATGCTGCGGGCAACGCCGCCTGTCGGGACCCGACCTGCACCAACAGCGAGACGCTGGCCCATGTACTAAACCACTGCGAGTCCAACATGGACGCAATCCGCCAGCGCCACGACGACGCGCTGGAGCAGATCGGGTCCGCGATCAAGCGCGCGCTCGACCGCTGCAAGTCGACCACAGCGCTGCACCTCAATCAAACGGTGCCCGAGTACACCGGTGCGGCGCTGCGGCCTGACATTGTACTGCGGAACGACACCGCCAAGGGGATGGTGATCGCTGACTTGGCGGTCACCTTCGAGGACCAGACGGCCGGCGCCCGCCACTCCTCGCTGCAACTCAGCCACGACTACAAGACACTCAAATACCAGCCGATCGTAGCGGAGTTGCAGCACAAGGGGTGGCAGGTGCAGACCGCTGCCATAGTCTACGGCACCCTGGGGTCGGTGCAGCCCAGCAACTTCAAGACCTACACCGAGAAGCTGAAGCTCCACAAGCGCGAGACTCGGCAGCTGGATCTCCAGTTGTCGAGTCACTGTATCCGCGCGAGCCACCGTATCTGGGGATGGCACTGTCGCCGACACCGCGAACGACAACGGAGCAGAACTGCCTCGCGAGCATCGCGTGGGACCGGGGGTAAATACGAACACACTATCTGTTCTAATCAGTGTGAAAACTGGTTCCGCCGTTTTTCGGTGGTCTTTTCACATTCATTTTTGCAAATTCCGAGAATGCTAGCTTGCTAGTTTTTATTGGAACGGTCTCCGGGGGCTTTCACCTTTCCCCTGCGAGGCCAACTACACTTTTCTTTTCTACCTTCGTTGCGTCCTCCTCTTACGTTGTGTCCTCCTAGTGTCCCTTTGCCTTTTTCTTTTTGGCCAATCACATTGCAGCGATGCGATGGTTTTGGCCAATGAGCGCTCGCTGTCTACCGACAGCGAGTGCTCCACGGCCAGCCATTCCAGCCTCGCCAGCGACGCATCTTTCTATAGCGCGGCCGCGGACGGGGCAGGAGTGGCTGATTTCGACCAATGGTTGCCTGACCAATTTCAGCCAATCACAGACGAACAAGGGGTAAGGGTACACATTTGTGTCCCCGTTTTGGCCTCGCTCGCGCCCGAAAGAGGGCTCGCAGAGCCTCCACGCGTCGCGCCACTGCTCGACCGTCATTTGGAGTTGGCCGACGCAGCTTCGGGCACGGGTTCTCGACCCGCCTCGCCCACTGCACCCGAACCCGCGACCCGGACCAGACCCGCCAGCGCCCAAACCAGCACCCGCCCCGCCGCCTCTCACGCCTCGCCCACCGCCGCGCTGACCCTCCGAACGCGCCGTTCGGCTGGCCAAGACCCGACGCTCGCCTCCCGTGTGCCGCGCACCGCCCGACCCCCGCCAGAAGTAGCCGCACGACCCGGCAGGGTGGCAGGCATGCTGCCCGTGCCGCCCGTGCCTGGAGCAGCGCTAATAGCCGCCACGGCTCGCGCACTAGCGGCCGCATGCGGCCCCAAGACCCGGACGACGACGCCGCCGCTGGAGAAGCGCCAGAGACCCCCGCGAATAAGCTGTCCCCACCCGAAAGGGCAGGCGGCACGATCGCCGGCCATGCAGCTCCAGCGCGCACGCAGCCAAGCCCAGTTGCGGCTGCCGCTGCCCCGCAGGCAGTGGTAGCTGCAACTGCCCCTGCCGCCCCTCCCGTTGACCGCGCCGCCGTGGTGCACCGCGCGTGCGCTGCGCCGCCTCAAGAGCCAGTGATTCACGCGCGCGTACGCGGAGCCCATGATGGGCGACGCGGCCAGCAGCAGGAGCGGCAGCAGCAGGATGATGGAGCTGCATGGCGGCGACGACGACGACGCAGGCAGCGACGCCGCCGCCCCCATGGACGTCGACCAAGGCGGGCACGAGGAGGCAGACATCGTGATGGAGGCCGCCTGGCCTTCGTCGTGGCACACGGTGCTGCCACCGCCACCTGAGCTTCGTGTCGGTGGGAAGCGCCGACGGCAGAACGACGTCGACGATGAAGACGCGCGCGAGCTGGCAGAGCTCCTCGCCGAGAAGGAGGACGAGGCTGGGACCCAAGCACCAGCGCCAAGGCTACCCGCGGCCAGCGCTCGCCCGGCCTCCGTCCTCTCCGTGCACACGCATAATGCGCAGCGCTTCGAATGCACGCTGTGCGTGTACACGGCGGCCAGCTTTGCTGCTCTCAAGCGCCACCGTGAATCGCGCCACCGCCACACGCGCTTCCTCGACCAGTTTGCGGCCGGGTGTTCGTGTGGACAACCCTTTGGGTCAAGGCTGGCGGCAGCACGCCACGCATACGCGTGCCCAGCCTCTCGACCTACATCAACGTGGAGGCTGCGCCAGCAGCAGGGGTATTGAGCCCCACTGCTGATGCAGCCGAACCACCCGTGACGGTGGCCACCGCCACACCCGAACTACCCCACCGAGACCCAGCCGAGCTCAGAGCGTCCCCCGCTACTGAGCTCCTTGCGCGCAGCATGTTGACAGCAGGTCAAGACGGAGACGTCCAGGCTGTTCAGCAGCGCCCGGTGACACGATGGGGTCCACCCCTCGCTGATGAGCTGGTTGAGGCCCGCTGGGCTGCCCCGGCACCCAGGACGTCGCGGTGGGGCCCGGAGCTCCCTGACAAACTCGTGGAGACACGGGCCACGGCTCTTCCTCCCACAGTGCCGACGGTGACGGAGCCAAGCGCAACGCCGGCAACGCGATGGGGCCTCCTCCCGGACGGGTGGTCGAGGCCCGCGCGACGGCACTGCCGCCGCCGCCTCCGACACGATGGGGCCCACCAATCCCACGTACGTTGTTAGGCGTTAGGAGCGCCTCCATGATCGCAGAGCGACTGGTTCCAGCAATTCCAGCACCACCTGCTGCAGCAGAGGCACAAGAAGCGATGATGCCATCAACTCCAGCACCGCCACCCCTACAACAGCACGTGAGTCGACGGCGCCAGCAACGGTGGACCCGGATGAGTCAGCCGGGGTTCCCATGGAAATCGTGCCCAGCGCGACCGAGAGACCCACCGCCCACACGACGACGGAGCCGCCGATTGGAGACGCGGACGGAGAGTGGCTGATGCGCTTCGACGGTGCCTGTCGAGCCAACCCTGGCCCAGGCGGCGCCGGCGCAGCGCTGTTCAAGCCCAGTGGCCCAGTAGTGTGGACGTGTTCCCACTACATGCCCAGCAACGCCGAAACGAACAACACCGCCGAATACACGGCAATGTTGCTGCGTGAGGGCCGCCGCCGACCACAGTGCGACGCGACTGCGGGTGGAGGGCGACAGCACCTTGTGCTACAGCAGGTACGCGGCATTTTCGCGACGCGTAGCCACCACCTGCGCAGCCTCCGTAACCACGTCAAGGCGGAGCTCGCAGAGTGGGCAACTTTTCGCTCCACCACATCGACAGGCAAGCCAACGCGCATGCCGATCGCCTCGCCAACAGGGCGCTCGACTTGCGCCGGACCGTGACGGAGTGTGGCATGCATGCCAACGGTGTGAGATGCACTGACACCACAATGGCGGTCTACAACTCCTGCTACCGCTACCGCGATGCCAACCAGTGACGACCACGCTGACCGTGATGAACATGAGGAACATCTCGCCACTGACGCTGCTATTGACTGTGGATTATGTGGAAATGGTGAGAGTTGTGGAGATTGTGGAATGGCAGATATCGACGATGGCGAGATTTACGCACCCATGCGCATTGGTGTTGGCGCAGTGCCGCAGCGTAGACCACGCCTTCGCCTGCGCGTGCTGACGGAGGACGAGTTGGAAGCGGCAGGCGCTCTGGTGGAAAGGCTGGGAGCGAAGCTTGCGGCCAAGATCACGGACGCGAGTGACTGGGAGTCGGCGGAGGGCTACATCACGGCCCTCCCGCACCTCCTGTACGAAAAATTGCAGCCGTTCTCCCAGGCCCAACGTCGCTCTCAGCCACCACCCGACCGCCGAGTCCACCAGCCGCCTGCCCCGCACGAGCAGCGGCAGCAGCAGGCAGCCACAGCAGCAACGAGGCAACCAGCAGAACCAACTGCAAGGTGGCACTCGCCGCCATCGTCGACGGGGACGATCGGGCGCAGCGAAGAAGCGGCGACGCCGACCCCTCGGGTCACTCGCCACCACCGCGAACACCGACTTGACGAAGCGCTAGACGACCTCGACGCTGTGGAGCGCGCCACACCAGGCGACCGCCAGACTGTACGCAGGGCAAGGCGACGTAGGCCGCATCAACTCGGCTATTGAGCAGCAGCGTCTGCGACACCGCTTCGACACAGCGAGAAGCCTGTGTCGACGGCATTCTGGCCGAGGCAAGAATGAATCGAACTGCAACGACGACGACGCCTACTAGAGCGTCGCCGACGGGGCGAGCCCGCGGACGATGGTGTGTGCCCCATCCTGGGCGACCGCCTCCATGAACACTTCACAGCCGTGAACACGGCGACCAGGATCTTTGACGCGGCGGCTCCGGTCGGCGCACCATTCCGTGAAGCCCTCGCCCAGCTCCCTGCAACCACGCTGCCCAATGAGTTGCTCCGGAGGCTCCAACCGCGGACGACATCGAGGACCAGCTCCAGCGCGTACGCTGTGCGTCGAGCCCGGGTCTAGACGGCGTCGGCTATGATGTGTACAGGAAATTTTCGGAACAGTTGGCAGTGGTGCTGGCGGCAGCTTTCAAGCTGCTGGCACAAGAAAGTGCCCCAGAGCTGGAAGATCGTTCGTACGCCTGCTATACAAGAAGGGGCCGCGCGAGGACCCGGCGAACTGGAGACCCATTTGCCTCCAGCAAGCGGGGATCCTCGCGCAGCGATTCAAGCGCTGGCGCGTTATCAACGGCCGCTACGCCGACGCGCAGAAGGGGTTCCGAGAAGTCAATGGTTGCGGGGAGCACAACTTCCTCGCAGCCACACTGGTTGACCAAGCGCGCCGCAAACGCCGCGAGCTCCATACCGTCTGGTACGACGTGAAAACGCCTTTGGCAGCGTGGACCCGGACGTGCTTTGGGACGCGCTGGAGCGGATGAAGGTGCCGGAGCCCTTTATTGAGTGCTGCCGTGGCTCTACGACTGCGCTGCGTTTATGGTCGGTAACGCCGCCGACGGCACGACGGCGCCTGTGTGGCAGAGGATGGGGGTGTTTCAAGGCTGCCCTCTGAGCCCGGATCTCTTCACCGCCGCGATCAGCCCGCTGCTCCACGCCTGATGCGACTGCCAAACACGGGCGTGCAGCCTCTGGCGACGACCGCCCGGTGCCTCGGCGTACGCCGACGACCTCAAAATCTTCAGCGGCACCGTGGACGGCGTCAAGCGGCAGCACGCGCTCGTGTCCTCTTCTTGATGGACCGGTCTAGTCGCAAACCCCGCCAAGTGCTCCACCATGTCAGTGCAGCGGGACAACCGCGGTGTCCTGAAGACTGCTGACCTCGACCTGCAGCTGGATGGCGCCCCGATCCCCGCGCTCGGCATGGCCGACTCGTACAGGTACTTGGGGATCGGAGATGGTTTTGACCACGTGCGCAGACGCGTCGAGCTCGCTCCAGCGCCAAGGCGCTCAAGGACGACGCGACGGCGCTGCTACAGTCGGGTTTGGCGCCTTGGCAGGTGAAGGTGACCTCTACCCGCGGGTGGAGTACGCCCTCCGCCACCTCCGCCCCTTCCAACAGCAACTGGAGGGTTTCGACCGGCACCTCGTGCGCGGCCTCCGACACCTGCTACGACTGCCCAACAATGCCACGAACCAGTGGCTGTACGCACCAGTGTCGCGCGGCGGACTGGGCCTGCTGCCGCTGACCGAGCTACACGCGGCGCCCCAGGTGGCGCACGGGTGGCAGATGATTAACTCAAAGGACCCAGCCATCCGGCGCATCGCGCGTGCAGCTCCGACAGATTGCCGACGCCCGCCACCGCGTAGACGCCCGCCACGGGTGGACAAGGATGAGGAGCTGTGCATGCTACTTTGAACTCGCAGCTCGGGACGTCCCCACGCGCCTCCGAAACGCAGCAACGGCGACATCGGCTCGCTATGGGTTGACATTCAGCGCCACCTCCGCACCTTCGGCCTAAAGTTTGAGTCCGCTCCAGCATGTGCACACCGACACCCGTGCAACCACGCTGCAGCCACGCGTGGCTGGACCACCGCACGGTCCTGCGGCACGTGAAGCTGCACCTGAAGAACCAGCACTGGCCAAGTGGGCCGCCATGTGACCAAGGCAAGACAGCGCGCGCATGGTGGCGGTAGCGGCTTCCTCACGAGGCCGCGAGGCATGTGGGAATCGGACTACCGCTTCGCGGTGGCTGGCTGACTGAACCAGCTGGACACCACAGCAGTCTCAGCGCCGGCGCCTTCGAGCGCACGACAAGTGCAGACACCCAGGGTGCTCCGCGCCGAGACGCTGGCGCACGTGCTCAACCACTGCCCAGGCACCATGGACGCGGTCGGCGGCCGCCACGACGACGCGCTCAAGACCATCGAGCGTGAGCTCCATGCGTCGTCGACCAGTGGGCAGGACCGTGTCGAGCTCAGGGTGAACCAAACGGTGCCGTCGCTCGCCGGCCCAGCGCTACGGCCCGACCTCCAGCTGTACAACCACGCCAAGAAGACGGTGGCGGTGGTCGACCTGGCCGTGGCGTTCGAGGAGCAGGCGAGCGACGACGCCGAGAGCTCGGCGCTGGCGCGCATCGCCGCGCACAAGCGGGCCAAGTACCGGCATCAAGCGGCACCTCGAGCGCCAAGGGTGGAAGGTCCACCTTTCGGCGCTCGTGTACGGCTCGCTGGGCGCGGTGATGCCCGCCAACCACAAGGTGTACACCGACCACCTCGGCTGCTCAAGCGCGATGCGAAGCGGCTGGACCGGCAGTTGTCTGCCGCGTGCATTCAGTCCAGCCGCCGCATCTGGAACCTGCACTGCGCGCAGCACCGAGCGCGGCAGCACCAAGGCCAAGCGCCAAGGGGCAGTCGGGCGACGGAGACCGGGGGAATCCGTCGCAGAGAGGCCGCCGCTAAGCGGACATCGGGCCCATAGCGGCCGACAGGGCCACACCCAGGTAGGGAACCGCCCTCAAAACCCGATCGGTACATTTGGTCCGCCAACTAATACGGCAACCTGTACACCAACTACACACCAACTAGTGACTACCAGGTATTGACTACCTGGAAGCCAAGGATTAACTCATCGGTAATAAAACACACTTTCTGTTCTAATCAGTGTGAAAACTGGTTTCCGCCGTTTTTCGGTGGTCTTTTCACATTCATTTTTGCAAATTCCGAAATGTTGGCTTGCCAGTTTTTTTGGAACGGTCTCCGGGGCTTTCACCTTTCCCCGCGAGGCCAACCACTACATTTGACCTTCTCTACTCAACCACTTTTCATTAGTTTTTTTATTAGTTTTCCCTAGATGAACGTTTTCAGATTAGATACCCAAAATAAAAGAGAGCCGGGGACGTAAAAGGAGGGGGTGAACGTTCATCCGGGACACCATATATAGAATTGTATGGTAAAACTGAACGCTCTGAAAATAGAGTACCGAGCTGGGTTCGTTAGTAATACACGCGTACGTTATGCCACCAAAGAGTCACAAAACATAATATTTATGAATGAAGATGCCCCCTTCCGTCATACCTTCTCGGCCTTGGCTAAGATCAAGTGTAGTATCTGTTCTAATCAGTGAAAACTGGTTTCCGCCGTTTTTCGGTGGTCTTTTTCACATTCATTTTTGCAAATTCCGAGAATGCTAGCTTGCTAGTTTTTCTTGGAACGGTCTCCGGGGCTTTCACCTTCGCGAGGCCAACCACTACATTTGACCTTCTACTAACTACACTTTTCATTAGTTTTATTAGTTTCCTAGATGAACGTTTTCGAGACTTAGATACCCAAAATAAATGAGAGCCGGGACGTAAGGAGGGGGGTGAACGTTCATCCGGGACACTATATAGAATTGTATGGTAAAACTGAACGCCTTGAAAATATGTACCGAGCTGGGGTTCGTTAAAGTAATACACGCGTACGTTATGCCACCAAAGAGTCTACGAAACATAATATTTATACAATGAAGATGCCCCCTTCCGTCATACCTTCTCGGCCTTTTGGCTAAGATCAAGTATCTGTTCTAATCAGTGTGAAAACTGGTTTCCGCCGTTTTTCGGTGGTCTTTTCACATTCATTTTTGCAAATTCCGAGAATGCTAGCTTGCTAGTTTTTTTGGAACGGTCTCCGGGGCTTTCACCTTTCCCCGCGAGGCCAACCACTACATTTGACCTTCTACTCAACAACTACACTTTTCATTAGTTTTTTTATTAGTTTCCCCTAGATGAACGTTTTCGAGACTTAGATACCCAAAATAAAAGAGAGCCGGGGACGTAAAGGAGGGGGGTGAACGTTCATCCGGGACACTATATATAGAATTGTATGGTAAAACTGAACGCTCTGAAAATAGAGTACCGAGCTGGGGTTCGTTAAAGTAATACACGCGTACGTTATGCCACCAAAGAGTCTACGAAACATAATATTTATAGAATGAAGATGCCCCTTCCGTCATACCTTCTCGGCCTTTGGCTAAGATCAAGTGTAGTATCTGTTCTAATCAGTGTGAAAACTGGTTTCCGCCGTTTTCGGTGGTCTTTTCACATTCATTTTTGCAAATTCCGAGAATGCTAGCTTGCTAGTTTTTCTTGGAACGGTCTCCGGGGCTTTCACCTTTCCCCGCGAGGCCAACCACTACATTTGACCTTCTCTACTCAACTACACTTTTCATTAGTTTTTATTAGTTTTCCCTAGATGAACGTTTTGAGACTTAGATACCCAAAATAAATGAGAGCCGGGGACGTAAAGGGGGGGGGTGAACGTTCATCCGGGACACTATATATAGAATTGTATGGTAAAACTGAACGCTCTGAAAAAATATGTACCGAGCTGGGGTTCGTTAAAGTAATACACGCGTACGTTATGCCACCAAAGAGTCTACGAAACATAATATTTATACAATGAAGATGCCCCCTTCCGTCATACCTTCTCGGCCTTTTGGCTAAGATCAAGTGTAGTATCTGTTCTAATCAGTGTGAAAACGGGTTGTTGACTAATTTTAGTTGACTAAATTTCATATTCATTTTTGCATTATTGGTTGTACCTAGCTTGCTAGTGTCCTCCTATACTGTCTCCGGGAGCTTTCACTATCCTCCCGTGAGGCCAACTACATTTGGTCTTTTCTACACCCACTCTTCGTTGCGTCCTCCTCTACGTTGCGCCCCTAGTGTCTCCCTACTTTTCTTTTAGCCAATAATATTGCAGCAATGCGGTAGTTTTGGTCAATCAGAGAGATGTCCACATCGTTGGACAGCGAGGCGTCCACCGCCAGCGTCGACAGCGACGCCAGCGACGCGTCGTTCTACGACGCGGTCACCGGCTGGCAGGAGCCAACCAGCGGGGACCACGTCGGCGCCGTCGGACACGCGAGCACTGACTTCAACGGCGGCCCAAGCTTCAACGACGGCCACGACGCGCTCGTCGAGGCCCTGAATGGCAACTTCAACGGCGAACACCACGCGGACGACGTCACTCAATCAGCGGCGACCACGTCGGCGCCGTCGGATCGCCTGCCGCTGACTTCAACGGCGCCTGCAGCTTCGACGACTCTCCGCCAATCAGCGGCGGACACGTGGCCTCCGTCGGGCCACTCACGACCCGCCACGTCGGCGGCGTCGACAGTGCGCCCTCAAACGCAACTGGTCCGAGCGACAGGGGGTTGTTCGCACCCACCTGGCGCCCGATCCTGCTCCGGCCTCGCCGTCGCGAGCCGCCGCCAACCCCAGTATGCCCACACCCAGCCGAGTGGAAGGGGTCGCAGATACGTTGGTCTGAGGCCCACGCGCCGATGCCCACGCGCCGTGCTCGGCCGCGACGGACCGGACCCAAACCCTGGCCGCTGGCCTGGATTTGGGCCGGCCCCGGGGGCCAGCCACTCTGAGCCTCCCTCAAGCCCAAGCCGTGCCGGCGTGCGCGCGCGCCTCGGCCACTGGCCCTGGCGTCGCTCAAACGCGCTCCACGGCCGCCCAGGACCCCCCATAGACGCCCAAGGTGCCTTGGCCGCCCCAGACGCGCCGGTTGGCTCAATTTGTGCGAATATTGAGTTTTTGCTACCCAGCAGGGCGGGCGGCAGACTGCCCGACCGGGAAGCTCCGCCTGTCGTCGGGTACGGCCTCGGGGGTGCCTCGGCCGCCCCTGACGCACCGTTTGGCTTGATTTTTTCGGATACGGAGTTTTTGCTACCCGGCAGGGCGGGCGGCATGCTGCCCGATTGGGAAGCGTCGCCGGTTGTCGCGCCTGGCCTCGGAGGTGCCCCGGCCGCCCCTGACGCGCCGTTTGGCTTGATTGTTTCGGATACGGAGTTTTTGCCACCCGGCAGGGCGGGCGGCATGCTACCCGATTGGGAAGCGCCGCCGGCTGTCGCGCTCGGCCTCCGCGGCCACGAAGCCAGACCCCAGGCCTCGACCGGGCCTCAACTACCAGACGCGATTGTTATGCAACACGGCAGGGCAGGCGGCATGCTGCCAGATTGGGTGGCGCCGCCAGCCGTCGAGCCCACCAACGTGACAGACTGGTCCTTGCCTCCGGTCGTGCCCGGGGCTGCACTGGCGGCGGCCACGGCTAGCGCCCTTGCCGCAGCCTACGGCCTTCAAGATCATTCGAGCGACGACGACGCCTCAGTTAGCGACGACGGCGACGCAGCTAGCAACGACGACGACGCTGCCGGCCCATGGACGTAGACCAAGGTGCGCATGAGGCAACAGCAGCATGCCTCGACGCAGACGTCGCGATGGAGCCCGTCTGGCCCTCCTCCTGGAGCATGGTGCGGTCTCCGCCGCCAGAACTTCGCGTCGGTGGCAAGCGTCGCCGCCTCAACGGCGGTGATGACGAAGACCTCCGTGAGCTTGCTGAGCTCCTGCTGTGGGACGAGGACAAGGCCGGCACCCGACCACCAGCGCCCAGGCTATCCACGGCCAGCGCTCGCCCGACAACCGTCCTCTCCGTGTACGTGCACAGCGCGCCTCGCTTCGAGTGCACGTTGTGCACGTTCACGGTCAGCAGCTTCGCGTCACTCACGCGCCACAGGGACTCTCAACACCGCCGCACGGCCTTCCTCGACCGGTTTTCGGCGGGCTGTGCGTGCGGCACGCCCTTCAGCTCGCGGTTGGCCGCAGCAAGACACGTGCAAGCGTGCGCCAACCTCTCGAGCACCCAGGCAACAACTTCGACGGCGACGAAGGCATCACGCCCAAGCACCACCGAAGTCCGAGCCCCCGTCACTGCAGCGGTCACCGCCGCGCCCGACCTGCCTCATCAAGACCCTCCGGAGCTTGATGCGTCCCCCGCATGCGAGCTACCCCAATGTTGCCACGCAGAGCTCAGGTGATGCTGAGCAGCAAGCACAACGTCGATGGGACCCGCCGCTTCCTCGAACGCTGGTAGCGTCCCGTGTTGCTGATCGACTCAGTGCAATGTAGCTCCCACGATGGGGACCGCCACTGCCGCGTGTTGTGGTGGCGTCTCGCATCGCTACTCGAGAAGCTCCCGGAGCCACGTTGATGCCCACCGCTCCCGCGTAGCGTTGTGGTCTCGAGAATCACCGGCCGCCTTGCGCCTTCGACACCAGCAGCGGGTGTAGACGACAGCAGCAACCCCGCGACCCCAGGGACCCACACACCACTGAATGCTTCGATGGAGGGCTCCGACGAGGAGACCAAGGAGAGTGAGCCCCAACAACACTGCCTGCGACAACCGAAACAGAGACCAAGGAAGACGACGCCCCTGCTGAGGGCTCATTGCTACAGCGCTTAGATGGCGCGTGCCGCGCCAACCCTGGTCCAGGCGGTGCTGGCGCAGCACTCTTCAAGCCCAACGGTCCCATCGTGTGGAGCTGTTCACACTTCATGCCCAGCAGCACCGAGACCAACAATACGGCCGAGTACACGGCACTGCTGCTGGGTGTGCGTGCCGCTGCTGACCATGGCGCCACGCTGCTACGGGTGGAAGGTGACAGCGCTTTGGTACTCCAGCAGGTCCGTGGAATCTTCACGACGCGAAGCACCCGTCTACGGAGCCTCTGCAACGCTGTTCGCGCTGAGCTGGCGCGACTGGAATCGTCCTCGCTCCACCATATCGATCGCCAGGACAACAGTCATGCCGACCGCCTGGCGAACCGGGCTCTGGACTTGAAGAGCACGCTCGTGGAATGTGGTGTGCACCCGGGCCGCAACGCGTGTACGACGTCGACAGTCGCTTCTGGTACCGGACCACCTGCAACTCCCCGCCCGCACCCGCGGACGTAGAGATGACGGACCCGGACGACGAGGAGCGCAGAGCCGACATCGACGACGGCGAAGTCAACGAGCCAATGCATGTGGGACCTCACTCGATCCCGGCCCGCCGTTCGCGCCTCCGCCTCCGCCAGCTGGACGAAGACGAGCTTGAAGCAGCCTGCGAGGTGGTGGAGCGCATGAGTGCCGCGCTGTCGGCCAAGATCTCGAGCGCTGATGATTGGGAGACGGCGGAAGGCTACATCACGGCTATCCCGTACATGCTGTACGCCAAGCTGCAGCCGTACTCCCAGGACCAGCGACGCTCTACGCCGCCACCACAACAGCGCCAGGAGCAGCCGCAGGTGCAGCCACAGCAACAACAGGACGGAACGAATCAACCGCTCTCCACTTCAGCTCGGCGGCGTCGCCGCCGAGGCCGACGCCAGCGCCGTCATTCTCGTGCGACCGCAGCCGGAGAAGGCGGTCGACAACAACAGAGGCAGAGACGCCCACGGCCGGCCCGCGAACCGCACCACCACCGCGAGCACCGGATCGACGAAGCGCTGGATAAGCTCCACACCCTCGAGCGCGCGCGGCCTCAGGACCGCCCTGCGATTAACAAAGCGCGGCGCCGGGTGGGGCGCATCCGGCGGCTATCAATCAGCATCTGCTAAGCCACCAGTTCGACAAGAAGGAGAAGGAATGCGGTGACTGCATTTTGGAGCGAGCCCGAGCAGCACGTGCGGCGGCAACAACTAGGACAACAGCGACAACGAACAACGCAGGCGCAGTGACCAGCGAGGTGCAGCAGGACGACGGCATTTGTCCCATCGAGAGCAGCGAACTGTGGAAGTACTTCGACCAGGTGAACACGCCGCCCAAGGTGTTCGATGCGGAGGCCGCCGAAGACGCAGTGTTCCGAGAAGCGATGTCCAGCCTGTCACCAAGCAAGCTGGAGAGCTACTCAAGGCGGCCCCGACAGGAGACGACATTGAAGACCAACTGCAGCATGTGCGTGGCACGTCCAGCCCCGGCCTCGATGGCGTCGGGTACGACGTGTACCACCCAGCTGCTACCGGTGCTGACGGCGGCCTTTAAGCGCTGCTGGTCGGCGAAGAAGGTTCCACAGAGTTGGAAGCTTGGCGTGGTGCGCCTGACTTACAAGAAGGGTCCGCGCGACGACCCGGCCAACTGGAGGCCCATCTGCCTGCAACAGGCCATCTACCAGCTGTACACTGGAGCACTGGAGTGCTCGCTCGGCGCCTGGTGCGGTGGCAAGACGCGAACAAGCGCCCCCCGGTCAGAAGGGCTTCCGTGCGGTGGATGGTTGCGGGGAACACAATTTCCTTGCGACCACGCTGATTGATAACGCGCGCCGCGAGCACCGGCCACTCTGGTACGACTTCAAGAACGCGCTCGGGAACGCACCTCTCAAGCTGCTCTGGGATGCGCTCCGGCGCCTCGGTGTACCCGAAGACTACATCGCCATGTGTGCAGGCCTGTACGAGCACCGCCGTCTTCGTGGTGGGTAACGCCGCCGACGGCACCACGGCTCCGATCCAACAGCGTCTGGGTATCTTCCAAGGTTGCCCACTGAGCCCCAGCTGTTCAACATCGCAATTAGACTGCTCCTTTTTGCGCTCCGGCGCCTTGCTGATACTGGCGTGCAGCTGTCGGGCGATGACCGCCTAGGTGTCTCGGCATACGCCGACGACTTGAAGACCTTCAGCGACACCAAGGCTGGGGCCACGAAGCAACACGCACTCGTGACAGAGTTCTTAAGCTGGACGGGGATGCAGGCGAACCCGGCCAAGTGCCGCAGCATGGGGGTTCGTCGCAACAGCAACGGCGCCGTCGAAGCCGACAACCTCGAGCTGGCGCTGGCCGACATGCCGATCCCGACGATGACCCACCTGCAGTCGTACTGCTATCTGGGGATCGGCGACGGCTTTGATCATGTGCGTCGCCGCGTCGAGCTGGCGCCCAAGCTGAAGGAGCTCAAACAAGACGCGACGGCGCTCATGCAGTCCGGCCTCGCGCCTTGGCAAGTGGTGAAGGCAGTGAAGGTATACCTTTACCCCAGGGTTGAATACGCCCTCCGGCACCTGACGCCCGAAGACCAGCACCTGGCGTCCTTCGACACCTGGGCTCCGCCACCTGCTGCGCCTGCCCATGAACGCCACCAATGACTTCTTCAACGCGCCGGTGTTGCGTGGCGGCCTCGGGCTCCAGACACTGGTGGGACTACACGCGGCGCTGCAGATTGCCCATGGGTGGAAGCTGCTCAACTCGCCGGACCCAGCCATCCGCCGTATTGCGGGCGAACAGCTATATCAGGTCGCGGACGCACGGTATCGGCTGGACAAGCCGTACTGGAAGCAGCGCCGCGAGGAGCTGTATGCACTCCTACTCAACTGGGAGCTGGGTGCGTCGGCCCACGCGCCGCCCAAGCAACGCAACGGCGACATCGCCTCGCTGTGGATTGACATCCGCAAGAGCATGAAGGCCCTCGGGCTCAAACTCGAGACCGCACCGGCCGACCCAGAGTCTGGGGCACCTGCCAAGGCGCTGCAGCTCCGCGTGCCGCACCATGAGAAGTGGCTCGAGCCCGGCAACGTGCTTCGGCACGTGAAGCAGCGCATGAAAAACTTGCGCTGGCGGGAATGGTGCGGCCACGTGGACCAGGGCCAGACCGCGCGGGCTCACGGCAGCTAGCGGATTCCTGACACGACCGTGCGGCATGTAGGAAAGCAACTACCGCTTTGCGGTGGCCGCTCGCCTCAACATGATCGACACCGCGTCTGTGCTCAAGCGCAGAGGTCTCCGGCCCACGATCGCTGTCGCTACCAGGGATGCTCTTGGCCGGAGACACTGAAGCACGCTCTCAACCGCTGCCCGGGCACGATGGACGCCATTCGCGGCCGCCACGACGACGCACTCAAACAAATTGAGCGCACGCTCCACGCGTCGTCCGGTGGCCGCCGCGGACGCACCGAGCTTCGCGTGAACCAGACGGTGCCCGGCCTGCCTGGGCCAGCTCTGCGACCCGACCTCCAACTCTACAACCATGACCAGCGCACGGTCGCGGTGGTCGACCTAGCCGTCGCCTTCGACGAGCAGCGCAGCGCAGCGACGCGCCCGAGAGCTCAGGGCTGGGCAAGGTGACCGCCGAGAAGAAAGCTAAGTACGCCGGCATCAAGCGGCACCTCGAGCGCCAGTGCACCTCTCGCCGCTCATGTACGGCTCGCTGGGATCGGTGGCGCCAGCCAACTACAAGGTGTACACTGAACACCTCGGCCTACTCAAGCGCGATGCCAAGCGGCTGGACCAGCAGCTCTCGGTGGCCTGCATCCAGTCCAGCCGCCGCATCTGGAACCTTCACTGTGCTCAGCATCGGGCTCGCCAGCACCACGGCGAGCCACAACAACAACGTCGGGGTACTAGAGGCAGGCGGGTAACGGAGACCGGGGGAGCTCCGTCGCGCACTGACCGTCGCTAGACGGCAACTTCCTGGCCCACGTCGGCCGAAAGGGCCCCACCCATGTAGGGAACCGCCCTCGGGAAACCCATTCTGGCGCTCGGCTGAACAGGTGCGTCACTGCTCCGGCGGTGGTGGACTTTAACAGTCGCAGCCTGACTCGTTTATTATCAGATACTGTTACGAACACATCGCTACATATCAGATAGAACTTCCTCGGAAGTTAACGGGTATACCGGTTGGTAAATACACATCCACTTCTCTGTTCTAATCAGTGTGAAAACTGGTTTCCGCCGTTTATCGGTAGTCTTTTCACATTCATTTTTGCAAATTCCGAGAATGCTAGCTTGCTAGTTTTTCTTGGAACGGTCTCCGGGGCTTTTCACCTTTCCCCGCGAGGCCAACCACTACATTTGACCTTCTCTACTCAACTACACTTTTCATTAATTTGTATTAGTTTTCCCTAGTTGAACGTTTTGGAGACTTAGATACCCAAAATAAAAGAGAGCCGGGGACGTAAAAGGAGGGGGGTGAACGTTCATCCGGGACACTATATATAGAATTGTATGGTAAACCTGAACGCTATGAAAAAATATGTACCGAGCTGGGGTTCGTTAAAGTAATACACGCGTACGTTATGCCACCAAAGAGTCTACGAAACATAATATTTATAGAATGAAGATGCCCCCTTCCGTCATACCTTCTCGGCCTTTGGCTAAGATCAAGTGTAGTATCTGTTCTAATCAGTGTGAAAACTGGTTTCCGCCGTTTTTCGGTGGTCTTTTCACATTCATTTTTGCAAATTCCGAGAATGCTAGCTTGCTAGTTTTTCTTGGAACGGTCTCCGGGGTTTTCACCTTTCCCCGCGAGGCCAACCACTACATTTGACCTTCTCTACTCAACTACACTTTTCATTAGTTTTTTTATTAGTTTTCCCTAGATGAACGTTTTCGAGACTTAGATACCCAAAATAAATGAGAGCCGGGGACGTAAAAGGAGGGGGGTGAACGTTCATCCGGGACACTATATATAGAATTGTATGGTAAACCTGAACGCTATGAAAAAATATGTACCGAGCTGGGGTTCGTTAAAGTAATACACGCGTACGTTATGCCACCAAAGAGTCTACGAAACATAATATTTATAGAATGAAGATGCCCCCTTCCGTCATACCTTCTCGGCCTTTGGCTAAGATCAAGTGTAGTATCTGTTCTAATCAGTGTGAAAACTGGTTTCCGCCGTTTTTCGGTGGTCTTTTCACATTCATTTTTGCAAATTCCGAGAATGATAGCTTGCTAGTTTTTCTTGGAACGGTCTCCGGGGCTTTTATCTTTCCCCGCGAGGCCAACCACTACATTTGACCTTCTCTACTCAACTACACTTTTCATTAGTTTTTATTAGTTTTCCCTAGATGAACGTTTTGGAGACTTAGATACCCAAAATAAATGAGAGCCGGGGACGTAAAAGGAGGGGGGTGAACGTTCATCCGGGACACTATATATAGAATTGTATGGTAAACCTGAACGCTATGAAAAATATGTACCGAGCTGGGGTTCGTTAAAGTAATACACGCGTACGTTATGCCACCAAAGAGTCTACGAAACATAATATTTATAGAATGAAGATGCCCCCTTCCGTCATACCTTCTCGGCCTTTGGCTAAGATCAAGTGTAGTATCTGTTCTAATCAGTGTGAAAACTGGTTTCCGCCGTTTTTCGGTGGTCTTTTCACATTCATTTTTGGAAATTCCGAGAATGCTGGCTTGCTAGTTTTTCTTGGAACGGTCTCCGGGGTTTTCACCTTTCCCCGCGAGGCCAACCACTACATTTGACCTTCTCTACTCAACTACACTTTTCATTAATTTGTATTAGTTTTCCCTAGTTGAACGTTTTGGAGACTTAGATACCCAAAATAAAAGAGAGCCGGGGACGTAAAAGGAGGGGGGTGAACGTTCATCCGGGACACTATATATAGAATTGTATGGTAAACCTGAACGCTATGAAAAATATGTACCGAGCTGGGGTTCGTTAAAGTAATACACGCGTACGTTATGCCACCAAAGAGTCTACGAAACATAATATTTATAGAATGAAGATGCCCCCTTCCGTCATACCTTCTCGGCCTTTGGCTAAGATCAAGTGTAGTATCTGTTCTAATCAGTGTGAAAACTGGTTTCCGCCGTTTTTCGGTGGTCTTTTCACATTCATTTTTGCAAATTCCGAGAATGCTAGCTTGCTAGTTTTTCTTGGAACGGTCTCCGGGGTTTTCACCTTTCCCCGCGAGGCCAACCACTACATTTGACCTTCTCTACTCAACTACACTTTTCATTAGTTTTTTTATTAGTTTTCCCTAGATGAACGTTTTCGAGACTTAGATACCCAAAATAAATGAGAGCCGGGGACGTAAAAGGAGGGGGGTGAACGTTCATCCGGGACACTATATATAGAATTGTATGGTAAACCTGAACGCTATGAAAAATATGTACCGAGCTGGGGTTCGTTAAAGTAATACACGCGTACGTTATGCCACCAAAGAGTCTACGAAACATAATATTTATAGAATGAAGATGCCCCCTTCCGTCATACCTTCTCGGCCTTTGGCTAAGATCAAGTGTAGTATCTGTTCTAATCAGTGTGAAAACTGGTTTCCGCCGTTTTTCGGTGGTCTTTTCACATTCATTTTTGCAAATTCCGAGAATGCTGGCTTGCTAGTTTTTCTTGGAACGGTCTCCGGGGTTTTCACCTTTCCCCGCGAGGCCAACCACTACATTTGACCTTCTCTACTCAACTACACTTTTCATTAGTTTTTTTATAAGTTTTCCCCTAGATGAACGTTTTGGAGACTTAGATACCCAAAATAAAAGAGAGCCGGGGACGTAAAAGGAGGGGGGTGAACGTTCATCCGGGACACTATATATAGAATTGTATGGTAAACCTGAACGCTATGAAAAAATATGTACCGAGCTGGGGTTCGTTAAAGTAATACACGCGTACGTTATGCCACCAAAGAGTCTACGAAACATAATATTTATAGAATGAAGATGCCCCCTTCCGTCATACCTTCTCGGCCTTTGGCTAAGATCAAGTGTAGTATCTGTTCTAATCAGTGTGAATCTGGTTTCCGCCGTTTTTCGGTGGTCTTTTCACATTCATTTTTGGAAATTCCGAGAATGCTGGCTTGCTAGTTTTTCTTGGAACGGTCTCCGGGGTTTTCACCTTTCCCCGCGAGGCCAACCACTACATTTGACCTTCTCTACTCAACTACACTTTTCATTAGTTTTTATTAGTTGTCCCCTAGATGAACGTTTTGGAGACTTAGATACCCAAAATAAATGAGAGCCGGGGACGTAAAAGGACGGGGGTGAACGTTCATCCGGGACACTATATATAGAATTGTATGGTAAAACTGAACGCTCTGAAAAAATAGAGTACCGAGCTGGGGTTCGTTAACCCTTGCGCGAACACAATGACTTGTATACTATACAAATTTAAAAAGTTTGATAATAGAAGGAGGCGTTTTGCCCCTTTCGGGCACTGTAGCCATGTGATCCCTCAAATGGGTTCAACATGGAAGGAGGCGAAACGCTACCTTTAAAGGGTCCCAATACAGCGTTTTCGTTGGTCAATAAGTTTGATTTATGGCGGAGCTCCGCCCTATGATGATTGGCTGGATTTGCCGGCGTAATCAGTACACGGCCATAGCGAAGGCCCGTTGGACGAGTGGGACCGGCATAACTTCGCTGGTATCTTACCGAGTACGCACGCGGGACAGCTGGGGCGGCTAACTTTCCACGAGGTGATGTGGGGCTTCTCTTCTCCCCCATAACCTCTCATATCAGCTATGATCTCATTTGCAGTAACTTGTATCTTGTATGCAACATGCAGGTCAAAGTGAGTAAGTGCAGCATCAACAGCGCTTTCATTCACACAAGTAAACAAAAAACGCTACGAAGAACTCCCCAAGAGAACAGCCCCAAGAAAGACCCGAAGATGGCGCACGGGAAAAAGCGCCCAGCGCCTCCAACCGTGGAAGGAGTGCCCAAGCGCCGTCGAACGCGCTCTTGTCCCGATGAGGTCCACGAGTCTGCATCATCTCGGGGTAAGTAACGAGTAAATAATGCATGCTACGTCTGCAACCTACTGAAAGAGTTTTGTTATGATAGAAAACAGTGTGCTGTTCAAGGAGATATGGCGACTCCTCCGACGTGCAGGGTGGACTTCCAAACAGCCCCCGATGCGCGGCCTCGTTAACCTGTATCGCTACGTGAAGCCTGGTGCCAACCCTGACGGCGTTGAAGGTGCCGACTACTTGCTAGGGGGCAGGCTCTCGTTGCACACTACATGAAGCAAGCCAATCAAGTCGTTCAAGTTGATGACGATACCGTGAGAGTGCTTCCCTCAACGGCATCTTTGGCTAAAGGAGAGGATGTTCGTGCTTTCGTCAATGGGGGAAATGCTGTTGGGGCGGTTAGTTTACGAGATGATGGAAGTAAAGGAGGGCGCAGCCATCTACACATGTTGTCGATGGTGACGTCGACGATGGTGGAGGTGCTGATAACGGTGGCGGTGTCGTTTCTATCGACGGAGGAGGTATTGCTGGGGCAGTTCACCCACCAGATGAACGAAGTGGAGAGGGACGCCGTCTACAAGGTCATGCGTCTAGAGGTGGGAATGTAGACGGTGATGGTATCATTTCTGTCGGCGGCGGAGCCGCTGTTGGGGCCGTTCACCCAAGAAATGAACAAAGTGGTGGGGGCGCGATATCCAAGAATATGTTGACGACGGTGGCGATGTGAACGGTGCTGGAGGTGCTGGTAACGGTGGTGGTGTTGTTTCTGTCGACGGATATGGTGTTGTTGGGGCAGCTCGCCCAAGAGATGAACGAAGTGGAGGGGGCGTGATTTTCAAGAACATGTTGACAACGATGGCGATGCCGATAGTGGTGGAGGTGCTAAGGAAGATGGTGATGTCCGTCACGGAAACGGTGTAAGAATTGAGCATGACAAAGATGTCGGAGTAGTTGCCGTCGAGACTGGTGCTGTGGCTCGAAAAAGGACGTTAGCTGTGGAAGTAGCAATTCGAAGCGTGGTCTCCTAGACGTGGTCATACCACCGTTGATGGGGAGTTGCCGCTGAGGCAAGTGCTGCTCGACGTGGCAGCAGCAACGGAAAAGGGCGTTTGGGCGAAGGCAAAGGACGTTCAGGAGGCGGGGGCGTACAGGACGTGGAGGATGTGCTGTGCAGGGAGACATATTGCACAGCGATGCTATTGAATACATTTCGAGTGACAGTGAAATTGTGGTTGACGGCGGAGGTGACGCTGGGGCAAGTGCTGCTCGACGGGGAAGCAGCAACGGAAAAAGGCGTCTCGGCGGAGGCGGAGGCCGTACAGGAGGTGGGCGTACAGGACGCGGAGGCCGTACAGGACGTGGAGGACGTGCGGAGCAGGGAGGCAGATTGCTGAGCGATTCAAGTGATTTAGATTTGAGTGATTACATTTCGAGTGGCAATGGAGTTGTGGCGAACAGTACTGGGGGGCGTTGTGGGCTTGGGTACGGCTGAGCAGTTACCACGTACTGCCGAGGCGTATGTAAACAGCCTAGTGGCATATACTCCTTCGAGGGAGAAGTGGATGATGACAAAAACTTGCTCCAGTGTTTAGACAAGTAGGCACTTCCTATACTGTGGGTCGCGTTTGCCAATGGTCTATAGTGAAGCGAACTGTATTGTATGAGGTTCGCTGGTTAGACAGTGTATTTCAAAAACATACGCATTCAGTTCCGATCGGTGTGCTGCAACGTGGTCTTGAAAACAATCGTGCTCTAACAAGATCAACTTTGAAACCCAGTTGGAACGCTCTCACCGCTGTGCCGGATGATGATGAAATCCCTGCTGATGCTGTGCTAGAAGATCTAGTGGAAGTGCATGGTCTCACCGAATATGACCCGGACCAACCGCTGCCAACCAGTTTAGTAGAAGTGGAGACAATAAAGAGCATGAAGTTCGATCCACGAGTCCAGATGCAAGCTCCAAAGGACCTGAACAGCCATAGTGATGGGTCTACAACGACGCGCGTACGCCCAGAATGTGTACATATTTTTACGCATTCGGCTTCATCCAGCTTTCTAGCCTATATTCCACTGTATTTCTGGAGACAAGTCGTGAATGAAACAAATGCATACGCAGTTGTGAAACGAGTTAGACTGTTACCTGCTGTCACGCTTTCGGAGCTCATGAAGTTTATTGGAATGCTGTTTTTTCATGAGCATTAACGACAAAGGTGAATACGCAAACTACTGGGGTGTTCAGCCTGAAGACTCAATACTAGGAAACGAGAATTCGTCTGGACTCGAGACTATCATGACAATGAGACGATTCAAGCTCATCCGAAACTGCTTCTGCTTCCGGACATCGCAGAATCCAGTCCAGCGAGATCCTGCCGCCAGAATTCGCCCGCTACTCTTTATTGAAAAAAACCGGTGGGATGTATATTGACATCGGTCGAGACGTAGCACTGGACGAGTGCAGTGTAGCATGTCGGTCTCGGTTTGGACGCCATGTTATCGTTTTCAATCCTATGAAACCCACAGGCAAGTACCACTTTTGATTGTACATGTTGTGTTGTGCAGGCGATCAATTTTCGCATTCACTGCAACAGCGATATTTCTGAGCGGCTCGACGGCATTGTACCTGCTGTTGAAGCCCTGGACCTACGTCAAGAGTGGGTTGATGCCAAAGTGTCCTCCATTCGGAGCTTAGTGCTCGAGGTTGCGAGGCCCCTTTGTGGATCTCATCGTATTCTGAATATGGACAACTATTATACGTCCGTTCAACTACTTCAAGCGCTAAGACTGCAAGGACTGTACGCACGGACCGTACGATCCAAAAGTAAGCATTTCCCAAAACACACTCAATTGGATAAGAATAATTCGTCGCGCGGTGACTTCCGCCAGGGTGTGTCCGCCGACAATGCTATTGTTGCAGCTTCATGGTGTGATGGTAGCATCGTGCAAATGGTGTCAAATGCGGATGCCTCTTGCCTCTTCGGTTACAAATGTCAATCGGCTAGTTGGGAAAACTGTTCAAAGCTACACGGCACCGTCATGTGTGTCGCAGTACAACCAGCACATGCAGGGTGTCGATAGACTGGACCAAATTCGGGCTCGATTCTCCATCGCAGATGGCCATTCTTACAAAAAATGGCATAAGAAGTTAGGGCTGGCGCTGATAGACCTTGCACGAGCAAATGCCTACCTTACGCATCGACGTGTAAACGACACTGCAAAGCTGCGCGATCCCCACAGAACATTTATGATTGAACTCGCAACAGAACTTATTTCTGGAAAGTGGACCGAAGCTCCAACCGATGACAGAATGGCATTTGATGCCACGAACGTCGAAAATGTGCCAAACTATATCCCGCGGGAAGTATTTGTGTCGACGAGGCCGGATGGAAGTCCACATAAGCGTTGTACGGCCGTAGCTTCGCTGCAAATACTCAAAAGAGTAGCCGTAAGCGGCGAGGGTGTATTATATGTCGGTGGGAGAATCGATGGCCAACCGAAAAGACAGACTACTGCGGCAATCACAATGTGTGTCTTTGCCGAGGGTCTACAACAGTGAACGTAAGGACTACATATGCCCTGACGCAGACCTCACTTGCTGGGAGAAGTTTCACAGATACTACCTCCCCAACCAATTGTTTTCCCAAAAGGAACATTCGCAAGTTAGCATCGTTGTACAAGCTAAAAGCTTCACAAACGATTACACCCACAGCAGCGACCGTCACACAATCGAGGGCAGCAAGATCACTTGAAAGCGCGTTGGATAGTAGCAATGACGTTGCTGTAATTGAATGATTTTTTCATTTACCTCATCTAGCAGACACGACACTCCGTAACATACATACCAACGCGTAGATTACGACGCATTGGAGTTGGTATCAGGTATTTGAACTGGGCCCGTTGATCGCAGCTTCCTGGGGGTTGTTGGGGCCCCGGAAGCGTCACCGCCGCGTACACGCTGTCCGTCACGTCAGCCAGCACGCCGTCCCGATCAGGTTCCACCGGCAGCACCGCCCTCCCCGTCGTTGTTGCAGTGATCCACGTCGTTCTGGTCGTTATCGGTCCTCCAGCGGCGTCACCACCACGATGTACCCTTCGGCAGGGAGCTTGGAAATTGGAAAATGAAAAATGAAAATGAAGACGCGCTACAAATTGCGCTGGACGTGGCGCTATACAGTATCTTCCTGTCCACCAATCACATGCGTCAATCGGTAAATTCCGCCAATCACACGCGAGTGCGGATTATTCCGCCAATCACATGCTTAGAAGTGAGCCCACCTGTGAAACCGTGCTTCAACGACGCCAGCTGCAACATTGAATTGAAGCTATCCAATTTGGCGCCAAACATGACCGATCACAAATGCCCGCATCGATCGCTATATTAATCCTGCCAGCCTTACTACATCCCTCCTACTACGTGATATCTGCGTATTAATCCTTACATCAATTACCTACTGATACGCGTCCACGAAGCCCTCGCAAACACAAATGCACTTGCCGCACCGCACATGCTGGCACCGCCGTGGTCACCATCGCGTACTGCCCATCTCGCATCTGTCGCCGGTGCCGCCGCCAGAACCTGCAACCGCTCAATAAACCGTGTCACAAGCACAACCGCTTGCCGTATCTGTCGCTGACCGCCGCAAAAGTGCTGCATACGACTACAAACATGCATCCGTCACCAGGCGGTAGTCGTACATCCGTCAGTTGGTCAGATACTACAGCTTCATCGTGGCCGCTGAAGATCTTGAGGTCGTCCGCGTAGGCGGGGGCACCGGGACGGTCGTCCGCTGACAGCTGCACGCCCATGTCCTTGAGTCGCTTGAGCGCGTGGAGGAGAGGGCTGATCGCTGCGGTGAACAGGTGGGGGCTCAGCGGGCATCCTTGGAACACGCCCACGAGCTGCTGCACGAGGTCGGTCGGGCCGTCAGCCGCGTTGCCGATGATGAACGCCGCACCCTGGTACAGCCCCTTGCAGGTCTCCACGAAGGCCAGTGGTACCCCATGCGCTCCAGCACGTCCCACAGGAGCGTCTGGGGTAACGCCGCCAAAGGCGTTCTTCACGTCATACCAGACCATGTGGAGCTCTTTGCGGCTGCGGCTAGCATGGTCAGTCAGCGTCGACGCAAGAAAGTTGTGCTCGCCGCAGCCATTGACCGCACGGAATCCTTTCTGGGCATCAGCATGCCGGTCGTTAAGGTCGAGCCAGCGAGTGAACTTCCGCGCGAGGACCCCGGCGTACGACTTGTAGATGGCTTGCTGGAGGCTGATGGGCCTCCAATTCGCCGGATCCTCGCGCGAGCCCTTCTTGTACAGTAGGCGCACCCCGCCGAGCTTCTAGCTCGAAGGGGCGCGCTTGTACTTCCAGCAGCACGCGAACGCCTTGTATACGTCGTATCCGACGCCATCGAGGCCCGGACTCGACGACCGCCGAACATGCTGCAGCTGGTCCTCAATGTCGTCGACCGTCGGCGCTTCCGTCAGCAGGTCCGTACCAGCGGTGGCTGCGGGGAGCCGAGCGAGTGCCGCGCGAAATTGAGCACCCTCCGGTGCCATCGAGGCGAAGGTGGTGCTGGGCGTGTTCACCGCCGTGAAGAAAATCCCAGAGCCGGTCGCCTGGGATAGGGCAGGTCCCGTCGTCACGGTCGGCCTCCACCGTAGTCTGCTCCGGCCCCGGACTTGCAGCTGCTGCGCGCTGGGTGCGAGCCCGGGCGAGGATGCCGTCTACGCAGGCCTTCTCGTCGTTGTCGAACTGATGGCGCAGCTGTTGCTGCACGATGGCCGAGTTCACGCGACCCACGCGTCGGCGTGCCCGCCGCACGGCAGTGCGATCACCTGGGGTGGCTTGATCGACGGCGTGGAGGTCGTCGAGGGCTTCATCAAGTCGGTGCTCCCGGTGGTGGCGAGTGACGCGTGGTGGGCGCGATCGTCGTCGTCGCTTAGCGGCACCTGACCGTCCACGGCGGTGTCGACGTCGCCGGCCATCCTGCTGCTGCTGCGGGTGGTCGGTGCGCTGCTGCTGGCGCCGATGGTGTGCTGGCGGGGAACGTCGCTGCGCCTGAGAGTACGGCTGCAGAGCCTCGTACAGTTTGTGCGGGAGGGCTGTAATGTAGCCCTCCGCCGACTCCCAGTCATTTGCGTCTGCAATCTTGGCGGCAAGCCGCGCTCCAAGCCGCTCCACCATCTCGCCCGCAGTCTCTTGCTCGTCGTCGGTCAGCTTCCGTAGGCGAAGGCGAGGTCGACGCTGAGGTACTGCGTCGGGGCCGATGCGCCGTACACCTCGCCGTCGTCGATTTCGGCGAGGTTCTCTTCGTCGTAGTCAGCGTCCTCCGTCGGTATGTCCTCAACATCGGCCGACGGTGGGGCAGGCTGTGGTTGAGGTGGTCCTTGCGGTGGTGGCGGTCCAGCTGCTGCGCTAGCTGTACAACCCTCGCCGGTCGGGTGTACCCCGCACTCCATCACCGTGCGGCGCAAGTCGAGCCCACGGTTCGCGAGGCGGTCCGCGTGTCCGTTGTATTGGCGGTCGATGTGGTGGAGCGAGAAGCTTCCCACTCTTGCCAGCTCTGCCTTGACTTGGTTGCGCAGGGCGCGGAGGCGGGTGCTGCGCGCCGCGAAGATTCCGCGGACCTGCTGGATGACCCGCGTGCTGTCACCCTCCACCCGCAGCCGTGTCACGCCGTGATCTGCCGCAGCCCGCACCCCGAGCAGCAGTGCCGTATACTCGGCGGTGTTGTTGGTTTCTAGTCGACTCGGCATGTAGTAAGAGCACGTCCAGGCCACCGAGCCACTGGGCTTGAAAAGCGCTGCACCGGTGCCGCCTGGGCCAGGATTGGCCCGGCAGGCACCGTCGAAGCGCACCAGCCACTCGCCGTTCTCGTCACCGACCGGAGGCTCCGACTCGGTCTGGGTGGTGGGTCTCTCGGTCGCGCTGGGCACGATCTCCATGGGGACCGCGGCAGATTCATCCGGGTCCACAGTAAGGTCTCGAGGAAGCAGGCGTTCCGCGATCCGGGACGCGATCACGGACCGGGTCCCAGCGGGGCGCTGGCACAGCGGCGAGTCGACGCAATCCGGGTCGTCACCATCGCCGGAGCAGTGGCGGCCCCCATCTTGTCGCCGGCGAGTGGTCGAGACGTGCTGCGATCCGGGAGACCACCAACGTCCTAGGCAGCGGTGGCCCCCATCGCGGCGCAGCAATCACGGTGAGGCGGGAGGCGACACGAGCTGCCACCACAGCGCGGGCGAGCGGAGGGCCCCAGCGCGTCCTCGCTGTCTGCGCTGCATTTACTGCCTGCAAGTCAACGTCGAGGGAACTCGCCTGCGGGGGGCGCAGCGAGCTCCGTGGAAGCTGGGCGGGGCAAGTCAGGCAAGATTGCGGCCGCCGAGGCGGTGGCTTCGACTCCAGTGGCAGTGGGGCTCAAATCTCCTGCTGCCACCGGAGCTGTTACCGTGGTTGAACTCGAGAGGCTGGCGCACGCTTGCGCATGTCTTGCTGCCGCCAGCCTCGAGCCGAAGGGCGTGACGTAGGCGCAGCTCGCCGAAAACTTGTCCACGAAGGACACGCGCCGGTGTCGAGAGTCCCGATGTCGCTTGAGCGACGCGAAGCTGGCGGCCGTGTACGTGCACAGCGTGCACACGAAGCGCTGCGCATTGTGCGCGTACACGAAGAAGACGGAGGCCGGGCAAGCGCTAGACGCGGATAGCCTGGGCGCTGATGTTGGGGCCCCAGCCTCGTCCTCCTCCTCGGCGAGGAGCTCTGCCAGATCGCGGGCGTCTTCAACATCTACGTCGTTGAGGCGGCGACGTCGGAGCGATGGCTCGGTGCCTTTATGCGGCGGTATGGTCTTTCGTTGAGGCGTACCACCAATCTCACTACTCTCACCGATGACGAACTCGTCCGGCGCGCCATCTGCTTCATGAACTACCTCGCCAAGATGAAGCCACGCTTGGATCCGTCGCGAACTGTCCTCATGGACGAAACCGCAGTCTATTTTGAAGACCCCCGCCGCGAGACGGTGGACTTCGTCGGTGCACGTCACGTTGTGCTTCGTTCCACCGGCTTCGCGTCTATGCGAGTGACGGCCGTGCTGGCTGTGACAGCTGCGGGTACCAAGCTGCCACCATTAGTCGTGTGGAAGAATGGCTCCACGAGCACCTCAGATATCAGCAGCTCGACGATGGAGAAAGTGCGCCGACACGGATCTCGGGCGGCGGCGATAGCGCCGTGCGCCAAGCCGAAGGCCAGGCGGGCTCCATCGCGACATCTGCGTCGTGGGCGCCTTGGTCGACCTCCAGTGGGGCGGCGGCGGCGTCGCTAGCTGCGTCATCGTCGTCGTCGCCAAGCAGCTGTAACATCCTGTTGCAGCTCCTGCTGCTGGCCACGTTGCCCGTCATCGGCTCTGCGAGTGCGCGCGCGTGAATCGCTGGCTCTTGAGGCGGCGCGGTCAACAGGAGGGGCGGCAGGGGCAGTTGCAGCTACCACTGCCTGCGGGGCAGCGGCAGCCGCAACTGGGCTTGGCGGCGAGCAGCATGCCGCCTCGCCTTTCGGGTGGGGGCAGCACGTTCACGTTCGCGGGGGTCTGGGGGGTTCTGCGTCGGCGGCGTCGTCGTCCGAGGCGGAGCCGTCGTCGCTGGAGAAGCTTGGGTGGTCTTGGAGGCCGTACGCGGCCGCTAACGCGCGAGCCGTAGCAGCTGCGAGCGCCGCCCCGGGTAAGACCGGCACGGACAGCATGCCTGCCGCCCTGCTGGTTCGTACAACTCCTTCTGGTTGGGCTGGGGCGGTGCGGGGCACACTGGAGGCGAGCGGAGGAACTGGGCCAGCCGAACGGCGCGCTTGGGGGTTCGGCGCGGTGGTGGGCGAGGCTTGAGAGGCGGCGCCCTGCGGCCCACCATCTTCGGTCGAGGAGGCGGTGGGCGGGTGCTCGTTTGGGCGCTGGCGGACCGGGTCCGGGTCGCGGGTTCGGGTGCAGTGGGCGAGGCGGTCCGAGAACCCGTGCCCGAAGCTGCGTCGGCCAACTCCAAACGGCGGCCGAGCAGTGGCGCGCCGCGTGGAGGCTCTGCGATCCCGATTTCGGGCGCGAGCGAGGCCAAAACGGGGGCCAAATGTGTACCCTTACCCCTTGTTCGTCCGTGATTGGCTGAAATTCGGCAGCCAACCATTGGTCGAAACCAGCCACCGTCCGCGCTATAGCAAGACGCGTCGCTGGCGAGGCGGGAATGGCTGGCCGTGGAGCACTCGCTGTCTACCGACAGTGAGCGCTCCCTCATTGGCCAAAACCATCGCATCGCTACAATGTGATTGGCCAAAAAGGAAAAGGCGAAGGGACGCTCGAAGGACGCAACGTAGGAGGACGCAACGAAGAGTGGGAGGACAAATGTAGTTGGCCTCACGGGAGGACAGTGAAAACTCCCGGAGACCGTCTTGGAGGACACTAGCAAGCTAGGTACCAACCAATAATACAAAAATGAATGTGAAAAGACCACCGAAAAACGGCGGAAACCAGTTTTCACACTGATTAGAACAGATACTACACTTGATCTTAGCCAAAAGGCCGAGAAGGTATGACGGAAGGGGGCATCTTCATTGTATAAATATTATGTTTCGTAGACTCTTTGGTGGCATAACGTACGCGTGTATTACTTTAACGAACCCCAGCTCGGTACATATTTTTTCAGAGCGTTCAGTTTTACCATACAATTCTATATATAGTGTCCCGGATGAACGTTCACCCCCTCCTTTTACGTCCCCGGCTCTCTTTTATTTTGGGTATCTAAGTCTCCAAAACGTTCATCTAGGGAAAACTTATAAAAAAACTAATGAAAAGTGTAGTTGAGTAGAGAAGGTCAAATGTAGTGGTTGGCCTCGCGGGGAAAGGTGAAAACCCCGGAGACCGTTCCAAGAAAAACTAGCAAGCCAGCATTCTCGGAATTTCCAAAAATGAATGTGAAAAGACCACCGAAAAACGGCGGAAACCAGTTTTCACACTGATTAGAACAGATACTACACTTGATCTTAGCCAAAAGGCCGAGAAGGTATGACGGAAGGGGGCATCTTCATTGTATAAATATTATGTTTCGTAGACTCTTTGGTGGCATAACGTACGCGTGTATTACTTTAACGAACCCCAGCTCGGTACATATTTTTTCAGAGCGTTCAGTTTTACCATACAATTCTATATATAGTGTCCCGGATGAACGTTCACCCCCTCCTTTTACGTCCCCGGCTCTCTTTTATTTTGGGTATCTAAGTCTCCAAAACGTTCATCTAGGGAAAACTAATAAAAAAACTAATGAAAAGTGTAGTTGAGTAGAGAAGGTCAAATGTAGTGGTTGGCCTCGCGGGGAAAGGTGAAAACCCCGGAGACCGTTCCAAGAAAAACTAGCAAGCCAGCATTCTCGGAATTTCCAAAAATGCATGTGAAAAGACCACCGAAAAACGGCGGAAACCAGTTTTCACACTGATTAGAACAGATACTACACTTGATCTTAGCCAAAAGGCCGAGAAGGTATGACGGAAGGGGGCATCTTCATTGTATAAATATTATGTTTCGTAGACTCTTTGGTGGCATAACGTACGCGTGTATTACTTTAACGAACCCCAGCTCGGTACATATTTTTTCAGAGCGTTCAGTTTTACCATACAATTCTATATATAGTGTCCCGGATGAACGTTCACCCCCTCTCCTTTTACGTCCCCGGCTCTCTTTTATTTTGGGTATCTAAGTCTCCAAAACGTTCATCTAGGGGACAACTTATAAAAAAACTAATGAAAAGTGTAGTTGAGTAGAGAAGGTCAAATGTAGTGGTTGGCCTCGCGGGGAAAGGTGAAAACCCCGGAGACCGTTCCAAGAAAAACTAGCAAGCCAGCATTCTCGGAATTTGAAAAAATGAATGTGAAAAGACCACCGAAAAACGGCGGAAACCAGTTTTCACACTGATTAGAACAGATACTACACTTGATCTTAGCCAAAAGGCCGAGAAGGTATGACGGAAGGGGGCATCTTCATTGTATAAATATTATGTTTCGTAGACTCTTTGGTGGCATAACGTACGCGTGTATTACTTTAACGAACCCCAGCTCGGTACATATTTTTCAGAGCGTTCAGTTTTACCATACAATTCTATATATAGTGTCCCGGATGAACGTTCACCCCCTCCTTTTACGTCCCCGGCTCTCTTTTATTTTGGGTATCTAAGTCTCCAAAACGTTCATCTAGGGGAAAACTAATAAAAAAACTAATGAAAAGTGTAGTTGAGTAGAGAAGGTCAAATGTAGTGGTTGGCCTCGCGGGGAAAAGAAAAAGCCCCGGCGACCGTCTTGGAGGACACTAACAAGCTAGCATACTAACCAATTATACAAAAATGAATGTGAAAAGACCACCGAAAAACGGCGGAAACCAGTTTTCACACTGATTAGAACAGATACTACACTTGATCTTAGCCAAAAGGCCGAGAAGGTATGACGGAAGGGGGCATCTTCATTGTATAAATATTATGTTTCGTAGACTCTTTGGTGGCATAACGTACGCGTGTATTACTTTAACGAACCCCAGCTCGGTACATATTTTTTCAGAGCGTTCAGTTTTACCATACAATTCTATATATAGTGTCCCGGATGAACGTTCACCCCCCTCCTTTTACGTCCCCGGCTCTCTTTTATTTTGGGTATCTAAGTCTCCAAAACGTTCATCTAGGGGAAAACTAATAAAAGAACTAATGAAAAGTGTAGTTGAGTAGAGAAGGTCAAATGTAGTGGTTGGCCTCGCGGGGAAAGGTGAAAACCCCCGAGACCGTTCCAAGAAAAACTAGCAAGCCAGCATTCTCGGAATTTCCAAAAATGAATGTGAAAAGACCACCGAAAAACGGCGGAAACCAGTTTTCACACTGATTAGAACAGATACTACACTTGATCTTAGCCAAAAGGCCGAGAAGGTATGACGGAAGGGGGCATCTTCATTGTATAAATATTATGTTTCGTAGACTCTTTGGTGGCATAACGTACGCGTGTATTACTTTAACGAACCCCAGCTCGGTACATATTTTTTCAGAGCGTTCAGTTTTACCATACAATTCTATATATAGTGTCCCGGATGAACGTTCACCCCCCTCCTTTTACGTCCCCGGCTCTCTTTTATTTTGGGTATCTAAGTCTCCAAAACGTTCATCTAGGGAAAACTAATAAAGAACTAATGAAACGTGTAGTTGAGTAGAGAAGGTCAAATGTAGTGGTTGGCCTCGCGGGGAAAGGTGAAAACCCCGGAGACCGTTCCAAGAAAAACTAGCAAGCCAGCATTCTCGGAATTTTCAAAAATGAATGTGAAAAGACCACCGAAAAACGGCGGAAACCAGTTTTCACACTGATTAGAACAGATACTACACTTGATCTTAGCCAAAAGGCCGAGAAGGTATGACGGAAGGGGGCATCTTCATTGTATAAATATTATGTTTCGTAGACTCTTTGGTGGCATAACGTACGCGTGTATTACTTTAACGAACCCCAGCTCGGTACATATTTTTTCAGAGCGTTCAGTTTTACCATACAATTCTATATATAGTGTCCCGGATGAACGTTCACCCCCTCCTTTTACGTCCCCGGCTCTCTTTTATTTTGGGTATCTAAGTCTCCAAAACGTTCATCTAGGGAAAACTTATAAAAAAACTAATGAAAAGTGTAGTTGAGTAGAGAAGGTCAAATGTAGTGGTTGGCCTCGCGGGGAAAGGTGAAAACCCCGGAGACCGTTCCAAGAAAAACTAACAAGCCAGCATTCTCGGAATTTGAAAAACTGAATGTGAAAAGACCACCGAAAAACGGCGGAAACCAGTTTTCACACTGATTAGAACAGATACTACACTTGATCTTAGCCAAAA
Source organism: Phytophthora syringae (assembly GCA_012656105.1). Classification (NCBI taxonomy): domain Eukaryota; phylum Oomycota; class Peronosporomycetes; order Peronosporales; family Peronosporaceae; genus Phytophthora; species Phytophthora syringae. Next base: position 115,330 of record JAAKBD010000019.1, on the reverse strand, counting down.
GGCCGAGAAGGTATGACGGAAGGGGGCATCTTCATTGTATAAATATTATGTTTCGTAGACTCTTTGGTGGCATAACGTACGCGTGTATTACTTTAACGAACCCCAGCTCGGTACATATTTTTTCAGAGCGTTCATTTTTACCATACAATTCTATATATAGTGTCCCGGATGAACGTTCACCCCCCTCCTTTTACGTCCCCGGCTCTCTTTTATTTTGGGTATCTAAGTCTCCAAAACGTTCATCTAGGGGAAAACTAATAAAAGAACTAATGAAAAGTGTAGTTGAGTAGAGAAGGTCAAATGTAGTGGTTGGCCTCGCGGGGGAAAGGTGAAAACCCCGGAGACCGTTCCAAGAAAAACTAACAAGCCAGCATTCTCGGAATTTGCAAAACTGAATGTGAAAAAGACCACCGAAAAACGGCGGAAACCAGTTTTCACACTGATTAGAACAGATACTACACTTGATCTTAGCCAAAAGGCCGAGAAGGTATGACGGAAGGGGGCATCTTCATTGTATAAATATTATGTTTCGTAGACTCTTTGGTGGCATAACGTACGCGTGTATTACTTTAACGAACCCCAGCTCGGTACATATTTTTTCAGAGCGTTCAGTTTTACCATACAATTCTATATATAGTGTCCCGGATGAACGTTCACCCCCCTCCTTTTACGTCCCCGGCTCTCTTTTATTTTGGGTATCTAAGTCTCCAAAACGTTCATCTAGGGGAAAACTAATAAAAGAACTAATGAAAAGTGTAGTTGAGTAGAGAAGGTCAAATGTAGTGGTTGGCCTCGCGGGGAAAGGTGAAAACCCCGGAGACCGTTCCAAGAAAAACTAACAAGCCAGCATTCTCGGAATTTGCAAAACTGAATGTGAAAAGACCACCGAAAAACGGCGGAAACCAGTTTTCACACTGATTAGAACAGATACTACACTTGATCTTAGCCAAAAGGCCGAGAAGGTATGACGGAAGGGGGCATCTTCATTGTATAAATATTATGTTTCGTAGACTCTTTGGTGGCATAACGTACGCGTGTATTACTTTAACGAACCCCAGCTCGGTACATCTTTTTTCAGAGCGTTCAGTTTTACCATACAATTCTATATATAGTGTCCCGGATGAACGTTCACCCCCCTCCTTTTACGTCCCCGGCTCTCTTTTATTTTGGGTATCTAAGTCTCCAAAACGTTCATCTAGGGGAAACTAATAAAAAACTAATGAAAAGTGTAGTTGAGTAGAGAAGGTCAAATGTAGTGGTTGGCCTCGCGGGGAAAGGTGAAAACCCCGGAGACCGTTCCAAGAAAAACTAACAAGCCAGCATTCTCGGAATTTGCAAAACTGAATGTGAAAAGACCACCGAAAAACGGCGGAAACCAGTTTTCACACTGATTAGAACAGATACTACACTTGATCTTAGCCAAAAGGCCGAGAAGGTATGACGGAAGGGGGCATCTTCATTGTATAAATATTATGTTTCGTAGACTCTTTGGTGGCATAACGTACGCGTGTATTACTTTAACGAACCCCAGCTCGGTACATATTTTTTCAGAGCGTTCAGTTTTACCATACAATTCTATATATAGTGTCCCGGATGAACGTTCACCCCCCTCCTTTTACGTCCCCGGCTCTCTTTTATTTTGGGTATCTAAGTCTCCAAAACGTTCATCTAGGGAAAACTAATAAAAGAACTAATGAAAAGTGTAGTTGAGTAGAGAAGGTCAAATGTAGTGGTTGGCCTCGCGGGGAAAGGTGAAAACCCCGGAGACCGTTCCAAGAAAAACTAACAAGCCAGCATTCTCGGAATTTGCAAAACTGAATGTGAAAAGACCACCGAAAAACGGCGGAAACCAGTTTTCACACTGATTAGAACAGATACTACACTTGATCTTAGCCAAAAGGCCGAGAAGGTATGACGGAAGGGGGCATCTTCATTGTATAAATATTATGTTTCGTAGACTCTTTGGTGGCATAACGTACGCGTGTATTACTTTAACGAACCCCAGCTCGGTACATATTTTTTCAGAGCGTTCAGTTTTACCATACAATTCTATATATAGTGTCCCGGATGAACGTTCACCCCCCTCCTTTTACGTCCCCGGCTCTCTTTTATTTTGGGTATCTAAGTCTCCAAAACGTTCATCTAGGGGAAAACTAATAAAAGAACTAATGAAAAGTGTAGTTGAGTAGAGAAGGTCAAATGTAGTGGTTGGCCTCGCGGGGAAAGGTGAAAACCCCGGAGACCGTTCCAAGAAAAACTAACAAGCCAGCATTCTCGGAATTTGCAAAACTGAATGTGAAAAGACCACCGAAAAACGGCGGAAACCAGTTTTCACACTGATTAGAACAGATACTACACTTGATCTTAGCCAAAAGGCCGAGAAGGTATGACGGAAGGGGGCATCTTCATTGTATAAATATTATGTTTCGTAGACTCTTTGGTGGCATAACGTACGCGTGTATTACTTTAACGAACCCCAGCTCGGTACATATTTTTTTCAGAGCGTTCAGTTTTACCATACAATTCTATATATAGTGTCCCGGATGAACGTTCACCCCCCTCCTTTTACGTCCCCGGCTCTCTTTTATTTTGGGTATCTAAGTCTCCAAAACGTTCATCTAGGGGACAACTAATAAAAGAACTAATGAAAAGTGTAGTTGAGTAGAGAAGGTCAAATGTAGTGGTTGGCCTCGCGGGGAAAGGTGAAAACCCCGGAGACCGTTCCAAGAAAAACTAACAAGCCAGCATTCTCGGAATTTGCAAAACTGAATGTGAAAAGACCACCGAAAAACGGCGGAAACCAGTTTTCACACTGATTAGAACAGATACTACACTTGATCTTAGCCAAAGGCCGAGAAGGTATGACGGAAGGGGCATCTTCATTGTATAAATATTATGTTTCGTAGACTCTTTGGTGGCATAACGTACGCGTGTATTACTTTAACGAACCCCAGCTCGGTACATATTTTTCAGAGCGTTCAGTTTTACCATACAATTCTATATATAGTGTCCCGGATGAACGTTCACCCCCCTCCTTTTACGTCCCCGGCTCTCTTTTATTTTGGGTATCTAAGTCTCCAAAACGTTCATCTAGGGGAAAACTAATAAAAGAACTAATGAAAAGTGTAGTTGAGTAGAGAAGGTCAAATGTAGTGGTTGGCCTCGCGGGGAAAGGTGAAAACCCCGGAGACCGTTCCAAGAAAAACTAACAAGCCAGCATTCTCGGAATTTGCAAAACTGAATGTGAAAAGACCACCGAAAACGGCGGAAACCAGTTTTCACACTGATTAGAACAGATACTACACTTGATCTTAGCCAAAAGGCCGAGAAGGTATGACGGAAGGGGGCATCTTCATTGTATAAATATTATGTTTCGTAGACTCTTTGGTGGCATAACGTACGCGTGTATTACTTTAACGAACCCCAGCTCGGTACATATTTTTTCAGAGCGTTCAGGTTTACCATACAATTCTATATATAGTGTCCCGGATGAACGTTCACCCCCCTCCTTTTACGTCCCCGGCTCTCTTTTATTTTGGGTATCTAAGTCTCCAAAACGTTCATCTAGGGGAAAACTAATAAAAGAACTAATGAAAAGTGTAGTTGAGTAGAGAAGGTCAAATGTAGTGGTTGGCCTCGCGGGGAAAGGTGAAAACCCCGGAGACCGTTCCAAGAAAAACTAACAAGCCAGCATTCTCGGAATTTGCAAAACTGAATGTGAAAAAGACCACCGAAAAACGGCGGAAACCAGTTTCACACTGATTAGAACAGATACTACACTTGATCTTAGCCAAAAGGCCGAGAAGGTATGACGGAAGGGGGCATCTTCATTGTATAAATATTATGTTTCGTAGACTCTTTGGTGGCATAACGTACGCGTGTATTACTTTAACGAACCCCAGCTCGGTACATATTTTTTCAGAGCGTTCAGTTTTACCATACAATTCTATATATAGTGTCCCGGATGAACGTTCACCCCCCTCCTTTTACGTCCCCGGCTCTCTTTTATTTTGGGTATCTAAGTCTCCAAAACGTTCATCTAGGGGAAAACTAATAAAAGAACTAATGAAAAGTGTAGTTGAGTAGAGAAGGTCAAATGTAGTGGTTGGCCTCGCGGGGAAAGGTGAAAACCCCGGAGACCGTTCCAAGAAAAACTAACAAGCCAGCATTCTCGGAATTTGCAAAACTGAATGTGAAAAGACCACCGAAAAACGGCGGAAACCAGTTTTCACACTGATTAGAACAGATACTACACTTGATCTTAGCCAAAAGGCCGAGAAGGTATGACGGAAGGGGGCATCTTCATTGTATAAATATTATGTTTCGTAGACTCTTTGGTGGCATAACGTACGCGTGTATTACTTTAACGAACCCCAGCTCGGTACATATTTTTTCAGAGCGTTCAGTTTTACCATACAATTCTATATATAGTGTCCCGGATGAACGTTCACCCCCCTCCTTTTACGTCCCCGGCTCTCTTTTATTTTGGGTATCTAAGTCTCCAAAACGTTCATCTAGGGGAAAACTAATAAAAGAACTAATGAAAAGTGTAGTTGAGTAGAGAAGGTCAAATGTAGTGGTTGGCCTCGCGGGGAAAGGTGAAAACCCCGGAGACCGTTCCAAGAAAAACTAACAAGCCAGCATTCTCGGAATTTGCAAAACTGAATGTGAAAAGACCACCGAAAAACGGCGGAAACCAGTTTTCACACTGATTAGAACAGATACTACACTTGATCTTAGCCAAAAGGCCGAGAAGGTATGACGGAAGGGGGCATCTTCATTGTATAAATATTATGTTTCGTAGACTCTTTGGTGGCATAACGTACGCGTGTATTACTTTAACGAACCCCAGCTCGGTACATATTTTTTCAGAGCGTTCAGTTTTACCATACAATTCTATATATAGTGTCCCGGATGAACGTTCACCCCCCTCCTTTTACGTCCCCGGCTCTCTTTTATTTTGGGTATCTAAGTCTCCAAAACGTTCATCTAGGGGAAAACTAATAAAAGAACTAATGAAAAGTGTAGTTGAGTAGAGAAGGTCAAATGTAGTGGTTGGCCTCGCGGGGAAAGGTGAAAACCCCGGAGACCGTTCCAAGAAAAACTAACAAGCCAGCATTCTCGGAATTTGCAAAACTGAATGTGAAAAAGACCACCGAAAAACGGCGGAAACCAGTTTTCACACTGATTAGAACAGATACTACACTTGATCTTAGCCAAAAGGCCGAGAAGGTATGACGGAAGGGGGCATCTTCATTGTATAAATATTATGTTTCGTAGACTCTTTGGTGGCATAACGTACGCGTGTATTACTTTAACGAACCCCAGCTCGGTACATATTTTTTCAGAGCGTTCAGTTTTACCATACAATTCTATATATAGTGTCCCGGATGAACGTTCACCCCCCTCCTTTTACGTCCCCGGCTCTCTTTTATTTTGGGTATCTAAGTCTCCAAAACGTTCATCTAGGGGAAAACTAATAAAAGAACTAATGAAAAGTGTAGTTGAGTAGAGAAGGTCAAATGTAGTGGTTGGCCTCGCGGGGAAAGGTGAAAACCCCGGAGACCGTTCCAAGAAAAACTAACAAGCCAGCATTCTCGGAATTTGCAAAACTGAATGTGAAAAGACCACCGAAAAACGGCGGAAACCAGTTTTCACACTGATTAGAACAGATACTACACTTGATCTTAGCCAAAAGGCCGAGAAGGTATGACGGAAGGGGGCATCTTCATTGTATAAATATTATGTTTCGTAGACTCTTTGGTGGCATAACGTACGCGTGTATTACTTTAACGAACCCCAGCTCGGTACATATTTTTTCAGAGCGTTCAGTTTTACCATACAATTCTATATATAGTGTCCCGGATGAACGTTCACCCCCCTCCTTTTACGTCCCCGGCTCTCTTTTATTTTGGGTATCTAAGTCTCCAAAACGTTCATCTAGGGGAAAACTAATAAAAAAACTAATGAAAAGTGTAGTTGAGTAGAGAAGGTCAAATGTAGTGGTTGGCCTCGCAGGGAAAGGTGAAAACCCCGGAGACCGTTTCAAGAAAAACTAACAAGCCAGCATTCTCGGAATTTGCAAAACTGAATGTGAAAAAGACCACCGAAAAACGGCGGAAACCAGTTTTCACACTGATTAGAACAGATACTACACTTGATCTTAGCCAAAAGGCCGAGAAGGTATGACGGAAGGGGGCATCTTCATTGTATAAATATTATGTTTCGTAGACTCTTTGGTGGCATAACGTACGCGTGTATTACTTTAACGAACCCCAGCTCGGTACATATTTTTTCAGAGCGTTCAGTTTTACCATACAATTCTATATATAGTGTCCCGGATGAACGTTCACCCCCCTCCTTTTACGTCCCCGGCTCTCTTTTATTTTGGGTATCTAAGTCTCCAAAACGTTCATCTAGGGGAAAACTAATAAAAGAACTAATGAAAAGTGTAGTTGAGTAGAGAAGGTCAAATGTAGTGGTTGGCCTCGCGGGGAAAGGTGAAAACCCCGGAGACCGTTCCAAGAAAAACTAACAAGCCAGCATTCTCGGAATTTGCAAAACTGAATGTGAAAAGACCACCGAAAACGGCGGAAACCAGTTTTCACACTGATTAGAACAGATACTACACTTGATCTTAGCCAAAAGGCCGAGAAGGTATGACGGAAGGGGGCATCTTCATTGTATAAATATTATGTTTCGTAGACTCTTTGGTGGCATAACGTACGCGTGTATTACTTTAACGAACCCCAGCTCGGTACATATTTTTTCAGAGCGTTCAGTTTTACCATACAATTCTATATATAGTGTCCCGGATGAACGTTCACCCCCCTCCTTTTACGTCCCCGGCTCTCTTTTATTTTGGGTATCTAAGTCTCCAAAACGTTCATCTAGGGGAAAACTAATAAAAGAACTAATGAAAAGTGTAGTTGAGTAGAGAAGGTCAAATGTAGTGGTTGGCCTCGCGGGGAAAGGTGAAAACCCCGGAGACCGTTCCAAGAAAAACTAACAAGCCAGCATTCTCGGAATTTGCAAAACTGAATGTGAAAAGACCACCGAAAAACGGCGGAAACCAGTTTTCACACTGATTAGAACAGATACTACACTTGATCTTAGCCAAAAGGCCGAGAAGGTATGACGGAAGGGGGCATCTTCATTGTATAAATATTATGTTTCGTAGACTCTTTGGTGGCATAACGTACGCGTGTATTACTTTAACGAACCCCAGCTCGGTACATATTTTTTCAGAGCGTTCAGTTTTACCATACAATTCTATATATAGTGTCCCGGATGAACGTTCACCCCCCTCCTTTTACGTCCCCGGCTCTCTTTTATTTTGGGTATCTAAGTCTCCAAAACGTTCATCTAGGGGAAAACTAATAAAAGAACTAATGAAAAGTGTAGTTGAGTAGAGAAGGTCAAATGTAGTGGTTGGCCTCGCGGGGAAAGGTGAAAACCCCGGAGACCGTTCCAAGAAAAACTAACAAGCCAGCATTCTCGGAATTTGCAAAACTGAATGTGAAAAGACCACCGAAAAACGGCGGAAACCAGTTTTCACACTGATTAGAACAGATACTACACTTGATCTTAGCCAAAAGGCCGAGAAGGTATGACGGAAGGGGGCATCTTCATTGTATAAATATTATGTTTCGTAGACTCTTTGGTGGCATAACGTACGCGTGTATTACTTTAACGAACCCCAGCTCGGTACATATTTTTTCAGAGCGTTCAGTTTTACCATACAATTCTATATATAGTGTCCCGGATGAACGTTCACCCCCCTCCTTTTACGTCCCCGGCTCTCTTTTATTTTGGGTATCTAAGTCTCCAAAACGTTCATCTAGGGGAAAACTAATAAAAGAACTAATGAAAAGTGTAGTTGAGTAGAGAAGGTCAAATGTAGTGGTTGGCCTCGCGGGGAAAGGTGAAAACCCCGGAGACCGTTCCAAGAAAAACTAACAAGCCAGCATTCTCGGAATTTGCAAAACTGAATGTGAAAAGACCACCGAAAAACGGCGGAAACCAGTTTTCACACTGATTAGAACAGATACTACACTTGATCTTAGCCAAAAGGCCGAGAAGGTATGACGGAAGGGGGCATCTTCATTGTATAAATATTATGTTTCGTAGACTCTTTGGTGGCATAACGTACGCGTGTATTACTTTAACGAACCCCAGCTCGGTACATATTTTTTCAGAGCGTTCAGTTTTACCATACAATTCTATATATAGTGTCCCGGATGAACGTTCACCCCCCTCCTTTTACGTCCCCGGCTCTCTTTTATTTTGGGTATCTAAGTCTCCAAAACGTTCATCTAGGGGAAAACTAATAAAAGAACTAATGAAAAGTGTAGTTGAGTAGAGAAGGTCAAATGTAGTGGTTGGCCTCGCGGGGAAAGGTGAAAACCCCGGAGACCGTTCCAAGAAAAACTAACAAGCCAGCATTCTCGGAATTTGCAAAACTGAATGTGAAAAGACCACCGAAAAACGGCGGAAACCAGTTTTCACACTGATTAGAACAGATACTACACTTGATCTTAGCCAAAAGGCCGAGAAGGTATGACGGAAGGGGGCATCTTCATTGTATAAATATTATGTTTCGTAGACTCTTTGGTGGCATAACGTACGCGTGTATTACTTTAACGAACCCCAGCTCGGTACATATTTTTTCAGAGCGTTCAGTTTTACCATACAATTCTATATATAGTGTCCCGGATGAACGTTCACCCCCCTCCTTTTACGTCCCCGGCTCTCTTTTATTTTGGGTATCTAAGTCTCCAAAACGTTCATCTAGGGGAAAACTAATAAAAGAACTAATGAAAAGTGTAGTTGAGTAGAGAAGGTCAAATGTAGTGGTTGGCCTCGCGGGGAAAGGTGAAAACCCCGGAGACCGTTCCAAGAAAAACTAACAAGCCAGCATTCTCGGAATTTGCAAAACTGAATGTGAAAAGACCACCGAAAAACGGCGGAAACCAGTTTTCACACTGATTAGAACAGATACTACACTTGATCTTAGCCAAAAGGCCGAGAAGGTATGACGGAAGGGGGCATCTTCATTGTATAAATATTATGTTTCGTAGACTCTTTGGTGGCATAACGTACGCGTGTATTACTTTAACGAACCCCAGCTCGGTACATATTTTTTCAGAGCGTTCAGTTTTACCATACAATTCTATATATAGTGTCCCGGATGAACGTTCACCCCCCTCCTTTTACGTCCCCGGCTCTCTTTTATTTTGGGTATCTAAGTCTCCAAAACGTTCATCTAGGGGAAAACTAATAAAAGAACTAATGAAAAGTGTAGTTGAGTAGAGAAGGTCAAATGTAGTGGTTGGCCTCGCGGGGAAAGGTGAAAACCCCGGAGACCGTTCCAAGAAAAACTAACAAGCCAGCATTCTCGGAATTTGCAAAACTGAATGTGAAAAGACCACCGAAAAACGGCGGAAACCAGTTTTCACACTGATTAGAACAGATACTACACTTGATCTTAGCCAAAAGGCCGAGAAGGTATGACGGAAGGGGGCATCTTCATTGTATAAATATTATGTTTCGTAGACTCTTTGGTGGCATAACGTACGCGTGTATTACTTTAACGAACCCCAGCTCGGTACATATTTTTTCAGAGCGTTCAGTTTTACCATACAATTCTATATATAGTGTCCCGGATGAACGTTCACCCCCCTCCTTTTACGTCCCCGGCTCTCTTTTATTTTGGGTATCTAAGTCTCCAAAACGTTCATCTAGGGGAAAACTAATAAAAGAACTAATGAAAAGTGTAGTTGAGTAGAGAAGGTCAAATGTAGTGGTTGGCCTCGCGGGGAAAGGTGAAAACCCCGGAGACCGTTCCAAGAAAAACTAACAAGCCAGCATTCTCGGAATTTGCAAAACTGAATGTGAAAAGACCACCGAAAAACGGCGGAAACCAGTTTTCACACTGATTAGAACAGATACTACACTTGATCTTAGCCAAAAGGCCGAGAAGGTATGACGGAAGGGGGCATCTTCATTGTATAAATATTATGTTTCGTAGACTCTTTGGTGGCATAACGTACGCGTGTATTACTTTAACGAACCCCAGCTCGGTACATATTTTTTCAGAGCGTTCAGTTTTACCATACAATTCTATATATAGTGTCCCGGATGAACGTTCACCCCCCTCCTTTTACGTCCCCGGCTCTCTTTTATTTTGGGTATCTAAGTCTCCAAAACGTTCATCTAGGGGAAAACTAATAAAAGAACTAATGAAAAGTGTAGTTGAGTAGAGAAGGTCAAATGTAGTGGTTGGCCTCGCGGGGAAAGGTGAAAACCCCGGAGACCGTTCCAAGAAAAACTAACAAGCCAGCATTCTCGGAATTTGCAAAACTGAATGTGAAAAGACCACCGAAAAACGGCGGAAACCAGTTTTCACACTGATTAGAACAGATACTACACTTGATCTTAGCCAAAAGGCCGAGAAGGTATGACGGAAGGGGGCATCTTCATTGTATAAATATTATGTTTCGTAGACTCTTTGGTGGCATAACGTACGCGTGTATTACTTTAACGAACCCCAGCTCGGTACATATTTTTTCAGAGCGTTCAGTTTTACCATACAATTCTATATATAGTGTCCCGGATGAACGTTCACCCCCCTCCTTTTACGTCCCCGGCTCTCTTTTATTTTGGGTATCTAAGTCTCCAAAACGTTCATCTAGGGGAAAACTAATAAAAGAACTAATGAAAAGTGTAGTTGAGTAGAGAAGGTCAAATGTAGTGGTTGGCCTCGCGGGGAAAGGTGAAAACCCCGGAGACCGTTCCAAGAAAAACTAACAAGCCAGCATTCTCGGAATTTGCAAAACTGAATGTGAAAAGACCACCGAAAAACGGCGGAAACCAGTTTTCACACTGATTAGAACAGATACTACACTTGATCTTAGCCAAAAGGCCGAGAAGGTATGACGGAAGGGGGCATCTTCATTGTATAAATATTATGTTTCGTAGACTCTTTGGTGGCATAACGTACGCGTGTATTACTTTAACGAACCCCAGCTCGGTACATATTTTTTCAGAGCGTTCAGTTTTACCATACAATTCTATATATAGTGTCCCGGATGAACGTTCACCCCCCTCCTTTTACGTCCCCGGCTCTCTTTTATTTTGGGTATCTAAGTCTCCAAAACGTTCATCTAGGGGAAAACTAATAAAAGAACTAATGAAAAGTGTAGTTGAGTAGAGAAGGTCAAATGTAGTGGTTGGCCTCGCGGGGAAAGGTGAAAACCCCGGAGACCGTTCCAAGAAAAACTAACAAGCCAGCATTCTCGGAATTTGCAAAACTGAATGTGAAAAGACCACCGAAAACGGCGGAAACCAGTTTTCACACTGATTAGAACAGATACTACACTTGATCTTAGCCAAAAGGCCGAGAAGGTATGACGGAAGGGGGCATCTTCATTGTATAAATATTATGTTTCGTAGACTCTTTGGTGGCATAACGTACGCGTGTATTACTTTAACGAACCCCAGCTCGGTACATATTTTTTCAGAGCGTTCAGGTTTACCATACAATTCTATATATAGTGTCCCGGATGAACGTTCACCCCCCTCCTTTTACGTCCCCGGCTCTCTTTTATTTTGGGTATCTAAGTCTCCAAAACGTTCATCTAGGGAAAACTAATAAAAGAACTAATGAAAAGTGTAGTTGAGTAGAGAAGGTCAAATGTAGTGGTTGGCCTCGCGGGGAAAGGTGAAAACCCCGGAGACCGTTCCAAGAAAAACTAACAAGCCAGCATTCTCGGAATTTGCAAAACTGAATGTGAAAAGACCACCGAAAACGGCGGAAACCAGTTTTCACACTGATTAGAACAGATACTACACTTGATCTTAGCCAAAAGGCCGAGAAGGTATGACGGAAGGGGGCATCTTCATTGTATAAATATTATGTTTCGTAGACTCTTTGGTGGCATAACGTACGCGTGTATTACTTTAACGAACCCCAGCTCGGTACATATTTTTTCAGAGCGTTCAGTTTTACCATACAATTCTATATATAGTGTCCCGGATGAACGTTCACCCCCCTCCTTTTACGTCCCCGGCTCTCTTTTATTTTGGGTATCTAAGTCTCCAAAACGTTCATCTAGGGGAAAACTAATAAAAGAACTAATGAAAAGTGTAGTTGAGTAGAGAAGGTCAAATGTAGTGGTTGGCCTCGCGGGGAAAGGTGAAAACCCCGGAGACCGTTCCAAGAAAAACTAACAAGCCAGCATTCTCGGAATTTGCAAAACTGAATGTGAAAAGACCACCGAAAAACGGCGGAAACCAGTTTTCACACTGATTAGAACAGATACTACACTTGATCTTAGCCAAAAGGCCGAGAAGGTATGACGGAAGGGGGCATCTTCATTGTATAAATATTATGTTTCGTAGACTCTTTGGTGGCATAACGTACGCGTGTATTACTTTAACGAACCCCAGCTCGGTACATATTTTTTCAGAGCGTTCAGGTTTACCATACAATTCTATATATAGTGTCCCGGATGAACGTTCACCCCCCTCCTTTTACGTCCCCGGCTCTCTTTTATTTTGGGTATCTAAGTCTCCAAAACGTTCATCTAGGGAAAACTAATAAAAGAACTAATGAAAAGTGTAGTTGAGTAGAGAAGGTCAAATGTAGTGGTTGGCCTCGCGGGGAAAGGTGAAAACCCCGGAGACCGTTCCAAGAAAAACTAACAAGCCAGCATTCTCGGAATTTGCAAAACTGAATGTGAAAAGACCACCGAAAAACGGCGGAAACCAGTTTTCACACTGATTAGAACAGATACTACACTTGATCTTAGCCAAAAGGCCGAGAAGGTATGACGGAAGGGGGCATCTTCATTGTATAAATATTATGTTTCGTAGACTCTTTGGTGGCATAACGTACGCGTGTATTACTTTAACGAACCCCAGCTCGGTACATATTTTTTCAGAGCGTTCAGTTTTACCATACAATTCTATATATAGTGTCCCGGATGAACGTTCACCCCCCTCCTTTTACGTCCCCGGCTCTCTTTTATTTTGGGTATCTAAGTCTCCAAAACGTTCATCTAGGGAAAACTAATAAAAGAACTAATGAAAAGTGTAGTTGAGTAGAGAAGGTCAAATGTAGTGGTTGGCCTCGCGGGGAAAGGTGAAAACCCCGGAGACCGTTCCAAGAAAAACTAACAAGCCAGCATTCTCGGAATTTGCAAAACTGAATGTGAAAAGACCACCGAAAAACGGCGGAAACCAGTTTTCACACTGATTAGAACAGATACTACACTTGATCTTAGCCAAAAGGCCGAGAAGGTATGACGGAAGGGGGCATCTTCATTGTATAAATATTATGTTTCGTAGACTCTTTGGTGGCATAACGTACGCGTGTATTACTTTAACGAACCCCAGCTCGGTACATATTTTTTCAGAGCGTTCAGTTTTACCATACAATTCTATATATAGTGTCCCGGATGAACGTTCACCCCCCTCCTTTTACGTCCCCGGCTCTCTTTTATTTTGGGTATCTAAGTCTCCAAAACGTTCATCTAGGGGAAAACTAATAAAAAACTAATGAAAAGTGTAGTTGAGTAGAGAAGGTCAAATGTAGTGGTTGGCCTCGCGGGGAAAGGTGAAAACCCCGGAGACCGTTCCAAGAAAAACTAACAAGCCAGCATTCTCGGAATTTGCAAAACTGAATGTGAAAAGACCACCGAAAAACGGCGGAAACCAGTTTTCACACTGATTAGAACAGATACTACACTTGATCTTAGCCAAAAGGCCGAGAAGGTATGACGGAAGGGGGCATCTTCATTGTATAAATATTATGTTTCGTAGACTCTTTGGTGGCATAACGTACGCGTGTATTACTTAACGAACCCCAGCTCGGTACATATTTTTTCAGAGCGTTCAGTTTTACCATACAATTCTATATATAGTGTCCCGGATGAACGTTCACCCCCCTCCTTTTACGTCCCCGGCTCTCTTTTATTTTGGGTATCTAAGTCTCCAAAACGTTCATCTAGGGAAAACTAATAAAAGAACTAATGAAAAGTGTAGTTGAGTAGAGAAGGTCAAATGTAGTGGTTGGCCTCGCGGGGAAAGGTGAAAACCCCGGAGACCGTTCCAAGAAAAACTAACAAGCCAGCATTCTCGGAATTTGCAAAACTGAATGTGAAAAGACCACCGAAAAACGGCGGAAACCAGTTTTCACACTGATTAGAACAGATACTACACTTGATCTTAGCCAAAAGGCCGAGAAGGTATGACGGAAGGGGGCATCTTCATTGTATAAATATTATGTTTCGTAGACTCTTTGGTGGCATAACGTACGCGTGTATTACTTTAACGAACCCCAGCTCGGTACATATTTTTTCAGAGCGTTCAGTTTTACCATACAATTCTATATATAGTGTCCCGGATGAACGTTCACCCCCCTCCTTTTACGTCCCCGGCTCTCTTTTATTTTGGGTATCTAAGTCTCCAAAACGTTCATCTAGGGGAAAACTAATAAAGAACTAATGAAAAGTGTAGTTGAGTAGAGAAGGTCAAATGTAGTGGTTGGCCTCGCGGGGAAAGGTGAAAACCCCGGAGACCGTTCCAAGAAAAACTAACAAGCCAGCATTCTCGGAATTTGCAAAACTGAATGTGAAAAAGACCACCGAAAAACGGCGGAAACCAGTTTCACACTGATTAGAACAGATACTACACTTGATCTTAGCCAAAAGGCCGAGAAGGTATGACGGAAGGGGGCATCTTCATTGTATAAATATTATGTTTCGTAGACTCTTTGGTGGCATAACGTACGCGTGTATTACTTTAACGAACCCCAGCTCGGTACATATTTTTTCAGAGCGTTCAGGTTTACCATACAATTCTATATATAGTGTCCCGGATGAACGTTCACCCCCCTCCTTTTACGTCCCCGGCTCTCTTTTATTTTGGGTATCTAAGTCTCCAAAACGTTCATCTAGGGGAAAACTAATAAAAGAACTAATGAAAAGTGTAGTTGAGTAGAGAAGGTCAAATGTAGTGGTTGGCCTCGCGGGGGAAAGGTGAAAACCCCGGAGACCGTTCCAAGAAAAACTAACAAGCCAGCATTCTCGGAATTTGCAAAAATGAATGTGAAAAAGACCGAAAAACGGCGGAAACCAGTTTTCACACTGATTAGAACAGATACTACACTTGATCTTAGCCAAAAGGCCGAGAAGGTATGACGGAAGGGGGCATCTTCATTGTATAAATATTATGTTTCGTAGACTCTTTGGTGGCATAACGTACGCGTGTATTACTTTAACGAACCCCAGCTCGGTACATATTTTTTCAGAGCGTTCAGTTTTACCATACAATTCTATATATAGTGTCCCGGATGAACGTTCACCCCCTCCTTTTACGTCCCCTCTCTTTTATTTTGGGTATCTAAGTCTCCAAAACGTTCATCTAGGGGAAAACTAATAAAAAAACTAATGAAAAGTGTAGTTGAGTAGAAGGTCAAATGTAGTGGTTGGCCTCGCGGGGAAAGTGAAAACCCCCGAGACCGTTCCAAGAAAAACTAACAAGCCAGCATTCTCGGAATTTCCAAAAATGAATGTGAAAAGACCACCGAAAAACGGCGGAAACAGTTTTCACACTGATTAGAACAGATACTACACTTGATCTTAGCCAAAAGGCCGAGAAGGTATGACGGAAGGGGGCATCTTCATTGTATAAATATTATGTTTCGTAGACTCTTTGGTGGCATAACGTACGCGTGTATTACTTTAACGAACCCCAGCTCGGTACATATTTTTTCAGAGCGTTCAGGTTTACCATACAATTCTATATATAGTGTCCCGGATGAACGTTCACCCCCTCCTTTTACGTCCCCGGCTCTCTTTTATTTTGGGTATCTAAGTCTCCAAAACGTTCATCTAGGGAAAACTAATAAAAAAACTAATGAAAAGTGTAGTTGAGTAGAGAAGGTCAAATGTAGTGGTTGGCCTCGCGGGGAAAGGTGAAAACCCCGGAGACCGTTCCAAGAAAAACTAACAAGCCAGCATTCTCGGAATTTGAAAAAATGAATGTGAAAAAGACCACCGAAAAACGGCGGAAACCAGTTTTCACACTGATTAGAACAGATACTACACTTGATCTTAGCCAAAAGGCCGAGAAGGTATGACGGAAGGGGGCATCTTCATTGTATAAATATTATGTTTCGTAGACTCTTTGGTGGCATAACGTACGCGTGTATTACTTTAACGAACCCCAGCTCGGTACATATTTTCAGAGCGTTCAGTTTTACCATACAATTCTATATATAGTGTCCCGGATGAACGTTCACCCCCTCCTTTTACGTCCCCGGCTCTCTTTTATTTTGGGTATCTAAGTCTCCAAAACGTTCATCTAGGGAAAACTAATAAAAGAACTAATGAAAAGTGTAGTTGAGTAGAGAGGTCAAATGTAGTGGTTGGCCTCGCGGGAAAGGTGAAAACCCCGGAGACCGTTCCAAGAAAAACTAACAAGCCAGCATTCTCGGAATTTGCAAAACTGAATGTGAAAAGACCACCGAAAAACGGCGGAAACCAGTTTTCACACTGATTAGAACAGATACTACACTTGATCTTAGCCAAAAGGCCGAGAAGGTATGACGGAAGGGGGCATCTTCATTGTATAAATATTATGTTTCGTAGACTCTTTGGTGGCATAACGTACGCGTGTATTACTTTAACGAACCCCAGCTCGGTACATATTTTTTCAGAGCGTTCAGTTTTACCATACAATTCTATATATAGTGTCCCGGATGAACGTTCACCCCCCCCTTTTACGTCCCCGGCTCTCTTTTATTTTGGGTATCTAAGTCTCCAAAACGTTCATCTAGGGGAAAACTAATAAAAGAACTAATGAAAAGTGTAGTTGAGTAGAAAGGTCAAATGTAGTGGTTGGCCTCGCGGGGAAAGGTGAAACCCCGGAGACCGTTCCAAGAAAAACTAACAAGCCAGCATTCTCGGAATTTGAAAAACTGAATGTGAAAAGACCACCGAAAAACGGCGGAAACCAGTTTTCACACTGATTAGAACAGATACTACACTTGATCTTAGCCAAAGGCCGAGAAGGTATGACGGAAGGGGCATCTTCATTGTATAAATATTATGTTTCGTAGACTCTTTGGTGGCATAACGTACGCGTGTATTACTTTAACGAACCCCAGCTCGGTACATATTTTTTCCAGAGCGTTCAGTTTTACCATACAATTCTATATAGTGTCCCGGATGAACGTTCACCCCCTCCTTTTACGTCCCCGGCTCTCTTTTATTTTGGGTATCTAAGTCTCCAAAACGTTCATCTAGGGAAAACTAATAAAAGAACTAATGAAAAGTGTAGTTGAGTAGAAGGTCAAATGTAGTGGTTGGCCTCGCGCGGGAAAGAAAACCCGGAGACCGTTCCAAGAAAAACTAGCAAGCCAGCATTCTCGGAATTTGCAAAACTGAATGTGAAAAAGACCACCGAAAAACGGCGGAAACCAGTTTTCACACTGATTAGAACAGATACTACACTTGATCTTAGCCAAAAGGCCGAGAAGGTATGACGGAAGGGGGCATCTTCATTGTATAAATATTATGTTTCGTAGACTCTTTGGTGGCATAACGTACGCGTGTATTACTTTAACGAACCCCAGCTCGGTACATATTTTTCCAGAGCGTTCAGTTTTACCATACAATTCTATATATAGTGTCCCGGATGAACGTTCACCCCCCTTTTTACGTCCCCGGCTCTCTTTTATTTTGGGTATCTAAGTCTCCAAAACGTTCATCTGGGGAAAACTAATAAAAAACTAATGAAAAGTGTAGTTGAGTAGAGAGGTCAAATGTAGTGGTTGGCCTCGCGGGGAAAGGTGAAAACCCCGGAGACCGTTCCAAGAAAAACTAACAAGCCAGCATTCTCGGAATTTGCAAAACTGAATGTGAAAAGACCACCGAAAAACGGCGGAAACCAGTTTTCACACTGATTAGAACAGATACTACACTTGATCTTAGCCAAAAGGCCGAGAAGGTATGACGGAAGGGGGCATCTTCATTGTATAAATATTATGTTTCGTAGACTCTTTGGTGGCATAACGTACGCGTGTATTACTTTAACGAACCCCAGCTCGGTACATATTTTTTCCAGAGCGTTCAGTTTTACCATACAATTCTATATATAGTGTCCCGGATGAACGTTCACCCCCCTCCTTTTACGTCCCCGGCTCTCTTTTATTTTGGGTATCTAAGTCTCCAAAACGTTCATCTAGGGGACAACTAATAAAAAACTAATGAAAAGTGTAGTTGAGTAGAGAAGGTCAAATGTAGTGGTTGGCCTCGCGGGGAAAGGTGAAAACCCCGGAGACCGTTCCAAGAAAAACTAACAAGCCAGCATTCTCGGAATTTGCAAAACTGAATGTGAAAAGACCACCGAAAAACGGCGGAAACAGTTTTCACACTGATTAGAACAGATACTACACTTGATCTTAGCCAAAAGGCCGAGGGTATGACGGAAGGGGGCATCTTCATTGTATAAATATTATGTTTCGTAGACTCTTTGGTGGCATAACGTACGCGTGTATTACTTTAACGAACCCCAGCTCGGTACTCTATTTTTCAGAGCGTTCAGTTTTACCATACAATTCTATATATAGTGTCCCGGATGAACGTTCACCCCCTCCTTTTACGTCCCCGGCTCTCTTTTATTTTGGGTATCTAAGTCTCCAAAACGTTCATCTAGGGAAAACTTATAAAAACTAATGAAAAGTGTAGTTGAGTAGAAGGTCAAATGTAGTGGTTGGCCTCGCGGGGTAAGGTGAAAACCCCGGAGACCGTTCCAAGAAAAATTAGCAAGCCAGCATTCTCGGAATTTGCAAAAATGAATGTGAAAAGACCACCGAAAAACAGCGGAAACCAGTTTTCACACTGATTAGAACAGATACTACACTTGATCTTAGCCAAAAGGCCGAGAAGGTATGACGGAAGGGGGCATCTTCATTGTATAAATATTATGTTTCGTAGACTCTTTGGTGGCATAACGTACGCGTGTATTACTTTAACGAACCCCAGCTCGGTACTATATTTTCCAGAGCGTTCAGTTTTACCATACAATTCTATATATAGTGTCCCGGATGAACGTTCACCCCCTCCTTTTACGTCCCCGGCTCTCTTTATTTTGGGTATCTAAGTCTCCAAAACGTTCATCTAGGGGAAAACTAATAAAAGAACTAATGAAAAGTGTAGTTGAGTAGAGAGGTCAAATGTAGTGGTTGGCCTCGCGGGGAAAGGTGAAAACCCCGGAGACCGTTCCAAGAAAAACTAACAAGCCAGCATTCTCGGAATTTGAAAAATGAATGTGAAAAGACCACCGAAAAACGGCGGTTTTCACACTGATTAGAACAGATACTACACTTGATCTTAGCCAAAAGGCCGAGAAGGTATGACGGAAGGGGGCATCTTCATTGTATAAATATTATGTTTCGTAGACTCTTTGGTGGCATAACGTACGCGTATTACTTTAACGAACCCCAGCTCGGTACATATTTTTTCAGAGCGTTCAGTTTTACCATACAATTCTATATATAGTGTCCCGGATGAACGTTCACCCCCTCCTTTTACGTCCCCGGCTCTCTTTTATTTTGGGTATCTAAGTCTCCAAAACGTTCATCTAGGGAAAACTAATAAAAGAACTAATGAAAAGTGTAGTTGAGTAGAGAAGGTCAAATGTAGTGGTTGGCCTCGCGGGGGAAAGGTGAAAGCCCCGGAGACCGTTCCAAGAAAAACTAACAAGCCAGCATTCTCGGAATTTGAAAAACTGAATGTGAAAAGACCGAAAAACGGCGGAAACCAGTTTTCACACTGATTAGAACAGATACTACACTTGATCTTAGCCAAAAGGCCGAGAAGGTATGACGGAAGGGGGCATCTTCATTGTATAAATATTATGTTTCGTAGACTCTTTGGTGGCATAACGTACGCGTGTATTACTTTAACGAACCCCAGCTCGGTACATATTTTTCAGAGCGTTCAGTTTTACCATACAATTCTATATATAGTGTCCCGGATGAACGTTCACCCCCCTCCTTTTACGTCCCCGGCTCTCTTTTATTTTGGGTATCTAAGTCTCCAAAACGTTCATCTAGGGGAAAACTAATAAAAGAACTAATGAAAAGTGTAGTTGAGTAGAGAAGGTCAAATGTAGTGGTTGGCCTCGCGGGGAAGGTGAAAACCCCGGAGACCGTTCAGAAAAAAACTAGCAAGCCAGCATTCTCGGAATTTGAAAAACTGAATGTGAAAAAGACCACCGAAAACGGCGGAAACCAGTTTTCACACTGATTAGAACAGATACTACGATCTTAGCCAAAAGGCCGAGAAGGTATGACGGAAGGGGGCATCTTCATTGTATAAATATTATGTTTCGTAGACTCTTTGGTGGCATAACGTACGCGTGTATTACTTTAACGAACCCCAGCTCGGTATATTTTTTCAGAGCGTTCAGTTTTACCATACAATTCTATATATAGTGTCCCGGATGAACGTTCACCCCCCCTCCTTTTACGTCCCCGGCTCTCTTTTATTTTGGGTATCTAAGTCTCCAAAACGTTCATCTAGGGGAAAACTAATAAAAAAGAACTAATGAAAAGTGTAGTTGAGTAGAGAAGGTCAAATGTAGTGGTTGGCCTCGCGGGGAAAGGTGAAAACCCCGGAGACCGTTCCAAGAAAAACTAGCAAGCCAGCATTCTCGGAATTTGAAAACTGAATGTGAAAAGACCACCGAAAAACGGCGGAAACCAGTTTTCACACTGATTAGAACAGATACTACACTTGATCTTAGCCAAAGGCCGAGAAGGTATGACGGAAGGGGGCATCTTCATTGTATAAATATTATGTTTCGTAGACTCTTTGGTGGCATAACGTACGCGTGTATTACTTTAACGAACCCCAGCTCGGTACATATTTTTCAGAGCGTTCAGTTTTACCATACAATTCTATATATAGTGTCCCGGATGAACGTTCACCCCTCCTTTTTGCGTCCCCGGCTCTCTTTTATTTTGGGTATCTAAGTCTCCAAAACGTTCATCTAGGGAAAACTAATAAAAGAACTAATGAAAAGTGTAGTTGAGTAGAGAAGGTCAAATGTAGTGGTTGGTCTCTCGCGGGGGAAGGTGAAAACCCCGGAGACCGTTCCAAGAAAAACTAGCAAGCCAGCATTCTCGGAATTTGAAAAACTGAATGTGAAAAGACCACCGAAAAACGGCGGAAACCAGTTTTCACACTGATTAGAACAGATACTACACTTGATCTTAGCCAAAAGGCCGAGAAGGTATGACGGAAGGGGGCATCTTCATTGTATAAATATTATGTTTCGTAGACTCTTTGGTGGCATAACGTACGCGTGTATTACTTTAACGAACCCCAGCTCGGTACATATTTTTTCAGAGCGTTCAGTTTTACCATACAATTCTATATATAGTGTCCCGGATGAACGTTCACCCCCTCCTTTTACGTCCCCGGCTCTCTTTATTTTGGGTATCTAAGTCTCCAAAACGTTCATCTAGGAAAACTAATAAAAAGAACTAATGAAAAGTGTAGTTGAGTAGAGAAGGTCAAATGTAGTGGTTGGCCTCGCGGGGAAAGGTGAAAACCCCGGAGACCGTTCCAAGAAAACTAGCAAGCCAGCATTCTCGGAATTTGCAAAACTGAATGTGAAAAGACCACCGAAAAACGGCGAAACCAGTTTTCACACTGATTAGAACAGATACTACACTGATCTTAGCCAAAGGCCGAGAAGGTATGACGGAAGGGGCATCTTCATTGTATAAATATTATGTTTCGTAGACTCTTTGGTGGCATAACGTACGCGTGTATTACTTTAACGAACCCCAGCTCGGTACATATTTTTTCAGAGCGTTCAGTTTTACCATACAATTCTATATATAGTGTCCCGATGAACGTTCACCCCCCCCACGTCCCCGGCTCTCTTTTATTTTGGGTATCTAAGTCTCCAAAACGTTCATCTAGGGAAAACTAATAAAAAGAACTAATGAAAAGTGTAGTTGAGTAGAGAAGGTCAAATGTAGTGGTTGGCCTCGCGGGAAAGGTGAAAACCCCGGAGACCGTTCCAAGAAAAACTAGCAAGCCAGCATTCTCGGAATTTGAAAAACTGAATGTGAAAAGACCACCGAAAAACGGCGGAAACCAGTTTTCACACTGATTAGAACAGATACTACACTTGATCTTAGCCAAAAGGCCGAGAAGGTATGACGGAAGGGGGCATCTTCATTGTATAAATATTATGTTTCGTAGACTCTTTGGTGGCATAACGTACGCGTGTATTACTTAACGAACCCCAGCTCGGTACATATTTTTTCCAGAGCGTTCAGTTTTACCATACAATTCTATATATAGTGTCCCGGATGAACGTTCACCCCCCTCCTTTTACGTCCCCGGCTCTCTTTTATTTTGGGTATCTAAGTCTCCAAAACGTTCATCTAGGGAAAACTAATAAAAGAACTAATGAAAAGTGTAGTTGAGTAGAGAAGGTCAAATGTAGTGGTTGGTCTCGCGGGGAAAGGTGAAAACCCCGGAGACCGTTCCAAAAAACTAGCAAGCCAGCATTCTCGGAATTTGAAAAACTGAATGTGAAAAAGACCACCGAAAAACGGCGGAAACCAGTTTTCACACTGATTAGAACAGATACTACACTTGATCTTAGCCAAAAGGCCGAGAAGGTATGACGGAAGGGGGCATCTTCATTGTATAAATATTATGTTTCGTAGACTCTTTGGTGGCATAACGTACGCGTGTAATACTTTAACGAACCCCAGCTCGGTACATATTTTTCAGAGCGTTCAGTTTTACCATACAATTCTATATATAGTGTCCCGGATGAACGTTCACCCCTCCTTTTACGTCCCCGGCTCTCTTTTATTTTGGGTATCTAAGTCTCCAAAACGTTCATCTAGGGGAAAACTAATAAAAAAGAACTAATGAAAAGTGTAGTTGAGTAGAGAAGGTCAAATGTAGTGGTTGGCCTCGCGGGGAAAGGTGAAAACCCCGGAGACCGTTCCAAGAAAAACTAGCAAGCCAGCATTCTCGGAATTTGAAAAACTGAATGTGAAAAGACCACCGAAAAACGGCGGAAACCAGTTTTCACACTGATTAGAACAGATACTACACTTGATCTTAGCCAAAAGGCCGAGAAGGTATGACGGAAGGGGGCATCTTCATTGTATAAATATTATGTTTCGTAGACTCTTTGGTGGCATAACGTACGCGTGTATTACTTTAACGAACCCCAGCTCGGTACATATTTTTTCCAGAGCGTTCAGGTTTACCATACAATTCTATATATAGTGTCCCGGATGAACGTTCACCCCCCTCCTTTTACGTCCCCGGCTCTCTTTTATTTTGGGTATCTAAGTCTCCAAAACGTTCATCTAGGGAAAACTAATAAAAGAACTAATGAAAAGTGTAGTTGAGTAGAGAAGGTCAAATGTAGTGGTTGGCCTCGCGGGGAAAGGTGAAAACCCCGGAGACCGTTCCAAGAAAAACTAACAAGCCAGCATTCTCGGAATTTGAAAAAATGAATGTGAAAAGACCACCGAAAAACGGCGGAAACCAGTTTTCACACTGATTAGAACAGATACTACACTTGATCTTAGCCAAAAGGCCGAGAAGGTATGACGGAAGGGGGCATCTTCATTGTATAAATATTATGTTTCGTAGACTCTTTGGTGGCATAACGTACGCGTGTATTACTTAACGAACCCCAGCTCGGTACATATTTTTTCCAGAGCGTTCAGTTTTACCATACAATTCTATATATAGTGTCCCGGATGAACGTTCACCCCCTTTTACGTCCCCGGCTCTCTTTTATTTTGGGTATCTAAGTCTCCAAAACGTTCATCTAGGGGACAACTAATAAAAACTAATGAAAAGTGTAGTTGAGTAGAGAAGGTCAAATGTAGTGGTTGGCCTCGCGGGGAAAGGTGAAAACCCCGGAGACCGTTCCAAGAAAAACTAGCAAGCTAGCATTCTCGGAATTTGCAAAAATGAATGTGAAAAAACCCGCCGAAAAACGGCGGAAACCAGTTTTCACACTGATTAGAATAGAAAATGATTATGCATTACCGGTTGGTTAGTCCTTAGCCTCCAGGCAGTCAATACCTGGTAGTCATTAGTTGGTATGTAGATTGTGTACAGGTCGCTGTTACTAGTTGGCGGACCAATATATACCGACCGGGTCTTGAGGGCGGTTCCCTACGTGGGTGTGGCCCTGTCGGCCGCTCTGAGCCCGGTTACCACTTAACGGCGGTCTCTGCGGCGGAGTCCCCCGGTCTCCGCCGCCCGACTGCTGCCCCTTGGCGCTTGGCCCTGGTGCTGCCGCGCTCGGTGCTGCGCGCAGTGCAGGTTCCAGATGCGGCGGCTGGACTGAATGCACGCGGCAGACAACTGCCGGTCCAGTGCTTCGTCGAGCTTGAGAAGGTCAGCTGTAGTGTAGACCTTGTGGTGGCGGGCATCGCGCCCCGGAGCCGTACACGAGCCCGAAACAAGCACCAGCATTCTCGGAATTTGAAAACTGAATGTGAAAAGACCACCGAAAAACGGCGGAAACCAGTTTTCCGGTGACTTACTACACTTGTCGCGGCGATCGCCAGCCGGAGGCCGGGGTCGTATGACGGAAGGTCGACCACTCCACCGTATAAATGGTGTGTTTGTAGAGCTGGAGGTCGGGCATAGCGTACGCGTGTATTACTGGTTCACGAACCTCACGCTCCGCCGCCCTACGTATTTCGTTCGAGCTCTTGAGCGTTCATCATGGCGAAAACTATCCATGGTGTCCGGTGAGTGAACGTGCGCCAGCCTCTCCGAGGCGAGCACCCTGGGCTCTCACTTGCGTGCCTCGAAGCTCGGCCTTGAAAACGTGTGCATCCAGGGGAACCCGCTAATAAACAGATACTACACTTGATCTTAGCCAAAAGGCCGAGAAGGTATGACGGAAGGGGCATCTTCATTGTATAAATATTATGTTTCGTAGACTCTTTGGTGGCATAACGTACGCGTTGGCCTTTAACGGGCCCAAGTCGGTAATATTTTTTCAGCGTTCAGTTTTACCGTACCAATATATAGTGCGGATGGTTCACCCCACTTCTCGTGGTGCGGCTCGCGGGGTAAAGTCTCCACCGCAGACCGGCTAAAAAAACCAGTCTTGAAGTGAAAAGTGGAGGCCTCGAAAGGTGAAAACCCCGGAGACCCGAAGAAAAAGCACAGCATTCTCGGAATTTGAAAAACATGTGAAAAGCACCGAAAAACGGCGGAAACCAGTTTTCACACTGATTAGAACAGATACTACACTTGATCTTAGCCAAAGGCCGAGAAGGTATGACGGAAGGGGGCATCTTCATTGTATAAATATTATGTTTCGTAGACTCTTTGGTGGCATAACGTACGCGTGTATTACTTTAACGAACCCCAGCTCGGTACATATTTTTTCCAGAGCGTTCAGTTTTACCATACAATTCTATATATAGTGTCCCGGATGAACGTTCACCCCCCTCCTTTTACGTCCCCGGCTCTCTTTTATTTTGGGTATCTAAGTCTCCAAAACGTTCATCTAGGGGAAAACTAATAAAAGAACTAATGAAAAGTGTAGTTGAGTAGAGAAGGTCAAATGTAGTGGTTGGCCTCGCGGGGAAAGGTGAAAACCCCGGAGACCGTTCCAAGAAAAACTAACAAGCCAGCATTCTCGGAATTTGAAAAAATGAATGTGAAAAGACCACCGAAAAACGGCGGAAACCAGTTTTCACACTGATTAGAACAGATACTACACTTGATCTTAGCCAAAAGGCCGAGAAGGTATGACGGAAGGGGGCATCTTCATTGTATAAATATTATGTTTCGTAGACTCTTTGGTGGCATAACGTACGCGTGTATTACTTTAACGAACCCCAGCTCGGTACATATTTTTTCCAGAGCGTTCAGTTTTACCATACAATTCTATATATAGTGTCCCGGATGAACGTTCACCCCCCTCCTTTTACGTCCCCGGCTCTCTTTTATTTTGGGTATCTAAGTCTCCAAAACGTTCATCTAGGGGACAACTAATAAAAACTAATGAAAAGTGTAGTTGAGTAGAGAAGGTCAAATGTAGTGGTTGGCCTCGCGGGGAAAGGTGAAAACCCCGGAGACCGTTCCAAGAAAAACTAGCAAGCTAGCATTCTCGGAATTTGCAAAAATGAATGTGAAAAAACCCGCCGAAAAACGGCGGAAACCAGTTTTCACACTGATTAGAATAGAAAATGATTATGCATTACCGGTTGGTTAGTCCTTAGCCTCCAGGCAGTCAATACCTGGTAGTCATTAGTTGGTATGTAGATTGTGTACAGGTCGCTGTTACTAGTTGGCGGACCAATATATACCGACCGGGTCTTGAGGGCGGTTCCCTACGTGGGTGTGGCCCTGTCGGCCGCTCTGAGCCCGGTTACCACTTAACGGCGGTCTCTCTGCGGCGGAGTCCCCCGGTCTCCGCCGCCCGACTTGCCCCTTGGCGCTTGGCCCTGGTGCTGCCGCGCTCGGTGCTGCGCGCAGTGCAGGTTCCAGATGCGGCGGCTGGACTGAATGCACGCGGCAGACAACTGCCGGTCCAGCCGCTTCGCATCGCGCTTGAGCAGCCGCAGCTGTTCCGTGTAGACCTTGTGGTTGGCGGGCATCACCGCGCCCAGCGAGCCGTACACGAGCGCCGAAAGGTGCACCTTCCACCCTTGGCGCTCGAGATGCTGATCTTTTAATGATATTCCATAATGGCTAATATAGCTTGATTCCGGTGTACTTGGCTCGCTTGTGCGCGGCGATGCGCGCCAGCGCGGAGCTCTCGGGGTCGTCGCTCGCTACGGCCAGGTCGACCACCGCCACCGTCTTCTTGGTGTGGTTGTAGAGCTGGAGGTCGGGCCGTAGCGCTGGGCCTGCGAGCGACGGCACCGTCTGGTTCACGAACAGCTCGACGCGGTCCTGGCCGCCCTGCGCCGATGCGTGGAGCTTTCGTTCGATGCTCTTGAGCGCGTCATCATGGCGACCCCGGACCGCGTCCATGGTGCCGGTGCAGTGGTTGAGCACGTGCGCCAGCGTCTCCGAGCGCGAGCACCCTGGGTGTCGGCACTTGTCGTGCGCTCGAAGGCTCCGGCGCTTGAGGACGCTGTGCGTGTCCAGCTGGTTGAGCTGACCCGCTACCGCAAATCGGTAGTCGGTCTCCCAGAGTCCACGAGGCCGTGTGAGGAAGCCGCTCCCGGCACCACCGTGGGTGCGGGCGGTCTTGCCTTGGTCCTTCATCGCGGCACACCGTTGGCAATGACTGTTCTTCAGGTGCAGCTTCACGTGCCGCAGGATCGTGCGGTGGTCCAACCACTTCTCGTGGTGCGGCACGCGAAGCGGTAACGTCGCCTCCGCAGTGCCGGTCTCACCACACGCCGGCGCGGTCTCCAACGTGAGCCAAGGACGCGGAGGTGTCGCTGAACGTCGACCCACAGCGACCCGATGTCACCGTTGCGTCGCTTGGGCGGGGCGTGGGTCGACGTTCCTAGCTGCGAGTTGAGCAGCAACTCGCAGAGCTCCTCCTCCCGCTCCTTCCAGTAGTCAGGGTCCAGGCGATGGCACCTGTCAGCGATCAGCCTGAGCTGCGTGCGCGCGATCCGCTGGATGGCAGAGTCCTTCGAGTTTAGCATCTGCCACTCATGCGCTATCTGGAGCGCTGCGTGCAGTTACGTCAGGGGCAACAAGCCCGTTCACCGCGCGACACTGGCGGGAAGAAGAAGCAGGTCGTGGCGTTGGTTGGGAGGCGGAGCAGGTGTCGAAAGCCGCGAGCAAGGTGGCGGTCGAAGCCCTCCAGCTGCTGGACGAACGGTCTGAGTTGCCGCAGTGCGTACTCGACGCGCGGGTAGAGGTATACCTTGACAGCCTTCACCACCTGCCACGGCGCGATCCCGGACTGCAGCAGCGCCGTCGCGTCGTGCTTGAGCTGCTGGAGCGCCGGGCCGAGCTCGACACGACGGCGCACATGGTTGAATCCATCGCCAATCCCCAGGTACGCGTACGACGCGTTCGTGGTCAGCGAGGGGATCCGGCTCCGTCCAGCTGCAGCTCCAGGTCGCAGGCCTCGAGCACGCCGCGGTGGTCGCGCTGGATCGACATGGTGCTGCACTTGTTCGGGTTTGCCACCATGCCGGTCCAGCGCAGGAAGTCGGCCACGAGCGCGTGTTGCCGCTTGACGCCGTCCACGACTCGATGGCGATGCGCCACGTCCTCCCTCGTCACGATGAAGCTGTAGTATCTGACCAACTGACGGATGTACGACTACCGCCTGGTGACGGATGCATGTTTGTAGTCGTATGCAGCACTTTTGCGGCGGTCAGCGACAGATACACGGCGGTGACGATACCGGGGGCCCGACAACGACCAGAACGACCTTAACGACGCGGCTAGCTGGAATAACGACGTGGGGGCGGTGCTGCCTCTGGCACCAGATCGTCTGGCCGACGTGACGGACAGTGTTTACGCGGCGGTGACGCTGCTGGAGGCCCGACAACGGCCAGACCGACGACAACGATGCGGCCCTCTGGAACAACGACGTGGGGGCAGTGCTGCGTCTGGCATCATATCGGCTGGCCGACGTGACGGACAGCGTGTACGCGGCGGTGACGCTGCCGGAGGCCGGACAACGACCATAACTACACGGCCCACCGCAACAACGACGTGAGTATGGGGCTGCTGATGGTACTAGCCGGGGATAGCATGGCATCTACTCGAATACTCTAAAGTCGGTGTATCACGCTGTATTATTTATTCAATATGAACTGCGTTACTATTCACGACATCTTGATCTCGTTGCACTACTGGTTATCTTTGTAGATCAGCAACTCTTTGCACCCGTCCGCGTAGCATCCCCTTGGTGTCAGCGTCTCGCGCATCATGCCGAAAGGCAGATTTGCGTGCCATTCGGCCGATTTATAGTAGGAGCACTTGGTACACAGACACGCACGAGCTTTCATCTCTTCACGCTGGTCCGCGAGGACGTCAATGAAGTCCATTGCCAAACTCAGCAGTAGGAAGCGGTTGTAGTTTTGCTCTTTCACCAGTCCGCCCCTCCCATAACGTTCAACAGAGTCTTGATCGACTTCTGGGTCGTCTACCATGCGAAGATGTCTTTCGGCGTGGTCATCAAGACGCGATCATTTTTGGCAGAGGTAGATATTGAGAAAATCAAGTCGATTCGCTGAAGCTATATAATATCACGAATAACATTAGTTTCGACAGCATAATACAATAAATGCACCTTGATAATTTGTACCTTAGACACATCCATTGAGGTATCGAGCCACCGCATCATCATAAGAAAGTCATGGATGTGCTCAGGATTCCCGATGTCTTCGGGGTCGTACAAACACATGTAAGTATCGTACATTTGCTTTACTGGTAGTGCAACAACGAATTCATCGACAGCGCTCGTTGTACCAAGTGTGCACTCCCACACCTAAAAGAAAAACATTGCATTAGTATGTAAAGTTTGATAAACAACACAATTTAAAAAAAAACACTCTTCCTTTTAGCGGGAGATATAACGGGTGCAAAGTGTCGAACTCGATGTCCTTGAAGTTGCTGAAGTACTCAACTGCCTGTAGTAAACAACGATAGATTTGTTAGTCGGTTGTAGCAACCCCAGAGCAAGTAGGTGACGGCGCCAGTCTGGACGATGTACGTGGCCGCGTAGAGCGGGGCACATGAGCATGTACTTGACGGCGTAGTATGATGACGCGACGAACGAGCGCTCGAAGCAGTGCTTGGAGATGGCCGCCCGCAGGTCACTCAGCGAGAAGTGCAGCCAGACTGCACCGACACCGTACTACCTCTAAACCTACCTTCTCCAGTGTTATGCCCCCTCCCCTCGACTGTACATGCGCTGACCGTTCGATAGTCTCTTCTTCTCGGGAGCTACTAGCTGCAACAAACGACGATGTTACAACCTAGGTAGAAACGCCATAACAATAGATGTAGCCAAACCTGTTTGCGATCCTTCTTGTCTCGACGGCGATCGGCCATGATAGCGTGAGTTCCGAAGTGAGCGCTGGAACTTCAGCAGAAGGTCGCCAGAGTGGCTCCATAAGATCGTCGCTGCAGCTGATTTCAGGCGACTTCAAGGTGCGCATCACCACATTCGTAATGTATAATGTAAATTACAACACATTCCACAGGATTGGATCTGTTTTAGGAGGGAGCCAGCAACATCGCCATATCTTACCCCTTGTCCTACCCCAACACACGCCATATTACTGGATCAAACAAATGACAGTGTGTCAAAGCGACTCTTCGAACCGAAGGAGGCAAAATGCCTCCATCGAGAGGGGTCGAAACACATCCACTTTTGCAAACAACCTCGATGGCGGCATGCCTCTTTTGCACGCGAAATGGTTAAAGTAATACACGCGTACGTTATGCCACCAAAGAGTCTACGAAACATAATATTTATACAATGAAGATGCCCCCTTCCGTCATACCTTCTCGGCCTTTTGGCTAAGATCAAGTGTAGTATCTGTTCTAATCAGTGTGAAAACTGGTTTCCGCCGTTTTTCGGTGGTCTTTTCACATTCATTTTTGCATTATTGGTTGGTACCTAGCTTGCTGGTGTCCTCCAAGACGGTCTCCGGGAGCTTTCACTGTCCTCCCGCGAGGCCAACTACACTTTTCTTTTCTACCTTTTCTACCTTCGTTGCCTCCTACGTTGCGTCCTCCTAGTGTTCCTTTGCCTTTTTCTTTATGGCCAATCACATTGTAGCGATGCGATGGTTTTGGCCAATGAGGGAGCGCTCGTTGTCTACAGACACCGAGTGCTCCACGGCCAGTCATTCCAGCCTCACCAGCGGGAGTGGCTGGTTTCGACCAATGGTTGGCTGCCGAATTTCAGCCAATCACAGACGAACAAGGGGTAAGGGTACACATTTGGCCCCCGTTTTGGCCTCGCTCGCGCCCGAAATCGGGATCGCAGAGCCTCCACGCGGCGCGCCACTGCTCGGCCGCCGTTTGGAGTTGGCCGACGCAGCTTCGGGCACGGGTTCTCGGACCGCCTCGCCCACTGCACCCGAACCCGGTCCGCCAGCGCCCAAACGAGCACCCGCCCACCGCCTCCTCGACCGAAGATGATGGGCCGCAGGGCGCCGCCTCTCAAGCCTCGCCCACCACCGCGCCGAACCCCCAAGCGCGCCGTTCGGCTGGCCCAGTTCCTCCGCTCACCTCCAGTGTGCCCCGCACCGCCCCAGCCCAACCAGAAGGAGTTGTACGACCCGGCAGGGCGGCAGGCATGCTGTCCGTGCCGGTCTTACCCGGGGCGGCGCTCGCAGCTGCTACGGCTCGCGCGTTAGCGGCCGCGTACGGCCTCCAAGACCACCCAAGCTTCTCCAGCGACGACGGCTCCGCCTCGGACGACGACGCCGCCGACGCAGAACCCCCCAGACCCCCGCGAACGTGAACGTGCTGCCCCCACCCGAAAGGGCAGGCGGCATGCTGCTCGACCAGGCAGCACTTGCGCCCTCGCAGCCAAGCTCAGTTGAGGCTGCCGCTGCCCCGCAGGCAGTGGTAGCTGCAACTACCCTGCCGCCCCTCCTGTCGACCGTGCCGCCGTGGTGCACCGCGGGTGCGCAGCGCCGCCTCAAGAGCCAGTGATTTACACGCGCGCCCGCGGAGCCCATGACGAGTGACGTGGTCAGCAGCAGGAGCTGCAACAGGATGATGCAGCTGCTCGACGACGACGCAGCTAGCGACGCCGCCGCCGCCCCACTGGAAGCCACGACGCAGATGTCGCGATGGAGCCCGCCTGGCCTTCAGCTTGGCGCACGGCGCTATCGCCGCCACCCGAGATCCGTGTCGGCGTCGAATGTCGCCGCCTCAACGACGTAGATGTTGAAGACGCCCGCGATCTGGCAAAGCTCCTCGCCGAGGAGGAGGACGAGGCTGGGGCCCCAACATCAGCGCCCAGGCTATCCGCGTCTAGCGCTTGCCCGGCCTCCGTCTTCTTCGTGTACGCGCACAATGCGCAGCGCTTCGTGTGCACGCTGTGCACGTACACGGCCGCCAGCTTCGCGTCGCTCAAGCGACATCGGGACTCTCGACACCGGCGCGTGTCCTTCGTGGACAAGTTTTCGGCGAGCTGCGCCTACGTCACGCCCTTCGGCTCGAGGCTGGCGGCAGCAAGACATGCGCAAGCGTGCGCCAGCCTCTCGAGTTCAACCACGGTAACAGCTCCGGTGGCAGCAGGAGATTTGAGCCCCACTGCCACTGGAGTCAAAGCCACCGCCTCGGCGGCCGCAATCTTGCCTGACTTGCCCCGCCCAGCTTCCACGGAGCTCGCTGCGCCCCCCGCAGGCGAGTTCCCTCGACGTTGACTTGCAGGCAGTAAATGCAGCGCAGACAGCGAGGGCCCTCCGCTCGCCCGCGCTGTGGTGGCAGCTCGTGTCGCCTCCCGCCTCACCGTGATTGCTGCGCCGCGATGGGGGCCACCGCTGCCTAGGACGTTGGTGGTCTCCCGGATCGCAGCACGTCTCGACCACTCGCCGGCGACAAGATGGGGGCCGCCACTGCTCCGGCGATGGTGACGACCCGGATTGCGTCGACTCGCCGCTGTGCCAGCGCCCCGCTGGGACCCGGTCCGTGATCGCGTCCCGGATCGCGGAACGCCTGCTTCCTCGAGACCTTACTGTGGACCCGGACGAATCTGCCGCGGTCCCCATGGAGATCGTGCCCAGCGTGCCCAGCGCGACCGAGAGACCCACCACCCAGACCGAGTCGGAGCCTCCGGTCGGTGACGAGGACGGCGACTGGCTGATGCGCTTCGACGGTGCCTGCCGGGCCAATCCTGGCCGAGGCGGCGCCGGTGCAGCGCTTTCCAAGCCCAGTGGCTCGGTCGCCTGGACGTGCTCTTACTACATGCCGAGTCGACTAGAAACCAACAACACCGCCAAATATGCGGCACTGCTGCTCGGGGTGCGGGCTGCGGCAGATCACGGCGTGACACGGCTGCGGGTGGAGGGTGACAGCACGCGGGTCATCCAGCAAGTCCGCGGAATCTTCGCGGCGCGCAGCACCCGCCTCCGCGCCCTGCGCAACCAAGTCAAGGCAGAGCTGGCAAGAGTGGGAAGCTTCTCGCTCCACCACATCGACCGCCAATACAACGGACACGCGGACCGCCTCGCGAACCGTGGGCTCGACTTGCGCCGCACGGTGATGGAGTGCGGGGTACACCCGACCGGCGAGGGTTGTACAGCTAGCGCAGCAGCTGGACCGCCACCACCGCAAGGACCACCTCAACCACAGCCTGCCCCACCGTCGGCCGATGTTGAGGACATACCGACGGAGGACGCTGACTACGACGAAGAGAACCTCGCCGAAATCGACGACGGCGAGGTGTACGGCGCATCGGCCCCGACGCAGTACCTCAGCGTCGACCTCGCCTTCGCCTACGGAAGCTGACCGACGACGAGCAAGAGACTGCGGGCGAGATGGTGGAGCGGCTTGGAGCGCGGCTTGCCGCCAAGATTGCAGACGCAAATGACTGGGAGTCGGCGGAGGGCTACATTACAGCCCTCCCGCACAAACTGTACGAGGCTCTGCAGCCGTACTCTCAGGCGCAGCGACGTTCCCCGCCAGCACACCATCGGCGCCAGCAGCAGCGCACCGACCACCCGCAGCAGCAGCAGGATGGCCGGCGACGTCGACACCGCCGTCGACTATCAGGTGCCGCTAAGCGACGACGACGATCGCGCCCACCACGCGTCACTCGCCACCACCGGGAGCACCGACTTGATGAAGCCCTCGACGACCTCCACGCCGTCGAGCAAGCCACCCCAGGTGATCGCACTGCCGTGCGGCGGGCACGCCGACGCGTGGGTCGCGTGAACTCGGCCATCGCGCAGCAACAGCTGCGCCATCAGTTCGACAAGGACGAGAAGGCCTGCGTGGACGGCATCCTCGCCCGGGCTCGCACCCAGCGCGCAGCAGCTGCAAGTCCGGGGCCGGAGCAGACTACGGTGGAGGCCGACCGCGACGACGGGACCTGCCCTATCCCAGGCGACCGGCTCTGGGATTTTCTTCACGGCGGCGAACACGCCCAGCACCACCTTCGCCTCGATGGCACCGGAGGGTGCTCAATTTCGCGCGGCACTCGCTCGGCTCCCCGCAGCCACCGCTGGTACGGACCTGCTGACGGAAGCGCCGACGGTCGACGACATTGAGGACCAGCTGCAGCATGTTCGGGGTCGTCGAGTCCGGGCCTCGATGGCGTCGGATACGACGTATACAAGGCGTTCGCGTGCTGCTGGAAGTACAAGCGCGCCCCTTCGAGCTAGAAGCTCGGCGGGGTGCGCCTACTGTACAAGAAGGGCTCGCGCGAGGACCCGGCGAACTGGAGGCCCATCGGCCTCCAGCAAGCCATCTACAAGTCGTACGCCGGGGTCCTCGCGCGGAAGTTCACTCGTTGGCTCGACCTCAACGACCGGCATGCTGATGCCCAGAAAGGATTCCGTACGGTCAATGGCTGCGGCGAGCACAACTTTCTTGCGTCGACGCTGACTGACCATGCTAGCCGCAGCCGCAAAGAGCTCCACATGGTCTGGTATGATGTGAAGAACGCCTTTGGCGGCGTTACCCCAGACGCTCCTGTGGGACGTGCTGGAGCGCATGGGGTACCACTGGCCTTCGTGGAGACCTGCAAGGGGCTGTACCAGGGTGCGGCGTTCATCATCGGCAACGCGGCTGACGGCCCGACCGACCTCGTGCAGCAGCTCGTGGGCGTGTTCCAAGGATGCCCGCTGAGCCCCCACCTGTTCACCGCAGCGATCAGCCGTCTCCTCCACGCGCTCAAGCGACTCAAGGACACCGGCGTGCAGCTGTCAGCGGACGACCATCCCGGTGCCTCCGCCTACGCGGACGACCTCAAGATCTTCAGCGGCACTGTGGACGGCGTCAAGCGGCAACACGCGCTCGTGGCCGACTTCCTGCGCTGGACCGGCATGGTGGCAAACCCGAACAAGTGCAGCACCATGTCGATCCAGCGCGACCACCGCAGCGTGCTCGAGGCCTGCGACCTGGAGCTGCAGCTGGACGGAGTCCGGATCCCTCGCTGACCATGAACGCGTCGTACGCGTACCTGGAGATTGGCGATGGCTTCGACCATGTGCGCCGTCGCGTCGAGCTCGGCCCGGCGCTCCAGCAGCTCAAGCACGACGCGACGGCGCTGCTGCAGTCCGGGATCGCGCCGTGGCTGGTGGTGAAGACCGTCAAGGTATACCTCTACCCGCGCGTCGAGTACGCACTGCGGCACCTCAGACCGTTCGCCCAGCAGCTGGAGGGCTTCGACCGCCACCTTGCTCGCGGCCTTCGACACCTGCTCCGCCTCCCAACCAACGCCACGACCTGCTTCTTCTTCCCGCCAGTGTCGCGCGGTGGACGGGCTTGTTGCCCCTGACGGAACTGCACGCAGCGCTCCAGATCGCGCATGAGTGGCAGATGCTAAACTCGAAGGACTCTGCCATCCAGCGGATCGCGCGCACGCAGCTCAGGCTGATCGCTGACAGGTGCCATCGCCTGGACCCTGACTACTGGAAGGAGCGGGAGGAGGAGCTCTGCGAGTTGCTGCTCAACTCGCAGCTAGGAACGTCGACCCACGCCCCGCCCAAGCGACGCAACGGTGACATCGGGTCGCTGTGGGTCGACGTTCAGCGACACCTCCGCGTCCTTGGCCTCACGTTGGAGACCGCGCCGGCGTGTGGTGAGACCGGCACTGCGGAGGCGACGTTACCGCTTCGCGTGCCGCACCACGAGAAGTGGTTGGACCACCGCACGATCCTGCGGCACGTGAAGCTGCACCTGAAGAACAGGCATTGCCAACGGTGGGCCGCGATGAAGGACCAAGGCAAGACCGCCCGCACCCACGGTGGTGCCGGGAGCGGCTTCCTCACACGGCCTCGTGGACTCTGGGAGACCGACTACCGATTTGCGGTAGCGGGTCAGCTCAACCAGCTGGACACGCACAGCGTCCTCAAGCGCCGGAGCCTTCGAGCGCACGACAAGTGCCGACACCCAGGGTGCTCGCGCTCGGAGACGCTGGCGCACGTGCTCAACCACTGCACCGGCACCATGGACGCGGTCCGGGGTCGCCACGATGACGCGCTCAAGAGCATCGAACGAAAGCTCCACGCATCGGCGCAGGGCGGCCAGGACCGCGTCGAGCTGTTCGTGAACCAGACGGTGCCGTCGCTCGCAGGCCCAGCGCTACGGCCCGACCTCCAGCTCTACAACCACACCAAGAAGACGGTGGCGGTGGTCGACCTGGCCGTAGCGAGCGACGACCCCGAGCTCCGCGCTGGCGCGCATCGCCGCGCACAAGCGAGCCAAGTACACCGGAATCAAGCTATATTAGCCATTATGGAATATCATTAAAAGATCAGCATCTCGAGCGCCAAGGGTGGAAGGTGCACCTTTCGGCGCTCGTGTACGGCTCGCTGGGCGCGGTGATGCCCGCCAACCACAAGGTCTACACGGAACAGCTGCGGCTGCTCAAGCGCGATGCGAAGCGGCTGGACCGGCAGTTGTCTGCCGCGTGCATTCAGTCCAGCCGCCTCATCTGGAACCTGCACTGCGCGCAGCACCGAGCGCGGCAGCACCAGGGCCAAGCGCCAAGGGGCAGGGGCAGTCGGGCGGCGGAGACCGGGGGACTCCGCCGCAGAGAGACCGCCGTTAAGTGGTAACCGGGCTCAGAGCGGCCGACAGGGCCACACCCACGTAGGGAACCGCCCTCAAGACCCGGTCGGTATATATTGGTCCGCCAACTAGTAACGGCGACCTGTACACAATCTACATACCAACTAATGACTACCAGGTATTGACTGCCTGGAAGCTAAGGACTAACCAACCGGTAATGCATAATCATTTTCTATTCTAATCAGTGTGAAAACTGGTTTCCGCCGTTTTTCGGCGGGTTTTTTCACATTCATTTTTGCAAATTCCGAGAATGCTAGCTTGCTAGTTTTTCTTGGAACGGTCTCCGGGGTTTTCACCTTTCCCCGCGAGGCCAACCACTACATTTGACCTTCTCTACTCAACTACACTTTTCATTAGTTTTTTTATTAGTTTTCCCTAGATGAACGTTTTGGAGACTTAGATACCCAAAATAAAAGAGAGCCGGGGACGTAAAAGCAGGGGGGTGAACGTCTGCGGTCAAAGGACCAGAAAGTGTTGTTGAGCAAACACTGAGGTCGTTGACCAGCTCTTGAAGAACTCGGAAGTTCTCGAGCAAGGCGTTGACTGCTAGTGACCCCGTCACACACGTCTGTTAGACGACACCTCAAGTGAGGCAATGTGACGAGTGTGGACACTTGGTGCCCTCAGTGCCCTCAGTCTCGTAACGGGGTTACGCAAAGAGTTACGATTATGTAGGTCACCCTATTTGGTGTGACCACACTCTCCCTAAAACAGTACGTGAAAGTTAACAAGATATCAGTAGGTGGCTTCACAGCCCATGGATATGCATTAGACTAGGCTCTACTATGTTAGATAGTGAGACCTATAGATTTACACCAGGGCGGCTCTGCCGCCGATAGCAATAATACATTCAGTTCACCTTTAACCTTAAGAGTTTCATTGTCTTGTAAAGACTGTTACTTCTTGGAGCCTGTACGCTACTGTCGTACGCTCGTCCCTGTTCTTTGTATAAGAACGCCAAGGTAAATTGCCTGCTTAAGAGACTCGCTGAGTCCGACTAAGTCTTCCTCTACGCTACAGTCTACGGCAGCCCCGCTGCACTTGGTAGCACTTGTAGTCAATCCTACACCTGAGTCGTAACGACTGTCCCTCTGCGAGGATGGAGCAATTCGCCCACTTACCAGGGAGCCAACAAGACGGGCTTAAAAAGCTGATGTCTTTGGTTGGCCCGGAGAGCGTGGCTCATCTTGCTTCGCAAGGCCCCGACGCTTTCAACGCGCGTCTGGAGGCGTTCTCTAACTATGAGAATGCTCTGGTAGAGCACATCGAGCAGAAGATGACTGCGGCCGCTGCGTCTACGACGCCCAGGCCCTCATCCGATGGAGCTCCCAGAGCTAAACCGCTCATGGTGAGCGTCAAGACCTTCGAGGGCAAGGATGGAGAAAATCTCCTGCTCTGGGTCAGAGAAGTTGAGATGGCTATGACGGCCGCCATGCTCAAGACCGAGCAACAGCGCGTGGCGCTGCCTATCTCAAAGCTCGGAGGTCGAGCGCGAGAATGGTCACTGACCTGCGGTACGTCTGTGGACGCCGCCTCCCCGTCGTGGGATCAGCTTAAGCTGCAACTCTCGCGAGTATTCTCGCCGCCTAACCAGACGTATCGCGTGAGGTCACGCTTCCTTGCTACCCGACAGGGTAAGAAGGAGTTGGTGGACTTCGTCCAAGAGTTGCGAACTCTGATTGCCGGTATGACAGCGGACCCTCTCCCCGAGGCGGTCACGGTGACCATCTTCATGGAAGGTCTCCGCACTGGCGTGGCCAGGACGGAAGTCTTCCGTGTTCACCCTTCCTCTTTGCAGAAGCCGTGAACGTGGCGTTGAACGCCGAATTCAACTTCAAGTCCGCTCGACTTGGTTGGAGTGCTTCGCACAACAGCTCGTCTGGAGCTTCGGGCTCGTCCAATGGACCCGAGCCGATGGATCACAGCTACGCTGAAGATGAAGAAGCTGAGCTTCAGACTGCCGAGCAGCGCATTGGCGTTCGCCGATGCTATGTGTGCGGGATCACACAGCACCTGCGTCCGGGGTGTCCGCTTCGCAAGCAATGCCAGGCTCCTATGAGCCGAGGCCGCGCCTCTGACCGGAAGCCGGCCCCTTGGCAGGAAACGCCAAGACCCAGTAGGCGCGGGGCGGCCTGCTGGGGAAGAACTCGGTTCTGTTGAACCTCTGAGAAGAGGTCAGCAGGGCTTGCCCCGGAGAGCTCCGTGCTCTATAACACGGAACGTGTATGCAAGCCGGGCTTGCTGGTCGTTGAAGCGACCGTGAAGGGCTTTAATAAGCCATGGGTAATCCTTACCGATTCTGGTGCGTCGGACAATTACGCTCGACGCGCCACGATGGAAGGAAGTCAGCAGTATGCTGAGGCGCAAGTGGCGCGAGTGCGTGACACGGTCACTGTTCGTCTTGCGACGGGAGCCCGTGTTACGGTGCCTAAGGTTCATGTGAACCTGGGCGTGAAGTTTTGGACTTCGATAGCGTGGAACGCTGTCTGGTCCTTGACCTGGATTCGAGATACGATCTCATCCTAGGCATGGCCTGGCTGGAACGCCATGAGCCATGGATCGATTGGAAGTCTAAGACCTTAGGCGCTACGCGCTTGCCTCCTAGCGGAGCTTTGGCGAGTCATGAACCCACCTCTGCTAGGAAGCAAAAGCGCTATTGGCGCGAGCACTGGACCGAGACGGTCAATGTGCTCGATATTGGAGTGTCCGAGTTAAGGGACACTGGCGTCACTGACGCGAGCCCTGAGCAACGCTCTTGGGCTGAACGTGGAGTGGCACGTAAACCGCTGAGCGGCCCTCGTTGTGTTAACGAGCTGCCGCTGTCTGCTTCAGAAAGCATGGCCAATCCGGTGTCGAGACACGCGGGGCTGGGCCCTTCCGAAGCGCGTGGGGTGACACGCTATTCGCCGAGCGACGCTCGCTCTGATGAGCAGCCTTCGCTGCATGCCAATGATGGCGTGGTCGACGGAACGTCGAGGCATCTTGGGCATGGATCTAGTGATGCGCGTGGAGTGGCACGTAATCCACTGGGTGGCGACTGCGAGTCATGCAGCCCGCTGCCGGATGTCGGTAATGACATCGAGTCTCCGTTGAAGCAACAAGAGGTGAGGGCACCCGAAGACGCGTTTGGTCTTAAAATCCTGGTCTCTCCGAGACGTTCGGTCTCCGCGAGGAGACGGCAGCGACGCCGCATGTCGACTGCGAAACGCAAGGCGTCTGTCCTGATACAGGAATTATCCCGAGTGAGGATGATAGCGAACAGCTATACACACTCATGGATGGAGTGACTGGCGAGGCCAATGGTGAGATCACCTTGGAAAATATTCCCACAGTCGATGCTCTGCTAGAGCTGGACGAGATGTCCGTCGCCGAGTTTGGCGAGGCTTTAAAGGCGGGCGATTTAGCCGAAGTGGTCATGATACGACCCGAAGAAGAAGAGTTGAACTCTTCATCGCTTATGGATGAAGCAGTCCTTGAGGACACCAAGAAGATCTTAAGTGATCGTAGTGGATCCGCGATCCTGAAGAATCCTTCGGATCCCTTCTACCCTTTAGTAAAGGACTTCCAAGACGTGGTCTCTAATGACCCTCCGTCATCTCTACCTCCTGATCGAGGCGTGCGTCATGAGCTTGACCTGGTTCCTGGAACCAAATACTGCGTTACACGACAGCGGCCCTTGCCAAGGGAGCAGTGCGACGTCATTGACGTCTTCTTCAGTGCTAAGCACGCTGCAGGAATGGTGCGAGAGAGCAAGTCTCCACATTCCACGCCGACATTCTGTGTCAGAAAGCCAAATGGGAAGTGGCGTATCGTTCACGCTTTTAATAAGCTCAACGCGGCCACTATCCCGGCGCAGACGCCGATTCCTAGAAAGGAGGTTCTGCAGAACAACATGGTTGGCAGTACAATGTACAGTGCGCTCGACTTAGTCGATGGTTATTACCAATTGCTCATGCGTACGAGCGACATCCGCTAACAGCGGTGAGCACTCCGAGCGGTATGCTCTGGGAGTGGCTCGTGATGCCCCAAGGGCTGTCGAACGCGCCTGCGACGTTCAATCGTCTTGTGACGCAACTATTCAGTCCTCTTTGAGCGTTTGCACAAACGTATTTTGATGACATCTTTGTCCATAGTCGTGCGGAGCACGGGAAGTCGGAAGTGGAGAACCACATCGACCACCTATTATCCCGGCCAAAAAGCCTCGGACGGTTTTGGTAATATATAAGCATGTTAATTGAGGTGGATGATTCCTGGCATCCAAGCGCTCAATTTAGATGCGACCACCAGCATTGACAACTATGAATCTAATTATACTCACCCACTTGATGCACACATGCAGCTCGGCCATCAGAAGTCAAATGGCGGCCGGTAAGAAATTATCTGCTGCCGAAAAGCGGCTGGTGGTAAAACCTACGAGTTCATCAAGAAAGCTGCAGCACCTCACCTATGGAAAGGGGACACGCGCAATCACGTTCACCAATGCTTGGGCTTCGCGAAAACCACTATCTCTTCGATCTGGGCTCACTGGGAGAAACACCACGACCCCAACTTCAGCTCGGTAGGTCGTCGACCGATATGTTGCTGTTAAATATCCTATTTAACATTTCATTGGTCGAAATATGATATATGCTAGATGGGAGGCTTGCTGCCATCTGGTCGACCACGCAAGTTCGGAGAAAGTTTGCACCCCATCGTGCGCGAATTGGCGACCAAAATGAATAAAAGCGGCAAGCCAATGGCAGCGCCCAAACTTACGAAGGTCTTAAAGGAGGAGCATAACATCTTTGTTTCTGTAAGGTCCCTTCGTCGCGTGCTCAGGCGAATGGGCATGAGATACATCAAGGGCAAATCTCGCAACATCATGGCAGAATCGGCCGCCAATGTCGCATTTCGCGCACAATATTTGCGGAAAAAGGTTGCAAATTTGAACCGGAGAAGCTTCCCTATCCGGCCGGAAGTTTACTTGGACGAGACCTTCTGTAACCTGCACCACACTGCCCAGCTCTCGTGGGTCGATGTGGACAAAAAGCGTTATACAAAAAGCGGTCGTGGCCCTCGGTAAGTGTAATTTCCTGTTCTATGTTGTAATTTTTCCGATGTTAACGTTAATTTTTATGATTTTGAAGGTTCTGTATTGTTGCTACAGGTGTTGTTCGCAGAGAAAAGAACGGCATCGTTGGCGAGCTCGTCGAGAGCTCACGTGAGATTTGGCAATCCAACTTAAAGC
Source organism: Phytophthora syringae (assembly GCA_012656105.1). Classification (NCBI taxonomy): domain Eukaryota; phylum Oomycota; class Peronosporomycetes; order Peronosporales; family Peronosporaceae; genus Phytophthora; species Phytophthora syringae. Next base: position 73,321 of record JAAKBD010000019.1, on the reverse strand, counting down.
GAAAGCATGATGATGATTACCACGGCAACTTCAACACGGAGTTGTTCGAAAAGTGGTTTGAAAATCTGAGTGCGGACTTGGCAGCTAACTATGGCCCATGCAATATTCACATGGATGGTGCCAGTTATCACAAGAACCAAGTGAACCCAGCACCCACCACTAAGACGCTCAAAGCTAGCATTCAGGAGTGGCTGGAGGACAAAGGTAAGTAAATGTTGGGTTATTTCCACTGGATAACATACTAATTTGAGTTTTTATTGTGTTATTTAGAGATTTGGGTTATTTTCACTGGATAACATACTAATTTGAGTTTTTATTGTGTTGTTTAGAGATTTGGTACGACAAAGCCTACACCAAAGCTGAGTTGCTCATGCTTGTTCGTGCGAACAAGCGAAGCCAATCTACAGAGCTACTGAGATAGCAACTTCACACGGCCATTTGGTATACTTTACACCGCCTTACCACCCTGAGTTACAGCCTATAGAGCTCATTTGGGCTCACACCAAAGGCCCAATCGCTGATGACCCTGCATCCGACATTGCTGAGCTTCGGCTCAAAAGATTTGCGGCTGCGTGGCACGCTGGCAATTGCAAACAAAAACGCAAGATTTATGTGCTATTTTTACGTGGCGATTTGAAGGGGAAGGACTGCGAACTAGCAAAAACGGACCTCAAAATCGGATTCTCCACGCGATTTTACTCCTTATATCTAACTGTTGCTATAGGTTTTGTAGCATGATAGGTTTCAAATAACAGGTTAAAGTCCGTCCGAGGTTCAGTGGCCGGGATAATACGAGCGGTGCTCGAGTGCATGCGCACTAACAAACTTTACGCTAATGCGTCTAAGTGTATCTTCGGTGCTGAAGAGATTCCCTTCTTGGGATGCTTTATTGGAAAGCGTGGCCTTCGTGCGGATCCCGCCAAGGTCAAGTCCATCGTGGACTGGCCGCTTCCTCGCAACCAGAAGTATTTGCGGAAGTGGCTTGGCCTTGCCAACTACTTGCATAAGTACAGCAAGAACTATGCTGAGATGGCTCGGCCATTGTCCAATCTCCTTAAGAAGGATGCGGACTGGTGTTGGGACACCGAGCATCAAGATGCATTTGAGGCGGTCAAGGAGAGTCTCCTTCATGCACCGATCCTGGCGTTGCCAGACCCTGAACGTCCGTTCAGCGTCGTCTGTGACGCATCCGACTTTGCCATTGGCAGTGCGCTTTACAAGCTGATGCCGATGGGTACGAACGCGTGATTGCGTTTGAGTCTCGCCAGCCTAAAGCTGCAGAGAAGAACTACCCAGCTCATGACAAGGAGCTACTTGCAATGAAGTATGCCCTTGTCAAGTTCAGGGTGCACCTGCTCGGATCTAAACCGTTTGTTGTCTTTACAGACCATGCGTCGCTACGCACTGCGATTCAATCGCCTCATCTCTCGCAAAGGATGGCCAGGTGGCTGTCCTTCTTCGCGGAGTACAACTTCGAGGTGAAGTACAAGCCTGGTAGGCAGAACGATCTAGCGTACGCGCTGTCGCGTCGCCCAGATTATGAGCTTGCTCATGTCACGACGGTGAATTCGTCTGTGACGACGTTAATCCGCGCTGCGTATGCGCGTGATGAGACGTGTGTAGCTTTGCTACGTGCTCTTGGGAGCAAGGAGTTTGAAAACTCGGATTTTAAGTTGTCGGCGTGCCTGCGCGCGAGGTTACATCGATACTCCATCGATGATGGCCTGCTGTACTACAGCACGGATGTTGAGGACACTCCCGTGTCGTAGTCCCTCATGATGAGGATCTCAAGTATCGCATCCTCTATGAGGCGCATGATACGCCGCTTAGTGGCCACCTCGGTCGTGAAAAGACCTACGGCTCGGTGAGCCTAACGTATTGGTGGCCCAACCTTTACAAGTGGACGAGCACTTACGTGCGCACGTGTGAGACGTGCCAACGGGTGACGCCTTCATCAAACGCGGCTGCGCCGCGGGCAAGTTTGCCTGTACCCTCGGGGTGTTGGGAGTCCATGAGTTTGGACTTTGTGTTCGGTCTTTCTAAAGACCAGGATGGGAACACAGGTATCGTGGTCTTTGTAGATCGATTGAGTAAGATGGTACATCTTGCGGCTGTGCCGGACACCATCGATGGCGAAGGTACAGCGAAGCTGTGTATCGATAGGGTGTTTCGCCAGCATGGCTTACCCGCATCGATTGTCTCTGACAGAGACCCCCGTTTCACGGGCAATTTCTGGTCGTCTGTGTTCACCGTGCTGGTCACGAAGTTGGACATGTCCACGGCGGATCATGCGCAGACCGACGGTCAAACCGAACGCGCGAATCACGTTGTGGAGGATATCCTCCGAAGCACTTGTGCTGAAAAGCCAAAGCTTTGGAGCTCCATGCTCCCACTCGTTGAGTTCGCATTGAATAATGCTGTGCATGCCTCTACAGGCTACACGCCGTTCTACGTGAACGGTCTCTCTCACCCACGCGTCCCGTTGACGCTACCACTCCGTGGTTCTGGGCTTGGTGGGGGAGGAGAGCTCGATGAGCGACTTGCTGAAGTCAGCCCTAATACTGTTAAGAAACAGGTTGATGATTTTCTATCAACGCGTCTGAATGTCCTTCGACATGTGCGTGACGCAATGGCTGAAAGCCAAGACAAACAGAAGGAGTATGCAAATGCCAAGGGCAGAGGAAATGCGCAAAGCTTTGAGGTCGGAGACCTGGTTTTATTGAATGCCAAAAACCTACCGACACATGCAGTGACCGCGGTCTTCAAGACCAAGCTGCGGCCGCGCTTTGTGGGACCTTTCAAGGTCGTGGCCAAGAAGGGCCTGGCGTACACGCTCAACCTCCCCAAGAGGATGCGAACGCACCCGTGTTTTACGTGGGCTTGCTCAAGCCGTACCGGGACGCGTCGCAGGTTAGCTCGGAAGAGCTGGCGCCGGTGGCGGAGCCACAGCGCCGGGCAGAAGACGGAACAGAGCGTCAACCTGCCCCTGCATCCGAGCCACAGTCTCCACGAGCTTATCAAGCTTCTCAACAGTCGCAGACTGAGTGCGCTCAAGAGCAGCCAGGCGTTGGACGCATGACTCGGGGTTCTCAACCCAAGCGAGCCGACTTGCAAAGTCATCGATCAGGTTTACCGACTGATCATACGCCCGCTCTGCGCCGTACAGAGTTCGACGGAAGCAATTCACATCGCATTGCAGATCCTGCACCTGCTCAAGAGTTGCAATCAACTCCGAGCGCTGCAGCGGAGGATCGTCCTCCATCGGCTCATCAGCCTTCTCGTTTGCTTCGGCCGCCGCTGGCGTTGCTCGATGAGCAGGGAGATTTCCACTTCCATGTGGAAGAGATCTTGAAGTGACGAAGTCGCCAGGGTCATACCCAATATCTTGTGAAGTGGAGGGGTTATCCTCACTCCGAGAACTCGTGGGAGTTCGAGGGCCCGCTCCGGTAAGATTGCCCTGACGTCGTGGACGCTTTTGATCAGAGTGATCTGATGCGCCGCGAGCTCGCGACCGCGTCGTCGGTCGCTCCGTGCTTCCCGCCAATAGGCTGGGAGTATACGGATCAGTCGCTGAGCTCAAGTGCTGATCCTGGGCTGCTGCAGCCATGAGTCCACGGATGTGGAGGGTTGCAGAGCTCTAGGGAGCATGATGGAAATACGTCGAATGACGGTAGCGAAGCGTCAGTCGGCACTTCGCTTTGAGAATTGGTTTCTTGCCGCGCAGCCTGCGCACGTCAACTTCTGAGAAGATAGCTCTTAGAGCTAACACCGGGGACATCGATTATGCCAACTAGTTGGCTGCCACACAGAGTGGCGGTCCGTTACGTGCTCACGGTGCCGACGCTAGTATTGGGGTTGAAACCCGCGTCCGTGGACACGTACACGGATATGCGGTACTGTGTACACGGGAAGCGATACCGTGTACACGGGTATGCGATAGCGGCTCACGGAGCCGACTGGGTTGGACACCCGCGTCCGTGGACACGTACACTGCGGATGACAGGTACCATCCGTCATGCGGATGACAGGTCCGACGGTCATGCCGATGACAGGTACCGTCCGCTATGCGGACACACAGTATGGTGTACATACATGGATATGCGTAAGTGTACACGTACATGTATACACGATAGTGTATGGGATGTTGCTCTTCGAGCGTACGCTGACGGTTAAGGATGCAATCCTCTTGTCGTTCAGCTCGTACATGACGTACACTTGAACATAGTCAGCAGGGCTGACGTGGTCGACGAAGGTATCGCTAATAGCGAAGAAGCACATGCGGTGAGGCGATGGCCGTATATGCACTTGGTTCTGTGGACTTCGGTCGAGAGACTGGTATCAGTCTGCGGTCAAAGGACCAGAAAGTGTTGTTGAGCAAACACTGAGGTCGTTGACCAGCTCTTGAAGAACTCGGAAGTTCTCGAGCAAGGCGTTGACTGCTAGTGACCCCGTCACACACGTCTGTTAGACGACACCTCAAGTGAGGCAATGTGACGAGTGTGGACACTTGGTGCCCTTAGTGCCCTCAGTCTCGTAACGGGGTTACGCAAAGAGTTACGATTATGTAGGTCACCCTATTTGGTGTGACCACACTCTCCCTAAAACAGTACGTGCAAATTAACAAGATATCAGTAGGTGGCTTCACAGCCCATAGATATGCATTAGACTAGGCTCTACTATGTTAGATAGTGAGACCTATAGATTTACACCAGGGCGGCTCTGCCGCCGATAGCAATAATACATTCAGTTCACCTTTAACCTTAAGAGTTTCATTGTCTTGTAAAGACTGTTACTTCTTGGAGCCTGTACGCTACTGTCGTACGCTCGTCCCTGTTCTTTGTATAAGAACGCCAAGGTAAACTACCTGCTTAAGAGACTCGCTGAGTCCGACTAAGTCTTCCTCTACGCTACAGTCTACGGCAGCCCCGCTGCAACGTTCATCCGGGACACTATATATAGAATTGTATGGTAAAACTGAACGCTCTGAAAAAATAGAGTACCGAGCTGGGGTTCGTTAAAGTTAATACACGCGTACGTTATGCCACCAAAGAGTCTACGAAACATAATATTTATACAATGAAGATGCCCCCTTCCGTCATACCTTCTCGGCCTTTTGGCTAAGATCAAGTGTAGTATCTGTTCTAATCAGTGTGAAAACTGATTTCCGCCGTTTTTCGGTGGTCTTTTTCACATTCATTTTTGCAAATTCCGAGAATGCTAGCTTGCTAGTTTTTCTTGGAACGGTCTCCGGGGCTTTCACCTTTCCCCGCGAGGCCAACCACTACATTTGACCTTCTCCACTCAACTACACTTTTCATTAGTTTTTATTAGTTTTCCCTAGATGAACGTTTTGGAGACTGTTGGGAGTGGGCGACGAACCACTCCTCTAAGACGCAAGGCGTTGACGTCAATTCCGGCTCGTGGTACGAAGCGAACAAGTTGCAGTCGTCTGCAGTCAGACACAGCTAGTGTCATCATTGAAGATTCGAAGCGCTGACGGCACAGAATCTAGTAGTGGGGCACCAAGGCAGGCACCTTGGTTTCATGTGAGAGCAGCAGGTCGTTGGAGCTGCAGTTCGTTTTGTTTTTTTACTTCTAGCCTCAACTCAATCACTTTCCAACTTTCCATCTCAAGACCAAGACCAAGTCTTCTCCTCCACACCTCAAGGCCACTTCCTCTGCAAGGATATTTCAACAGGTTATGATGTCCACAACGACGGCCTCGACCTTCACGACCAAGCTGAAACAGTTCAACGGAACTGGGTTCCCAGCGTGGGGTGCTCAAGTGAAGCTGGTCCTGGAGATCAAGCGGTTGTGGGATGCTGTGCAGCTGCCTACGCCTACTGAGGCGGAGCTCAAGCTCGAGCGAGACGCTTCGGCAGCTGGAGCTGGAGCTGGAATGTCAGCGGCGTCAGGGACGCCGTCGGCGCCTGGGGCGTCACCTGCCTCGCTGCTTCACCAACGAGTGCTGAAGCAGAAGATGGCGTCGTCCATCATCCTCGGAGCTCTGGCCGAAAAGTTGGCCGCTGAAGTTTACCTGCTCGAGCACCCGCTGAGCATGCTGAGGCATCTGCGCTGACGTACGACGTCAAGTGCAGTGCCAGTGTTGGCGCTGCCAAGCGAGAGTACATCGGACTCTACCTGGATGATGACTCGTCCATGATCGAGCACATGAAGGACACGCGACGCGTGATGGATGAGTTGCTGGAGCCGCACGTGGTGCTCCCTGACGACGAGAAACGTCAGAACTTTATGCAGAGTCTGGGGCCTGCATGGAACGGCTTTGTCGGTGTGCTCGAGTCGTGTGGAACGTTCGAGCTGATGGTGCAATGGTGCCAAGCTGAAGCGATTCGACGCGAGCAGCAGAAAAATCGGCGTGCAACTGGTGGAAGCAGTGGTGGCAAATCGGCTGCTGCGTTCAGTGCGGAATTTGCTGGCAAGCAGAAGAGAGCCAAGTCCAAGAAGAAAAGGACATGGCGAAGGTGAAGTGTTTCAACTGTGACAAGTTGGGACACTTCGCTCGGGACTGCAAGACTGAACGAGCTTCGCAGAAGGTGGAGGCTGCCAGCATGGCGTTCACGGTGGGCGACATGACTGAAGCCATCAAACGAGGTTGGATCGTGGACAGCGGCGCAACGAGCCACATGACGGGTCATCTCGATAATCTGACCAGTGTGCGCACGCTGTCGGAGCATCGCGTGCTGACGGTGGCGTCGGGGGACAAGTTGGTGGCGACGGCAATTGGCCAAGCACTACTTCTGCTGAACGGACGAGAAGTTTGTGTGCTAGAGGACGTCCTATTTGTAGAAGGACTCGCTCGCAATCGGGTGTCGGTGGCTGCTGCTTCACGACGCGGAATGACAGTCGACTTCAAGGAGACATCATGTGTGATTTGCTCCCCGGTGGAAGTACGCTGTCGGCATCGCGAGACAACTACCCTATGTATGTGGTAGAAGCCGTGAGTGAACCTGCGGAGCATGCAGCGATGTTCGCGGCAGAAACCCCACATGTTGAGACCTGGCACCGCCGCCTTGGTCATCTCAACACGCAGAGTGTGCGTCAGTTGCTGGAAGATCTGAAGCAGCCTTGGCAAGGAGCCATAACGCAATCGTGTCCGACATGCGTCGGCGGAAAGCTCGCGCAGAAGCCATTCCCCAACAAGCCGAAGCGCAAGCTGAAAGAACCAGATGCTGCTGGCCATCGACTATGTTGGCCCGATGCAAGTACCAGCTCGCGACGGGTTCACGGGGATGGCCAATATTGTGGTCGAGCCATTCCACCTGGAGATGGCGTACCCACTACGCGAGAAAAGCTCTCGTGCACAGCTGGATGCAGTGAAGGACTGCATTGCTAAGCTGAAAGCGTACGCGCCAAGCTATCGTGTCGCATTTCTCAAGTCGGACAACGCCGCTGAGTACGTGGGCGGCGAGTTTGCGGCCTTCTGCGACAAGAAGGAGATCGTACAGGAATTCTCCACACCCTATTCCCCCAGTAGAATGGCAAGGTGGAGCGCGGCAACCGCGTCATTGTTGAAATGGCGCGCTCGGTGATGCTCGGCGCATTCCTGCCCACGTCCTACTGGGCGGATGCTGTGGTGTGTGCTGCGTACGTCCGCAACCGCTGTCCGACAAAGGTACTGGATGGGAAGACGCCTATGGAGGCCTTACTCGGGACACCACCAGACATCAGCAGTTGTGCGTATTCGGCTACAAGGTACAGGCTTTGGTGCCAAAGGAGCACCGGAAGAAGCTTGACGCCAAGACCCGCAACGGAATCTTTGTTGGGTACGCATCAGGTGGTGCATACTTATTGTACATCCCGCACCACGGCACTGGCGAGACAATAACGGCTCGTACAGTGGTTTTCTACGAGGATCAATTCTTGCCTTCCCGCGACACGGACGAGATCACGATAAACACGCAGCTGGACTCGGATCAACAGGATTTGGCAAGTCGAATCGAGCGTCAATTGCGGCTGGAAGCCATTCCAGAGGAGAAGGAGGTCGTGCTCATGACGCCTGCAGAATTTGAAACGCCAGCGCAACCTCCAACCGGTTCCGAACCAGTGGGAGTTGCGCGCATTCAAGCTCGACTGCGTGGTGATCCTCGGCTGGAGAAAGCAGTGCCGCCTCCGCGTCGGTCAAGCCGACTGCCGAAACCAAGCCAGCGACGCCTTGACTACGACGAATGTCACCTCGCAATGGCAGAGGTCTGCGACTACATCGAACAGCACGTTGCACCCGCAGTTTTCGATTGCACGAACGTGGCTGACGGATATTTGTACAGACTCATGACCCCTAGTGACGTCGACCAATGGGCTCTCGCGGTGGATCCCATTAACATCTTCGAAGTTCGTCGCAGTGAAGAACGAAGCGAGTGGGAGCACGCAATGGACGAGGAGATCAGCAGTTTGGTCTCCAATCAGACCTTTGTGGGGTGCCGTTGCCTGTAGGCAGGACGGCGATCAAGTTCAAGTGGGTTTTCAAAAGAAGACCAACGCTGACGGCAGCCGCGACAAGTACAAGGCTCGCGTGGTCGCAAAAGGGTTCAGCCAACGCTTTGGAGACGACTACACCGAGACTTTCAGTTCTGTAGTGCGTCATAGCACTGTACGCCTGGTACTGGCAGTTGTTGTTCAACGACGCATGAAGCGTCTGCAGTTGGACATCAAGACTGCATTCTTGAACTCAGAGCTGCGGGAGCAGATCTACTTGGCGCCAGTGGAGGGCTTCGAAAATGCCGACGGGCACGTGTGGCTTCTCCTTCGAGCCTTGTACGGGCTTAAGCAAGCCTCGAGGGCATGGTACGAGAACCTGACAGCCTTTCTGATCAGTTATGGCTTTATTCAAGGCAAAGCTGACACTTTTCTGTTTGTGAAGATCGACGGCGCAGAATTGACAATTGTGCTTATCTACGTCGACGACATACTCGTGTTTGGGGAGCGCGACGAGACGATGGCATCGTTCAAGCTCGCGGTGGAGAACGCTTATGCTGTGAATAACTTCGAGGGCATGAACTTCTTCCTAGAACTGGAGTTACAGTGGTCCGAAACGGGTGACGAAGTCCGAGTCAACCAGAGCAAGTACGCGTCAACCATTCGTGAAAGGTTCGCAATGGAGAATTGTCGCGCAGCGGCCACACCAATGGAAGAGCACTACCGGAACCAGCTGTTCGAAGTGCAGGAGCTGACCGACTTCAAGCCTCGCCCGACACTGGGAGCTCTGCTGTATCTGTCAGTGATCACCAGACCTGACTTGGCAACGGCCGTCCGTTGCTCGCTCAAGAAACCGAGGAGCCGACGGCAGCCGTGAAGAATGGTGTCGATCGAGCCTTCCGGTACCTAAAAGGTACCCGCGACCACGGACTCGTGTTTAGCAGAAACGAGGAAATCGCTCGTGACGGCTTTGTGGTCTACTGCGACGCTGCCTTCGCAGTTGAACGAGGACGGAAGTCGTCGACCGGGTATGCTATCTTCTACAACGGTAACCTGGTTGACTGGGGATCAAAGAAGCAGACAATGGTGACTCTGTCTTCGACGGAATCAGAGTACGTCGCCATGGCTGCTGCAGTTCAGGAATGTATCGGGCTCAAGATGGTGTTGAAGGATATCGGAATGCCAGTCGGGCCAATCGTCGTGATGGAGGACAATCAAGATGCGCAGCACCTGGCGGAGAGCAATGGCGTGACCAAGCGATCAGGCCATATCGATACCAAGTATCACTGGCTCAGGGAGAGAGTCGCTATCGGAGACGTGTGCGTGCAGTACTGCCCGACGAGCGAAATGGTGGTGGACCATTTTACCAAGCCGCTCGGAAGGACCAAATTCGAGCGCTTTCGCTCTGCACTCGGTGTTCGTCGAGTGGGAGTGTTGGGAGTGGGCGACGAACCACTCCTCTAAGACGCAAGGCGTTGACGTCAATTCCGGCTCGTGGTACGAAGCGAACAAGTTGCAGTCGTCTGCAGTCAGGCACAGCTAGTGTCATCATTGAAGATTCGAAGCGCTGACGGCACAGAATCAAGTAGTGGGGCACCGGAGCAGGCACCTTGGTTTCATGTGAGAGCAGCAGGTCGTAGGAGCTGCAGATCGTTTTGTTTTTAGTTCTAGCCTTAACTCAATCACTTTCCAACTTTCCATCTCAAGACCAAGTCTTCTCCTCCACACCTCAAGGCCACTTCCTCTGCAAGGATATTTCAACAGAGACTTAAAATAAAAGAGAGCCGGGGACGTAAAAGAGGGGGGTGAACGTTCATCCGGGACACTATATATAGAATTGTATGGTAAAACTGAACGCTCTGAAAAAATAGAGTACCGAGCTGGGGTTCGTTAAAGTAATACACGCGTACGTTATGCCACTAAAGAGTCTACGAAACATAATATGTATACAACTAGTATGGCAGCAAGCTGCCGAGCATCTTTACGGCGATTGGTTGCCGCGGTTGCTGAGGGGCAACGCTGAAAATAAATTGGAAATATTTTCCGCAACGCCCCCAAAGAGCATATGAAAATGCCTAGGTTGGAGAATGGGCTCACTTTTGAAAAGCTGATGTAGCTCACTAGAATGCCTACGGCTTCGTGCGCGTGCGCTGCGACGTTGAGGAGGAGGTATGCGGCAGCTGCTGCCGCGATGGGTTTCCTCACATACTTACGTTGATGCTGTTAATGTGTTTGCTGTAGCAAATGGCAAAGGAGCCCAAGCAGAGAGCCACACGTGGCAGCAGCAAGCTCGGGCCACAGCAATGCCAGTATCCTGGGCATTGTTCGAACGAGAGAGCGGTTAAGAAGAATGGAGAGCGACACTGGCTCTGTGTAGAGCATCGCGACCACCAGAATGCTTTACAGCGAGATCGCTACCGGCGTGTCGTCTCTAAGAAAAGTAAGGAGAGGCCGAAGAAGGAAGAGACAACGGCGCCGAAGATGAACAAGACGGACGACTCTACGATGCAGAAGAAGAATATGCAGAAGAAGAAGAAATTGAAGAAGAAGGTGTCGTCGCCGCAGAAGAGGGGGATCGAGAGTGCGCCAGTGTCGAAAGTCGTGGAGAAGGCACGAGCGCCGCATCCTGTAAGTGCAATCGGCGACCATGACACCGTGCCGGAGCGTACGGAGATACCGACGGCTGACGGCGAGCAACTGCCAAGTTCAAGCGAGAACATGCAGCAAGATTCACCTCCTTCTGAATCCTCGCTGTGCACGTGCCAAGCTTCTACTACGATGCAGCTTCCTCAAGTGGTCTACATGCAGCTTGATTCTGCGCATCCTTCGCTAAAGCCGAATGCTTCGGGTGTCACGGCTGGAGTTCTAAGTGCTGTCCAAGCCCAGCAAGTGATGTTACCTGTCTCGCAAGTGACGTACTCCCCGTTCCAAGTCCGTCAAGCGTTTGGGAGACGTCCGATGTGACTTGCTCTGTGGGTGGGTGGCAACGCTGGCGGCGTTATCTCGGATTCGGATGGCGAAGTTGACTCCAGCAATGTTTTCAGCATTTAAAGCTGACATGAACTTTTCGACGTGCGGCAAGGGTTCGCTGTTGATCATCTATTTCGCGATGTTGACTGCATAGCTTTAATTTTGTCACTATAACTAGTAAAATAACAAGTAAAACAAGACTTTTTACGAAATTGAAAAACTTAAAATTGAAAACTCAACTTTCATTTAAACGAATTGCAAGCTTCTCGCAGTCTCCCTCCTCTTGGGTTCAAGCGTCACCTTCATCTCCCGCATCCTGTTCAAAGACTTCGGCGATGATCTGGTCAGCCAATTGTTCATGTGCTACCAGAGCTCTCGCAATTAAGACACGCAATGGTTCGGCCGGCGTTTCATCGTCTTCACTCATCATATCAGCTTCGGTAGCCGGCGGGCGCCCTCATCATCACTCATATGAGCGTCCGCAGCAATGGGGGCTCCGTCATCGCCACTGCGATTGTCATCTTCCGCCACAGGCGAACCACCCTCTTCACCACTGCTCATAGCATCAGGCGGAACACCAGGTGCGCCATTGCCGTCGTCGTCCTCTATGACCGGATCGACTACAGCCCCGAATAGCAGCAATTGTTCTCGCTGATCATGAAGCTGTCGCTCATGGCGAACCCAACGCCGATTGCGCTCGTCAGCTACGCTTGCCGTTCGGGCGTAATTGTAGGCGTTATCTGCGTCAACAGCTGCCAGTTTTGCATCTCCATACTCCCCAAGATGAGCATCTATCACAATCACAAAATTATCCACGGCGGGGCTGTTTGCACCGTCCCGCTCTACGCGTCGATTAAGCTCGACCTCGTCCTCCAGTACCAGTCGAGATGCTGCGAGCTCACGCACGATGGCCTCCTTACGCACCGCTTCAGCTTCCTGCATTCCAAACCGAGAAAATGAAAGTAGTTGAGTATATACACCCCGGCAGCGAGGAAGAGTGCACTTACTTCTGTCAACCAGCTAGACTAGTGATTGAAAGCTGTATATCCTATTGCAATGGTTAACTATCTCTTTGAACTGCATTCGGATTGAGTTGTTGTTGATTGGATTCTGGCCCAACGGTTTACTTCGCAAATGATGAGCTATCTCTTTGAACTGCATTCGGATTGAGTTGTTGTTGATTGGATTCTGGCCCAACGGTTTACTTCGCAAATGATGAGCTATCTCTTCGAACTGCGCTTGCTTGATTCGTGGGTTTGTACTGATCGGACAAATCGAGCTTGTTCGTCGGAAGTTCTTTGTAGCTGAGAGACCCCGCGCCAAAGAGACTAGAAAGAGCCTCCTGTCAGCGCTACAATTTGCAGTGTGTTTCGTACCGTGCAGCTACTAACAACCAGCATGATAATGTCATTCGCTTCAGACCCTGCACATCCATATTTCAGCATAAATTTCGTTAAATATCGTTGAAGAAGGTTTTCGGCGCATCTTGAAGTCCGTAGGCCGATCCAAATCAGCAATGTGCAAGGGCATACTGCCTGTGTGTATGTGTGCGAGGAAAACCGGCATGCAGATGCGAGTGCTGTGCTTAGGAGTCCTAACCGAATTGGTGCACGCATCTAAAGCTTTCATTTATCGTACTCGATGCATCGTTTTTACAACTATGCATGAAAGGCGTGCCAGGTCAACTTTCAAGGGCGCACCCTGGGTTTTGTTGAGGTGACGAGCAAACAATCCTTGCCAACTTCAACGAAGCATGCAAGCCAACCCATTAAGCACGCTATGCGTCTTGTAGAACTGCAACCTACGACAGCTTCCCGGATCCTTGCTCATCTTTCGAGCACCTGCGCAGCCAAACATACACGAAAGCAACCTCAAGTCCACAACGCGACGTCGTCATTCTAGCTCTACCGTATTCCTTCTGTGCTTACAGACACCCATCTTCACGATTTGAATGGTGTCTATAACCGAGCAGAAAACTTACCTTCACTCAAAAATTATTAGATATATTTGCTTCACTATAGTGTTTGTTAGCACATAAGTCACAACAGTACAGCAATTTCCGAATTGTGATTGGCTGTTAGGACTGTCAGTAATGAGTGCCCGTCAGTAAGCACAGAAGGAATACGGTACAACGAAACATCGTTGTCACCGCGCTATACAGCACAACATACACGCAGTTAGTTCACTCAAGCAGCGCGACCAGCTCAGTGAGCACAAGTGATGCAGTAGTTTGTATTTGAAAAACATTAGCACGCTCGCGATCCACCGGAGATCAACCTACAGGTATTTCCTTCTTAACGGCGGGGAAACCTCGCAGACCATGCTCGTGTCTTCACTGTCGCACTGTACTGCTCCTCTAGCAATACCATCGTACAAACCGACGTACGCCACGCGGTAAAACTCGTACACCCCGCCAGGACGAAAGGCCATGTTGTCGTCCCACACCACGATTTGAGCAATGCGTGTACTCAGAGCTGCTAGCTCGAGCGTACGCACCGACGCCAGCTCTTCGTCAATCTTGATGCAGTTCAGTCTATCTGTGCATGCGACGCGAGTGGCACAGCATCCTGCTAAGCGCTCCGAGGCAAGGCAGCACATCTTCACGGTCACGATCACGCTCGGGGCAGGGCGTGTAGTACATATAAACGCACGTAAGTCAGTCACAGTAGAAAATAGGCTAACAGCGTCTTGATCCATTTCCTCCAGCACAGTGTTCCATATAGTCGTCAGCAGCTCCATCACGCCTGCGTCGCAGCTCGCCAAAGGGAAGTGTGGCTTCTGTATTGCAGTCCACCAAAAGATGTTCTTTGTTTTTGCTTTGCATAAGTACGACCACCGTCATTCCCTCCTGGGAGTTCTTAGGGACTTTTACGGGGGTGGGCACCCTGCTTTTTCGGCTTTTCGGAACAAAACAGGCTTCAAAGCCATACAAATCAGGGCCGACTGCTCGCAATGGCTGACAACGTCCCCTATCCACCAATCACAAATCCTATCCAAAACTTGGCTACATTTGTTAATCCTCCGGCACCTGATACAAAGTGACCCTTCGCGGGTTCCATACAAGTTTGCTCGCACTTTAGTGACTGTTGAATCATTCGAAAGAGGCGATGTTCATCAACTCTTGTCTGAAGGGTCGATCATCGGTTTCTTGGAGTTCTTGTAAGGAGGTTTTTCAGCCCGAACTTGGTCCTTAGGGGAGCATGATAATGCTAACACCTAACCTCTAAACTAATACCTCGTAAGAAACGCTGTAAGAAGGGTAAATGAAGCAGTAAATCAAGGTAGGAGGTGTGTATCGTACACAAATCTCGTTTAATTATAGGGGCGCTTTGCCCCAATGAAGATGCCCCCTTCCGTCATACCTTCTCGACCTTTTGGCTAAGATCAAGTGTAGTATCTGTTCTAATCAGTGTGAAAACTGGTTTCCGCCGTTTTACGGTGGTCTTTTCACATTCATTTTTGCAAATTCCGAGAATGCTAGCTTGCTAGTGTCCTCCAAGACGGTCTCCGGGGCTTTCACCTTCCCCCGCGAGGCCAACCACTACATTTGACCTTCTCTACTCAACTACACTTTTCATTAGTTTTCCCCTAGATGAACGTTTTGGAGACTTAGATAACCAAAATAAAAGAGAGCCGTGGACGTAAAAGGAGGGGGGTGAACGTTCATCCGGGACACTATATATAGAATTGTATGGTAAAACTGAACGCTCTGAAGAAATAGAGTACCGAGCTGGGGTTCGTTAAAGTAATACCCGCGTACGTCATGCCACCAAAGAGTCTACGAAACATAATATGTATACAATGAAGATGCGCCCCTTCCGTCATACCTTCTCGGCCTTTTGGCTAAAATCAAGTGCAGTATCTGTTCTAATCAGTGTGAAAACTGATTGTTGGCTTTTATAGCTGATACATTTTCACATTAATTTTCACAACCTTTGTGGACGCTTAGCTTGCTAAGTGTCTACAGAGACGGTCTCCGGGAGCTTTCACTGTCCTCCCGTGAGGCCAACTACATTTGGTATTTTCTACACCTACTCTTCGTTGGTCCTACTCTACGTTGCGTCCCCCTATCTTCTCCCTACTTTTTCTCTTTTAGCCAATCATATTGCAGCAATGCGGTATTTTTGGTCAATCAGAGAGCGGTCCGCATCGTTGGACTGCGAGGCGTCCACCGCCACTGTCGACAGCGACGCCAGCGACGCGTCGACGACGTCGGACACACCAGCACCGACCGCCCAAGCTTCAACAACGACCGGCCTACCAGAGGCGGCCACGTCGCACGTGTTGGGACCCCGGGCGCCAACTTCAACGGACGCGACGACGCGGACGATGTCGCCGCTGTCGGATCGCCCGCCGCCGACTTCAACGACGCCAGCAGCTTCGACGACTCTCCGCCAATCAGCGGCCGACACGTGGCCTCCGTCGGGCCACTCACGACCCGCCACGTCGGCGGCGTCGACAGTGCGCTCTCAAGTGCAACTGGCCCGAGCAACAGGGAGCTGTTCGCACCCACCTGGCGACCGATCCCGCTCCGGCCTCGCCGTCGCGAGCCGCCGCCATCGCCAGTATCCCCACACCCAGTCGAGTGGAAGGGGTCGCCGATACGTTGGTCTCCGACCCACGCGCCGATGCACGCGCACCGTGTTTGGCCGCGACGGGGGACAGTCACTCTGAGCCTCCCTCAAGCCCAAGCCGCGCCCGCGCGCGCGCGCCTCGGCCACTGGCCCTGGCGTCGCTCAAACGCGCTCCACGGCCGCCCAGGACCCCCATAGACGCCCAAGGTGCCTTGGCCGCCCCAGACGCGCCGGTTGGCTCAATTTGTGCGAATATTGAGTTTTGCTACCCAGCAGGGCGGGCGGCAGACTGCCCGACCGGGAAGCTCCGCCTGTCGTCGGGTACGGCCTCGGGGGTGCCTCGGCCGCCCCTGACGCACCGTTTGGCTTGATTTTTCGGATACGGAGTTTTTGCTACCCGGCAGGGCGGGCGGCATGCTGCCCGATTGGGAAGCGTCGCCGGCTGTCGCGCCTGGCCTCGGAGGTGCCCCGGCCGCCCCTGACGCGCCGTTTGGCTTGATTGTTTCGGATACGGAGTTTTGCCACCCGGCAGGGCGGGCGGCATGCTACCCGATTGGGAAGCGCCGCCGGCTGTCGCGCTCGGCCTCCGCGGCCACGAAGCCAGACCCCAGGCCTCGACCGGGCCTTACGTACCAGACGCGAATGCTATGCAACCCGGCAGGGCAGGCGGCATGCTGCCAGATTGGGAAACGCCGCCGACTATCGCGCCTGGCCTTCATGGCTACGAAACCGGACCCCAGGCCTCGACCGGGCCTCAAGTACCAGACGCGATTGTTATGCAACACGGCAGGGCAGGCGGCATGCTGCCAGATTGGGTGGCGCCGCCAGCCGTCGAGCCCACCAACGTGACAGACTGGTCCTTGCCTCCGGTCGTGCCCGGGGCTGCACTGGCGGCGGCCACGGCTAGCGCCCTTGCCGCAGCCTACGGCCTTCAAGATCATTCGAGCGACGACGACGCCTCAGTTAGCGACGACGGCGACGCAGCTAGCAACGACGACGACGCTGCCGGCCCATGGACGTAGACCAAGGTGCGCATGAGGCAACAGCAGCATGCCTCGACGCAGACGTCGCGATGGAGCCCGTCTGGCCCTCCTCCTGGAGCATGGTGCGGTCTCCGCCGCCAGAACTTCGCGTCGGTGGCAAGCGTCGCCGCCTCAACGGCGGTGATGACGAAGACCTCCGTGAGCTTGCTGAGCTCCTGCTGTGGGACGAGGACAAGGCCGGCACCCGACCACCAGCGCCCAGGCTATCCACGGCCAGCGCTCGCCCGACAACCGTCCTCTCCGTGTACGTGCACAGCGCGCCTCGCTTCGAGTGCACGTTGTGCACGTTCACGGTCAGCAGCTTCGCGTCACTCACGCGCCACAGGGACTCTCGGCAACGCCGCACGGCCTTCCTCGACCGGTTTTCGGCGGGCTGTGCGTGCGGCACGCCTTTCAGCTCGAGGTTGGCCGCAGCAAGACACGCGCAAGCGTGCGCCAACCTCTCGAGCACCCAGGCAACAACTTCGACGGCGACGAAGGCATCAAGCCCAAGCACCACCGAAGTCCGAGCCCCCGTCACTGCAGCGGTCACCGCCGCACCCGACCTGCCTCATCAAGACCCTCCGGAGCTTGCTGCGTCCCCCGCATGCGAGCTCCCCAATGTTGCCACGAAGAGCTCAGGTGATGCTAAGCAGCAAGCACAACACCGATGGGGCCCGCCGCTTCCTCGAACGCTGGTAGCGTCCCGTGTTGCTGATCGACTCAGTGCAATGTAGCTCCCACGATGGGGACCGCCACTGCCGCGTGTTGTGGTGGCGTCTCGCATCGCTACTCGACTCGAGAAGCTCCCGGAGCCACGTTGGTGCCCACCGCTCCCGCGCAGCGTTGTGGTCTCGAGAATCACCGGCCGCCTTGCGCCTTCGACACCAGCAGCGGGTGTAGACGACAGCAGCAACCCCGCGACCCCAGGGACCCACACACCACTGAATGCTTCGATGGAGGGCTCCAACGAGGAGACCAAGGAGAGTGAGCCGCCAACAACACTGCCTGCGACGACCGAAACAGAGACCAAGGAAGACGACGCCCCTGCTGAGGGCCCATTGCTACTGCGCTTCGATGGTCCAGGCGCAGCA
Source organism: Phytophthora syringae (assembly GCA_012656105.1). NCBI lineage: Eukaryota > Oomycota > Peronosporomycetes > Peronosporales > Peronosporaceae > Phytophthora > Phytophthora syringae. Next base: position 55,228 of record JAAKBD010000019.1, on the reverse strand, counting down.
CTCTTCAAGCCCAACGGTCCCATCGTGTGGAGCTGTTCACACTTCATGCCCAGCAGCACCGAGACCAACAATACGGCCGAGTACACGGCACTGCTGCTGGGTGTGCGTGCCGCTGCTGACCATGGCGCCACGCTGCTTCGGGTGGAAGGTGACAGCGCGTTGGTACTCCAGCAGGTCCGTGGAATCTTCGCGACGCGAAGCACCCGTCTACGGAGCCTCTGCAACGCTGTTCGCGCTGAGCTGGCGAGACTGGAATCGTCCTCGCTCCACCATATCGATCGCCAGGACAACAATCATGCCGGCCACCTGGCGAACCGGGCTCTCGACTTGAAGAGCACGCTCGTGGAATGTGGTGTGCACCCGGGCCGCAACGCGTGTACGACGTCGACAGTCGCTTCTGGTACCGGACCACCTGCAACTCCCCCGCCAGCACTCGCTGACGTAGAGATGACGGACCCGGACGACGACGAGCGCAGAGCCGACATCGACGACGGCGAAGTCTACGAGCCAATGCATGTGGGACCTCACTCGATCCCGGCCCGCCGTTCGCGCCTCCGCCTCCGCCAGCTGGACGAAGACGAGCTTGAAGCAGCCTGCGAGGTGGTGGAGCGCATGAGTGCCGCGCTGTCAGCCAAGATCTCGAGCGCCGATGATTGGGAGCACGGCGGAAGGCTACATCACGGCTATCCCGTACATGCTGTACGCCAAGCTGCAGCCGTACTCCCAGGCCCAGCGACGCTCTACGCCGCCACAACAACAGCGCCAGTAGCAGCCGCAGGTGCAGCCACAGCAACAACAGGACGGAACGAATCAACCGCTCTCCACTTCAGCTCGGCGGCGTCGCCGCCGAGGCCGACAACAACAGAGGCAGAGACGCCCGCGGCCGGCCTGCGAACCGCGCTACCACCGCGAGCACCGGATCGACGAAGCGATGAGCTCCACACCCTCGAGCGCGCGCGGCCTCAGGGCCGCCCTGCGATTAACAAAGCGCGGCGCCGGGTGGGGCGCATCCGGTCGGCTATCAATCAGCATCTGCTAAGCCACCAGTTCGACAAGAAGGAGAAGGAATGCGTTGACGGCATTTTGGAGCGAGCCCGAGCAGCACGTGCGGCGGCAACAACTAGGACAACAGCGACAACGAACAACGCAGGCGCAGTGACCAGCGAGGTGCAGCAGGACGACGGCATTTGTCCCATCGAGAGCAGCGAACTGTGGAAGTACTTCGACCAGGTGAACACGCCGCCCAAGGTGTTCGACGCGGAGGCCCCGAAGACGCAGTGTTCCGAGAAGCGATGTCCCGCCTGTCACCTGTCACCAAGCTTGAGAGCTACTCAAGGCAGCACCGACAGGAGACGACATTGAATACCAACTGAAGCATGTGCGTGGCACGTCCAGCCCCGGCCTCGATGGCGTCGGGTACGACGTGTACCACCCAGCTGCTACCGGTGCTGACGGCGGCCTTTAAGGGCTGCTGGGCGGCGAAGAAGGTTCCGCAGAGTTGGAAGCTTGGCGTGGTGCGCCTGATTTACAAGAAGGGTCCGCGCGATGACCCGGCCAACTGGAGGCCCATCTGCCTGCAACAGGCCATCTATAAGCTGTACACTGGAGTGCTCGCTCGGCGCCTGGTGCGATGGCAAGACGCGAACAAACGTCACGCCCCCGGCCAGAAGGGCTTCCGTGCGGTGGCCGGTTGCGGGGAACACAATTTCCTTGCGTCTACGCTGATTGATAACGCGCGCCACAAGCACCGGCCACTCTACGAGGTCTGGTACGACTTCAAGAACGCGTTCGGGAGCGCACCTCTCAAGCTGCTCTGGGATGCGCTCCGGCGCCTCGGTGTACCCGAAGACTACATCGCCATGTGTGCAGGCCTGTACGAGCACCGCCGTCTTCGTGGTGGGTAACGCCGCCGACGGCACCACGGCTCCGATCCAACAGCGTCTGGGTGTCTTCAAAGGTTGCCCACTGAGCCCCAGCTGTTCAACATCGCAATTAACCCGCTCCTGTTTGCGCTCCAGCGCCTTCCTGATACTGGCGTGCAGCTGTCGGGCGATGACCGCCTACGTGTCTCGGCATACGCCGACGACTTGAAGACCTTCAGCGACACCAAGGCTGCAGCCACGAAGCAACACGCACTCGTGACAGAGTTCTTAAGCTGAATGGGGATGCAGGCGAACCCGGCTAAGTGCCGCAGCATGGGGGTTCGTCGCAACAGCAACGGCGCCGTCGAAGCCGACAACCTGGTGCTGGCGCTTGCCGACGCGCCGATCCCGACGATGACACATTTGCAGTCGTACTGCTGCTACCTGGGCATTGGCGACGGGTTCGACCACGTGCGTCGTCGGGTAGAGATGGCGCCCAAGCTCAAGTTGCTCAAGCAAGACACGACGGTGCTCATGCAGTCCGGCCTGGCACCATGGCAGATTGTTAAGGTAATTAAGGTGTACGTTTACCCTCAGGTGGAGTACACCCTCCGACACCTGAGGCCAGAGGCCCAGCACCTGGAGACCTTCGACCGCCACCTGCGCCGCGGCCTCCGACACGTGCTCCGCCTCCCCGAGAACTCCAACAACGACTGGCTGTACGCGCCGGTGTCGCGTGGTGGCCTGGGCTTCTTGACTCTGGTGGAGCTCTATGCTGCGCTGCAGATCGCGCACGGGTGGCAAATGCTCAACTCTCCCGACCCAGCCGTCCGACGCATCGCGCGAGAGCAACTCTACCAGATCGCTGACACGCGGCATCGGCTCGACAAGCCACACTGGAAGCTGCGCCGTGAGGAGCTGTGCGAGCTCCTCCTCAACGGAGAGCTCGGGGCGTCGGCTCACGCGCCACCCAAGCGCCGCAACGGCGACATCGCCTCGTTGTGGGTCGACATCCGCAAGAAGATGGCGATCTTGGGGCTCAAGATGGAAACCGCGCCGGCCGACCCGGAGTCCGGGACACCCACCCAGTCGCTACAACTCCGCGTGAGCCCGGCAACGTGCTTCGGCACGTGAAGCAGCACATGAAAAACTTGCGCTGGCGGGAATGTGCGGCCACGTGGACCAGGGCCAGACCGCGCGGGCTCACGGCAGCTTGGGCAGCGGCTTCCTGACGAGGCCACGTGGCATGTGAGAAAGCGACTACCGCTTTGCGGTGGCCGCTCGCCTCAACATGATCGACACCGCGTCTGTGCTCAAGCGCAGAGGTCTCCGGGCCCACGATCGCTGTCGCTACCAGGGATGCTCTTGGCCAGAGACACTGAAGCACGTTCTCAACCGCTGCCCGGGCACGATGGACGCCATCCGCGGCCGTCACGACGACGCACTCAAAGAAATTGAGCGCACGCTCCACGCGTCGTCCGGCGGCCGCACCGAGCTTCGCCTGAATCAGACGGTGCCCGGCCTGCCTGGGCCAGCTCTGCGACCCGACCTCCAACTCTACAACCATGACCAGCGCACGGTCGCGGTGGACGACCTAGGCGTCGCCTTCGACGAGCAGCGCAGCGACGCGCCCGAGAATTCAGAGCTGACCAAGGCAACCGCCGAGATGAAAGCTAAGTACGCCGGTATCAAGCGGCACCTCGAGCGCCAGGGCTGGAAGGTGCACCTCGTGGAGCTCGTGTACGGCTCGCTGGGATCGGTGGCGCCAGCCAACTACAAGGTGTACACTGAACACCTCGGCCTACTCAAGCGCGATGCCAAGCGGCTGGACCAGCAGCTCTCGGTGGCCTGCATCCAGTCCAGTCGCCGCATTTGGAACCTTCACTGTGCTCCGCATCGGGCTCGCCAGCACCACGGCGAGCCACAACAACAACGTCGGGGTACTAGAGGCAGGCGGGTAACGGAGACCGGGGGAGCTCCGTCGCGCACTGACCGTCGCTAGACGGCAACTTCCTGGCCCACGTCGGCCGAAAGGGCCCCACCCATGTTGGGAACCGCCCTCGGGAAACCCATTCTGGCGCTCGGCTGAAGAGGTGCGTCACTGCTCCGGCAGTGGTGCACTTTAACAGTCGCAGCCTGACTCGTATATTATCAGATACTGTTACGAACACATCGCTACATATCAGATAGAACTCCCTCGGAAGTTAACGGGTATACCGGTTGGTAAATACACATCCACTTCTCTGTTCTAATCAGTGTGAAAACTGGTTTCCGCCGTTTTTCGGTGGTCTTTTCACATTCATTTTTGCAAATTCCGAGAATGCTAGCTTGCTACTTTTTCTTGGAACGGTCTTCGGGGCTTTCACCTTTCCCCGCGAGGCCAACCACTACATTTGACCTTCTCTACTCAACTACACTTTTCATTAGATTTTTATTAGTTTTCCCTAGATGAACGTTTTGGAGACTTAGATACCCAAAATAAAAGAGAGCCGGGGACGTAAAAGCAGGGGGGTGAGCGTTCATCCGGGACACTATATATAGAATTGTATGGTAAAACTGAACGCTCTGAAAAATAGAGTACCGAGCTGGGGCTCGTTAAAGTAATACACGCGTACGTTATGCCACCAAAGAGTCTACGAAACAGAATATTTATACAATGAAGATGCCCCCTACCGTCGGTCTCTTAGGCTTCGTCAGCGGCGGCGTCGTCGTCCAGCCTGTCCTTGTCGTCGCTGGCGAAGCTTGGGTGGCGTAGGAGGCGTAGGAGGCCGTACGCGGCCGCTAACGCGAGGGCCGTGGCGTTTGCGAGGGCTGCCCCTGGCTCGGGCGGCACGTGCAGCATGCCTGCCGCCCTGTTGGGCCGAAAACTTTCGCTGGGGAGTGCTGGGGCGCCGCGAGACGCGGCAGCAGCGAGCGGCAGATCTAGGCCGGCTTTGGGGACGTCGGTGGGGTCATGGGAACGCGTGGGAGCCGAAGGAGCGGCGACGGAGGGCACGACCGCATCCGGCAGCCTGCCGGACGCCCTTGCGGGTCGGCACAACTCCAGGGTAGGGTCTTGGGTGGGACCAGAGGCCGGTCGAGGCGGCGGGGATTCTACAGGAGCCAAACGGCACACTTGGGGGTCGTGGCGGCGGCGAGCGAGGCCTGAGAGCCGGCGCCCTGCGGCCCACCATTCTCGGTCGAGAAGGCGGCAGGACGGGCGCTCGTTTGGGCGCTGGCGTGCCGGGTCCGGGTCGCGGGTCTGCGGACAGTGGGCAAGGCGGGTCGAAAACCCGTACCCGAAGCTGTGTCGGCCAACTCCAAACGGCTGCCGAGTAGCGGCACGCCGCGTGGAGGCTCTGCGAGCCCTATTTCGGGCGCGGGCGGGGCCAAAACGGGGGCGAGCGGACGGTCACCAATGAGTAAGGCGAGTGCTACCGCCCATGTTTCTTATTAGGTTTAGGTTTCTAGAAACTTGTACAATATCCATGAATCTCTATGTTTCGTCCATGATCACACGAAACAACAGAATATATTAATGTATTTTTTGTTTATGTTTTGGCATGGTGAATCTTGCTAAAATCATGTTGGCCCAACGACAAGAAAAATGAAGAGTGATCGAGATGCTAAGCTGCCGGGGAAGAGTGCTCACTCGCATCTTGCATGACTCAGCACAACCTCTTGGAATGTATCCATAACTCCTTTCTTGTGGGTACAAACACAACCACGGTGAAACATGTAAAAAAATGTGTAAAACATGTATTGACGTAAAAAGGTGTAAAACATGTATTGACGGTCTTAGCAGTTGTAGTTACTCGTTGTTCGTCTCCTTGCTCGCGTCGCTGAATTCCACCACAGTGCGCAGAATATCCCATCGGCGTCGCGTGATCCCCACAGCAGTGTAGTCGTTGCCGACCTCCTTGCGAAAACGACGCCAAAAGAATAAGCAGATGAAAAGTCCGCAGTTGTCGCTGTCTCTCTGGATGGGGCCGTGATGGCGTATTTCTCGGGAAGACTCGTGTCCACAAGCTCGTTTGTCAAGTCTGCCAGTAGGTTGTGATTCGCCCGCTTGTCCAAGCTGTCGTAGCAGTAGATAGTAGCCTTTGGTCCATCGACCACTAGACAGGTCCAGTGAGTCCGTTAACGTTCAACGGCATAAACACCACCTCATCGTTGCATACTGCTAGCAGGTTCAATGTACGTGCAGGTATCCACATGTCCTTACGAGGCACCGGTGTTTTCATCGGCGGCAGAAAAATCGTCGTGTTGTTCCCGTACTTGGCCGACAGAGTCATCGCGAATGCCTGGATGAAGTTATCTTGGAACCACGATTTACCGCGGGCGCAAAAAGGTGGCTCCTCTCCAAATGGAAACCGTCACCGAAGCCAGGAAGGCGCTCGAGAGGCCACGTATCAAAAATCCTTTTCCCCATGTTGGCTGCTCCATCGCCTTCGAACTGGCTGTCAACGCTGCTCATCAGCCATGAGTAGCACTGCATTCCTTCGCTACATGTCTTGCTCAAACACCATATAAACTGCATAGCCATTAGTTGGCGCTGAGTAAAATCACCAAGTCCTTCCACGCTTAGCACCCAGCATTCAGCAGTATGGTCTGGACGTGCGCTAACGTCCATCGGATCTCCAAAACAAGTCTTCCGCTCTATCAGCGCCAGACCCTCGAGTACCATGGGCTGTGGCAGCCGATACGGAACAACGGTGGCCTCAAGAACTCGCTTCTCCACTGACAGCTTCCTGGGTTTGAAGCCTCCGACCCGTGTCTCAAAAGTATTTAGAAAAGAAGCCAAGTCCGTGAGTGGGGGTTCGCAACTCTTGATGAACTCCTCCACTTCAAGTACATCATCTCCACGCAACGCATTCCGCAGCTTGGTGCCTTTGTTATACTCCTTCCGGTGTTGTCCGCGCCGGGCCTTTTCTGCTTTTCGGTCTTTTCGAGGTCTGCCAGTACGTTTCCGTGGATTAAACGGCTTCATCAACTTGCCGTCGGGGACCGGCTGCTTCGGCTTGGGCGTGGTCGGAGCCAATCCTTCCGGAGGAGAACCCACGTGCACGTTGTCGTCTTTAGTTTCGTCATCGTTTACGCCACGCGTCTCATCTGCAACCTGCGTGGGAGGCTCTGAGTCATCTTCATCAGCAACAAGTTGTCCGCTGTCTCCGACGGCAAAAGCTTTCGGTCGTTGCTCCATGGCTGCGTCTCCTTGACGCAAGTTTCCCACCACTTCTCCAATTGATCCATAGCAGCTCTGTACTTTTCGTCAGGAAGATCGCTGATCTCGGTACTGATTCTGCCAAAGACGTCCTGAGCATTCTTGTACTTCTCGCGCTCGGTCATGTGCTTTTACACGGCACTTCATCGCTCTGTGTGCTAATACGCAGCGGGATGTCGACGGCTTGAAGCTCTTCTTCCATTGTTCCGACACGGAGCCATCTATTCGTCGGGATCATAGTGAAAACATGGTAAAACAAATAGATAAACATGGTTAAAACATGGTGACATATGGCGAATCATGACCTTTGTGCGTACCTGGCAGGGATCGACGAATACGGAATGGTGAGCATGCTTGCCAAGTGCTTTCGATACAGCATCGCGTGGCGACATGGCAGCTTCATGGTACTTGAGAATTCGCAGGTGCACAACCAGTTGTACTTATCGACGCGGTATTTTCGATCGTCACGCCGCACGTCGACGTACAACCCATCGTCGTCGAAGGCATAGTTCTTTACTGCTTCCGGATCCGTAGCGAACTTGTACTCCGGTAGAAAGAGCTCTGCGACCCACTGACTCGTCATACCAAGAAGTTGATTCTTATCTTCGTCGAGATGATGTCGCGGTGGGTTCCAGGCATCACGACGCGCGCCATATACTCGTCTTCTTTGCGCCGCTGCTACCGAATCGTTGCATCCAAGCATTGCCTCATAGACATCGAACTCGTCAAGTCAGCTTTGAGCTTCCCAAAAAGTTTTCCAGGCGGTTGTTCGTGTTGTTGTGAAAATGAGGTAGATTCATGCGATGCACCATGACCCACATCTCCTGACAAGCAATCCAATTCTTCTTAAGGTATTTCCACAGCGACTTACGTCCGTCGCGGCACGCCAGCAGCTTGAACTCGTCCACGTGCTGCTGAAACTCATCCGATGACTTGGAGTAGACCACTTCTTCACGGTCATACCTTCTCGGCCTTTTGGCTAAGATCAAGTGTAGTATCTGTTCTAATCAGTGTGAAAACTGGTTTCCGCCGTTTTTCGGTGGTCTTTTCACATTCATTTTTGCATATTCTGAGAGTAGCTGGCTTTCCAGTTGCCTTTGAAAGGTCTCCGGGGCTTTCACCTTTCTCCCGCTAGGCCAACTACACTTTTTCTTTCCTACTTTTTCTACCTTCGTTGCGTCCTCCTACGTTGCGTCCTTCTACGTTGCGTCCTCCAAGCGTCCCTTTGCTTTTTTCTTTTTGGTCAATCTCATTGCAGCGATTTGATGGTTTTGGCCAATGAGGGAGCGCTCGCTGTCCACCGACAGCGAGTGCTCCACGGCCAGCCATTCCAGCCTCGCCAGCGACGCGTCTTTCTATAGCGCGACCCGGACCCGGCCCGCGAGCGCCCAAACGAGCGCCCGCCACGCCGCCTCTTCGACCGAGGATGGTGGGCCGCAGGGCGCCGCCTCGCATGCCTCGCCCTCCGCCGCCACTCCATCGGCCCCCACGCGCCCATGACCCCCAAGACGTCCCCAGAGCCGGCCAAGATCTGCCGCTCGCTGCTGCAGCGCCTCGCGGCGCCCCAGCACCTCCCAACGACGATTCTTGGCCCGACAGGGAGGCCGGCATGCTGCACGTGCCGGTCGCGGCTCGCGCACTCGCGGCCGCGTACGGCTCCCAAGACCCTGTCGATTATGCGAGCGACGACGAGGACGCGCAAGACGCCCACGCCGCTGCCACAGACGGCCAAGCTTCACTGACGCGCATGCTGCCCCCGCCCGCAAGGGCAGGCGGCATGCTGCTCGATCAGGCAGCACCTGCGCCCTCCCAGCCATGCCCAGCTGCAGCTGCCGCTGTCTCGCAGACAGTGGTAGCAGCACCTGACCCTGCCGCTCCTCCTGTTGACCGCGCCGCCATGGTGCACCGAGGGTGCGCTGCGCCGCCTCAAGCCCCAACAATTCAGAAGCGCGCGCTCGCGGAGACCATGACGAGCGGCGTGGTCAGCTGCAGGACGACGGCGAAATCGGTGCAGGCGGTGTACGCACAGAACGCTGCTGCTTTCGAGTGCGCGATGTGCCCTTACGCCGCCCGCGACCTCACAGCACTCGCCGCCCACCGACGCACAGCGCCCCGTGGCACCCGCTTCGTGGACCACTTCCACAGCGGGTGCACGTGCGGCATCGGCTTCATGTCGCGCGCAGCAGCGACGAAACACGCCCTATCGTGCGACCAGAGTGCCTACGCCAGTTGAAGCAGCTGCGCGCGCCAGGGCGACCACAGCTCCACCACTGTCTATCTTATGCGACCAGCGCAATGAGGCCAACCCACCACCCATCGGGACCCTCAGCGCGGCGACACCTGCGGCTGCAGCAGCCGCATCAAGCGACACTGCAGCTGCATATGTCGCCACCTTACAGAGCGCCGTGCCAACCGCTCCCGGGTACCCTCACCCTAACCCCCGTGGGTGCCCACCCCTGACGCCGTTAGAAATCCGCATCGATGGCAAACGCCGCCGCCTTAATGGCCGCGACGACGACACGGTTGCCGCCTCCTTGGACGCGATGATCGACGATCTGATGGACGAGTCCGCCGTCGACGCCGAGTTGCAAGCAGCGACTGCCATCCCGAGCTCGCAGCCGCCAGAGACGCCGAGAATTACCCGATGGGGGCCGCGCCACCGGGCAGTGGGCGCAGCAGCCGTCGCGCGACTGGTGAATGGCGAGGAGACCGTGCCTGCCCCCGGCAGGACGGGCACAGGTGGGGAGCCGTCACGTTCCCAGATGACTGCTGACCAACTCCCCGAACGCGCCGCATGGGCCACGGACCAACTTCCTGCTGGCGCTTCGGGGTCAGTGACCACGCTTCTGCGGAACCACGGGCTACAACCGAGGATACTATGGACGTCGACGGCGGCCCGGCCAACCTTGAGTCGTGGATGCTGCGCTTCGACGGCGCCTTTCGACGGAACCCTGGACCTGGTGGCGCAGGCGCCGCACTGTTCAAGCCATGTGGAAACGTGGTGTGGACATGCTCGCACTTCATGCCGAACAGCGGCGAGATGAACAACACCGCCGAGTACACGACGCTGCTGCTTGGCGTGCAGAGCGCCGTCCACCACGGCGCCGTGACGCTCACCATTGAGGGCGACAGCCACCTGGTGGTTGCTTAAGTATGAGGTACGTTCGCCTGCAGAGATAAGCGACTCCGCCAGCTGCGAAACCGTGTGCGGTACGCGCTGCGTCCGGTGACCACGTACACCCTCCGCCACATCGACAGGAAGGCTAACTCGCACGCGGACCGCTTGGCCAACCGAGCGCTTGATCGGAAGCGCACATTGTTAGAGTGTGGCCACTACCAAGGCTCCGTGGACGGCTGCTTTTGCCCCACACCATCGACGGTGAGCTCTGATGAGCTGCCAGTCTCTGCTCTGCGACGGCCCGCCGCCGCGACGGACGCGCACAGACAGGAAAATGAGAGCGAGGACGACGAGGCCGAAGTTGCTGCGCGCGACGACGGCGAGGTGTTCCCCACCTTGCCCATAGGCCCCGACTCAGCGCCAGCGCGGTAACCTCGGCTCCGGTTACGCCAGCTCACAGAGGAGGAGTTTGACAAGGCCTCCGACATCCTGCAGACGTTTGCAGAGGAGATGGCCTGCAGAATTGAGGACGCAGATAGCTGGACCACGGGAGAGGGCTACATTAGTGCCATCCCCGGACGACTTCGCGGCCTGCTGCAGCCGTACGCAAATCAGCCGCCCCAGACACCCCGATCTGAGCAATAGCAACGACGACCGCCCCGGGTGACGCGCACGCAACGCGAGTACTGCCTCGACGAAGCCATCGACGAGATAGATAAACGCAACGCAGCAGTCGACGCCTAGCAACAGGACCGCAGTACGCCGCGCCCGCCGCCGCGTCGGTCGCATTCGGTCGTCCATGAAGCAGCAGCAACTCCGGCAGGAGTTCGCCCGGAACGAATCCAACTGTGTGGAGAAAATTTTGCGCGCTGCGTCACAGGAAGAGGCAGTGTAGCACCCAGAGACCTGTCCTATCGACGTAGCTTCGCTTCACGCACACTTCTCCGTGACAAACACGCCGTGGACTAACTTCCAACCCGGTGAGGCCTGCGGCGACCAGAGCAGCCATGGCTGACATTGGCCCCGCGTCGAAGGCACGCAACGCCATGACGGACGACTTGACCGTGGACGAGGTAGAAGACCAGCTCGCGCACACTGCCGCGAACTCGACTCTGGGCCATGGCGGCGTGGGCTACGACATATACAAGAAATTCGCAACGCTGCTGGTGCCCCTCCTCCATGCTGCGTTCCAGTTTTGCTGGCGCCGCCACCGGGTGCCGGCCCTGTGGAGGTTGGCTTTGTGCGCCTCATCCACAAGAAGGGCGACCCTAGTGACCCCGCGATCTGGCGGCCGATCTGCTTACAGACAGCCGTCTACATGTTGTACAGCGGGCTGCTGGTAGGTCGGCTGTCCACTTACCTTGAAGCAAACGACCTGCTGCCCATGGCGCAGAAAGGATTCCGCGCGTTCAACGGATGCCACGAGCACAACTTCGTGGCGTCCACACTTCTGGACCAGACGCGACGCCTGCACCGCAGGCTGTACCAGGTCTGGTACAACCTACGGGACGCGTTCGGGTCTGTGAACCAGGACCTGCTATGGTACGTGCTCCGCCTGCTTGGCGTGGGAGACGACTTCATCGACAGGTGTGGCAACATCTACGAAGACTCATGCTTTGTGGTCGGCAACGCAAGCGACGGTGCCACCGACCCAGTTTGGCAAAGGGTGGGCGTATACCAAGGCTGCCCCTCAGCCCACTCCTTTTATCGCCGCGCTGGTTCCGCTGCTTCGCGCCCTGGAGCGACTCGATGGCGTCGGAGTACCGCTAGCCGACGGCATCCGGTTCTGTACGACGGCGTACGCCGACGACCTCAAGGTATTTGCCGACAGTGCGGACGGCATCAAGCGCTGCCACGCTACCGTGGAGAGCTTCCTGGAGTGGACTGGACTACGGTCCAACCCGGCCAAGTGTGCTTGCCTTGCAGTGAAGCGCAACGCGCGCGGCAACGCCGCACACGACGACAGCGTCGAGCTTGAACTCCACGACGCCCCCATCACCCAGGTGAAGCTGCATGCCAGCTACAACTACCTTGGCGGCGGTGACGGCTTTGACCATGTACAGCACCGCCTCCAGCTCGCACCCAAGATCACGCAGCTCAAGCGCGAGGCCGTCGCACTGATGACGTCGCCCTGGCAGGTGGTGCGCGCGCTCAAGGTTTACGTATACCCCAAGGTAGAGTACGCGCTGCGCCATCTGCGGTCACTACAGTCGCAGCTGCAGGGGGTTGACCGCGCCGTCGCGAAGGGCCTCCGGCATTTGATGCACCTACCGGGCTTTGCCACCAACGAGGTGCTGTACGCACCAACGTCGAGCGGTGGGCTAGGGCTCCAGACGCAGGTGGAGATGCACCGCGCGCTGCACACGCGTGGCAGATGTTGCACTCTAAGGACCCAGCGATCAAGGAGGTTGCTAAGACCCAGGTGTGCCAGGTGGCGCGTAAGCGGTACCGTCTACAGGACGAACACTGACGGGGACGCGACAACGAGCTAGTGCGGCGGTTCCTGAACTCGGAGCTCGCCGCGTCGCCGTACGCTGAGGTGCTGCGCCGCAATGGTGACATCGGCTCCCTCTGGGTAGGTGTTCAGCGCTGGCTGCTCATTTATCACCTCCAGCTGGAGCATTGCACAGACCATGACGCTCACGGCTCCTTCAGCTTCCGCGTGCCGCACCACAGCAAGTGGTTGACACACAAGACAGTGTTGCGGCACGTGAAGCTGCACCTCAAGATCCGACATCAGACCCGCTGGAAGGGAATGAAGGACCAGGGCAAGACGGTGCGCGTTCATGGCGGACCCGGCGCCAAGTTCATGACCACGGGCGTCGGACTGTCCGACGACGACTACAGTTTTGGAGTGCGCGGTCGACTGAACCAGGTTGACACCAACTTTATGCTCAAGCGTAAGCGGCTGCGGGGCAACGCCACCTGTCGGGACCCGACCTGCACCAACGGCGAGACGCTGGCACATGTACTAAACCACTGCGAGTCCAACATGGACGCAATCCGCCAGCGCCACGACGACGCGCTGGAGCAGATCGGATCCGCTATCAAGCGCGCGCTCGACCACAGCAAGTCGACCACAGCGCTGCGCCTCAATCAAACGGTGCCCGAGTACACCGGCGCGGCGCTGCGGCCTGACATTGTACTACGGAATGACACCGCTAAGAGGATGGTGATCGCTGACTTGGCAGTCACCTTCGAGGATCAGACGGCTGGTGCCCACCACTCCTCGCTGCAACTCAGCCACGACTACAAGACGCTCAAGTACCAGCCGATCGTAGCGGAGCTGCAGCACAAGGGGTGGCAGGTGCAAACCGCTGCCATTGTCTACGGCACCTTGGGGTCGGTGCAGCCTGGCAACTTCAAGACCTACACCGAGAAGCTGAATCTCCACAAGTGCGAGGCTCGGCAGCTAGACCTCCAGTTGTCGAGCCACTATATCCGCGCGAGCCACCGCATCTGGGGTTGGCACTGCCGCCACCACCGCGAACGACAACGGAGCGGAGCTGCCTCGCGAGTGTCGCGTGGGTCCGGGGGCAGATCGCAGGCACAGGCACGGCGGTAAGCGGGTCATACTGACCGACAGGGCACTACCCAAGTAGGGGACCGCCCTCCAAAAACCCGGGAAGACACAAGCACCCTCCACATAGTGACATACATACTTTAGCATTAGATTTCAGTTACGGAGAGGTTACTAACTGGTAAATACGAATACACATTCTGTTCTAATCAGTGTGAAAACTGGTTTCCGCCGTTTTTCGGTGGTCTTTTTCACATTCATTTTTGCAAATTCCGAGAATGCTAGCTTGCTAGTGTCCTCCAAGACGGTCTCCGGGGCTTTCACCTTTCCCCGCGAGGCCAACCACTACATTTGACCTTCTCTACTCAACTACACTTTTCATTAGTTTTTATTAGTTTTCCCCTAGATGAACGTTTTCGAGACTTAGATACCCAAAATAAATGAGAGCCGGGGACGTAAAAGGAGGGGGGTGAACGTTCATCCGGGACACTATATATAGAATTGTATGGTAAAACTGAACGCTATGAAAAAATAGAGTACCGAGCTGGGGTTCGTTAAAGTAATACCCGCGTACGTCATGCCACCAAAGAGTCTACGAAACATAATATGTATACAATGAAGATGCGCCCCTTCCGTCATACCTTCTCGGCCTTTTGGCTAAGATCAAGTGTAGTATCTGTTCTAATCAGTGTGAAAACTGATTGTTGGCTTTTATAGCTGATACATTTTCACATTAATTTTGCAACCTTAGTGGACGCTTAGCTTGCTAAGTGTCTACAGAGACGGTCTCCGGGAGCTTTTACTGTCCTCCCGTGAGGGCAACTACACTTTTTTGCTACACTCTTCGTTGCGTCCTTCTCCTACGTTGCGTCCTCCTAGTGTCCCTTTGCATGTTTCTTTTTGGCCAATTACATTGCAGCGATGCGATGGTTTTGGCCAATGAGGGAGCGCTCGCTGTCTACCGACAGCGGTGCTCCACAGCCAGCCATTCCAGCCTCGCCAGCGACGCGTCTTTCTATAGCGCGGCCGCGGCCGGGGCAGGAGTGGCTGATTTCGACCAGTGGTTTGCTGAGCAATTTCGGCCAATCACAGACGAGCTCGATTCAGGGGACGAGTCGGTGGACGGTCCGCTAGGGGTTCGGTTACTCATTCGGTAAAGCTACCATCCATGATTTATTAATTATGTTTTATACATGTTTTTACAAGTTTGGCCATGGCTGTAATTTTTGAATACCTTACATTTTTAAATTACGGGTTCACAGCCACTCATCATTCTGCCACGCGTCACGGGAAGCGGACTGCTCCCTCGCCGCCCAGATCTCGGCCGACGAAGCTCTGTGTGCCTTCTGAGGCTGCAGACGCCCCTCCCCTTCCCTGCCTACAGCCCCTGTGTCCTGCCCGCTCTCCTCTCCCTGCTCGCAGTCCTGGAGCCCGACAGGTGCGTTTCCTACGTTGTTTCTTACTTTACTTTATCGTTTGATGTTGCTGCGTCTAACTGAAGTACATGTGCACGTTGGCAGACTCGACACGAAGGCCGACGAAGCAGACGACCCCCTTCCCTGCCCCTCAGTCTCTTGATCGCCGTTCCCCAGCCCGACAGGTGCGTTTGCTACGTTTATTGTGTCATTTTGATGTTGCAGTGTCTAACTGAAGTGCATATACATGTTTACAGACTCGATAAGAACGTGTGCTACCTGCCAGTTGACTGCACACGCGCTGTTTGGATCGCTTAGCGCACAAGAAAGCGTACGAAACCTATGCGTTGTATTTAATGATGCTCTGCAGCTAATCTATGTCCCGCTTGCTTCCTATTCCTACAGCACACGTGCATATTGTCTTGCGTCCGCTCACGTACGAGTATTTCTTCATCTTCCCACCATTTTCACTTATCCAATCCATGTTCTAACTATAATTATCCATGTTTTTCGTATGTTTACTTAACAGCCAAATGGCCCGCACAAAGAAGACTGCTCACATATTGAGAGCACTGCAGATATCGGCAAGCAGCAGCAGTGACGATGGTAGTGTTGCTGATGCCGCCAGTTTGAGCGATCCAGCTGAAAGTGAGCGGACAGTCATGTCCAGCATACCCAATGCTCAGAGTTCGAGTGGAGACGTTGGAGGTGAGGAAGAGCCTGACTCAGAGCTAGAAAGATGTGGCGCTAAGCAAGAAGTGGTCGCGAAATCGTCTACAAACGGCGAAGACGCCATTTGACAGCGACGAAGAAGACAGTGACGATGAAGAAGTTGTCGTCGATTGCAGCGACAGCGACGAGAGCAGTGACCAAATGATCGGTGCTTCACACGGTACATCTCTTTCGCGGAAGCGCGCCTTCGTTGCGAAGAGAAACTCCATTTCGTTCCGGCGCTGAAAAAGTATCATAAGACGTGGGACAAGTTCGAGCGGTATCTGAAGAAGTATCAGCGGCAGACATTGACGGTCTTGTCAATCTGCGAGACCATGAACGTGCGTCTCCGCAACCAGCAAATTGCCAAGATGAAGAGCAACGTCGGAAAAAGCGCCACTTAGTTACCGCTCGTGCCCGAGCAGTTGGACCCGTACCAGCGAGTCTACATATGCACGCATGGATGGAAGACACGGATTCGTTCGAAAGGGCTGCGACCAAGACACAAGCTGAAAGGGACGGGGTGTCTTATGAGATTCAGAGCTCAGTTCGTGCAATTGTCGGGCGGACAGTGGCGTATCGAAGTCAAGCAAGCATTTTATGGCCACAGCCACCCAGTGGAACAAGAAATTTACGAGCAGTACCCATCGGTGCGTTAGATTCCACCGGATGCACCCATTATGAGCGACTTGGAGCTTATGGTGGCAAGTGGCAGTAAGGCGAGTCGGATCTACGACTACATTCGCGAACGAACTCCCCACAAATCGCAGCTGAAAGGTGTGTACAACCTTATTGCGAAAATCAAGAGCTCTGGTGCGTTGAAGGTTACAGCGCCGTGATCTACTGGTGTCCCTACCATGACTAACGAAGCTGGTGCTATGTGTGCTTGGTCTAGGTGGCAGTCTAAGTGACGAAGATCTCGTGGCTGAATTGCTGTTGGGCTTCCAGCTGGAAGCATCGGGAAACGTGGCCGCTGTTGATGAAAACTTGAGCGGACACACTGCTGTCGTCACGATATGCTCTGAGCATATGCGCAAGGTGTACAAGCGCTTTCCAGAGATCCTGCTTGTAGACTGCACCCACAAGACGAACAAGTACGTACACAAGTCAACCTTGTCGCTCATATGTTTCCCCATGTTCTATATGTTTCGTCATGCTAACTATGTTTTGACCATGTTTATTTGTGTTTGTCCATGTTGACGCAGATACAACTATCAGCTCTGCACGCTGATGGCAATGGATCAGTTCGGACAAGGTCAAGCCGTGCAGCACTCTGTGATTGAAAGGAACTCTGATTGGCACATGGAGAAGGCCATCGAACAATCCAATAGAGTCAACGACTGGGAGAAGACAGAGGTGATCATGGTTGACAAGGATCTAAACGAGATCAAAGTTCTACGTCGAGCCTTTCTCAATGCGCGGATTTTGCTGTGCCACTTCCACGTGATCAAGTGGCTGCGTGGTGCATTTCGCGATGACCAGAAGTACGGGACCTATTCAAGTGCCGTATTGAAGCAGATGGACTTTTGTGTGTCCAACATCTAGCCATGATGACCATGTCGGCCGCCACCTTTTGGCCACCTTGGGTGCCCGGGATCGCGCGCTCGATGAGATGGAACCACGTGTGCATGATGGGGGCCGTGAACAGCCCTCCCCAGACCATCATACGCAGTGTCCGAGCTGTACTGGGTCGAACGAGTCCATCGCTGGTCTCGGGCTCGGAATTGGCGGCTGGAGAGCCGTTGGCCTCAATTCGTTGAGCAATTCCGTCCCCAACACCAGACAATATAGCGGCCGTCAAAGCCTTGGTCAGTGTGCTGACGCCACCCAAAGGGCGGCCGGCATGCTCGCTGGCCATGCAGCATCAGCGACCTCGGACCCAAGCCCAGTTGCAGCTGCCGCTATCTCACACGCAGCGGTAGCAGCAGCTGCCCCTGCCACCCCTCCTGCCGACCGCGCCGCCCCCAGTTCAATCGATTCAGGCGCGCACGAGGAGGCAAACATCGTGATGGAGGCCGCTTGGCCTACGTCGCGGTGCATGGCGCTGCCACCGCCACTTGAGCTCCGTGTCGGTGGGAAGCGCCGACGCCACTTGAGCTCCGTATCGGTGGGAAGCGCCGACGCCTGAACAACGTCGACGACGAAGACTCCCGTGAGCTCGCTGAGCTCCTGCTGTGCGACGAGGCGCCCTACCACCAGCGCCCAGACTATCCGTGGCCAGCGCACGCCTGTCCTCCGTCCACTCCGTGTACGTTGTGCACGTTCACGACCAGCAGCTTCGCCTCACTCACGCGCCACAGGGACTCTCGGCACCGCCGCACATCTTTCCTCGACCGGTTTTCGGCAGGCTGTGCGTGCGGCACGCCCTTCAGCTCGAGGTTGGCCGCAGCAAGACACGCGCAAGCGTGCGCCAACCTCTCGAGCACCCAGGCAACGACTTCGACGGCGACGAAGGCATCAAGCACTAGCTCCACCGAAGTCCGAGCCCCCGTCACTGCAGCGGTCACCGCCGCGTCCGACCTGCCTCATCAAGATTCTCCGGAGCTTGCTGCGTCCCCCGCATGCGAGCTCCCCCAATGTTGCCACGCAGAGCTCAGGTGATGCTAAGCAGCAAGCACAACGCCGATGGGGCCCGCCGCTTCCTCGAACGCTGGTAGCGTCCCGTGTTGCTGATCGACTCAGTGCAATGTAGCCCCCACGATGAGGACCGCCACTGCCGCGTGTTGTGGTGGCGTCTCGCATCGCTACTCGACTCGAGGAGCTCCCGGAGCCACGTTGGTGCCCACCGCTCCCGCGCAGCGTTGTGGTCTCGAGAATTGCCGGCCGCCTTGTGCCTTCGACACCAGCTGCGGGTACAGATGACAGCAGCAACCCTGCGGCCCCAGGGACCCACGCACCACTGAATGCTTCGATGGAGGGCTCCGACGAGGAGACCAAGGAAAGTGAGCCGCCGACAACACTGCCTACTGAAACAGCGACCAAGGAAGGCGACGCTCCTGCTGAGGACACTGGCCCATGGCTACTGCGCTTCGATGGCGCGTGCCGCGCCAACCCTGGCCCAGGTGGTGACGGCGCAGCACTCTTCAAGCCCAACGGCCCCATCGTGTGGAGTTGTTCACACTTCATGCCCAGCAGCACCGAGACCAACAATACGGCCGAGTACACGGCACTGCTGCTGGGTGTGCGTGCCTCTGCTGACCATGGCGTCACGCAGCTACGGGTGGAAGGTGGCAGCACCTTGGTTCTCCAGCAGGTCCGTGGTGTCTTCACGACGCGGAGCACTCGCCTGTGTAGCCTCCGCAACGCTGTACGCGCTGAGCTCGCGCGGGTGGGAAGCTCCTCGCTTCACCACATCGACCACCAGTCCAATGGTCACGCCGACCGCCTAGCCAACCGAGCTCTCGGCATGAAGAGCACACTCGTGGAGTGTGAAGTGCACCCGGGTTGCAACGCGTGTACGACGTCGACGGCCTCGCCTGCAGCAGGTCCGCCCGCAACTCCCCCACCCGCACCTGTGGACGTTGATATGACGGACCCGGACGGAGAGGAGAGCCGAGCCGACGTCGATGACGGCGAAGTCTATGAGCCTATGCAGGTGGGACCCAAAGCGATCCCAGCTCGACGCCCGCGCCTTCGCCTTCGCCAACTGAACAAAGAGGAGTTCGAAACAGCCTGTGAGGTGGTCGAGCGCATGGGTGCGGCGCTGTCGGAGAAGATCACGAACGCAAATGACTGGGGAACGGCGGAGGGTTACATCACAGCGCTTCCGTACCTGCTGTACGACAAGATGCAGTCTTACACGCAGTCGCGGCCTGGTGTCCAGCGTCCTCCAGCGCCTCAGCCCCAGCGCAGCGATTCCCAGGTGTCTGTAGCGGACCGCCAGGTGCAGCAGCAAGAGAACCCAGAGCAAGGTCAGCTGCCCCGGCCACAAAGTCGCCGCCGCCGAGGCCGCCGCAAGAGTCGCAGACAGCGACGACACCCCGGCAGAATGACGGTGGTGGTGGTCGACGCCAGCAACAGAGGCAACAGCACCGTCCTCGACCACCTCGTATGACCCGACACCATCGAGAGTATCGACGAGGCTCTTGATGACCTGCACGCTCTCGAGCGCGCCAGACCCCAAGACCGCCCAGCCATCAACAAGGCACGACGCCGGGTCGGGCGGATTCGCTCAGTCATCGACCAGCAGGTCCTGCGCAGCGACTTCGACACCAAAGAGAACGAATGCGTTGAAGGGATACTTGAGCGCGCTCGCTTGGGGCGAGAGGCAGAGCAAGTGGCGAGAGCTGCAGAGGGAGATGAAGGCGGTGTAGCGGCGACAGCGCCAGCGGAGAGTACGACCGAGGACGATGGAGTCTGCCCCATCTCAAGCGAAGACCTGTGGAAGTACTTCAATGGAGTTAACACCCCTAAACATGATTTTGACCCAGAGGCACCAGACGGAGCGGAGTTCCGCGACGCCATGTCGCGCCTACCTGCTGCGAGACGACTACGTGAGCTGCTTACGAAACCACCAACTGCGGATGACATTGAGGATCAGCTTCGGCGCGTACGCTGTACGTCGAGTCCCGGCCTGGACGGAGCTGGCTACGACGTGTACCACAAGTTTGCAGAGCAGCTGCTGCCGGTGTTGACGGCGGCCTTCAAGTGCTGCTGGACCTACAAGCGAGTACCTCAAAGCTGGAAACTCGGCGTCGTGCGACTTCTGCACAAGATGGGACCACGCAAGGACCCGGCGAACCGGAGACCTATCTGCCTTCAGCAGACCATTTACAAGCTCTACACCGGGGCCCTTGCGCGCCGGCTGATGAAGTGGCAGGACGCCAACGGGCGGCACGCTCCTGGTCAAAAAGGGTTCCGATCGGTGAACGGCTGCGAGGAGCATAACTTCCTCGCCTCGACGCTGGTTGACAACTCGCGCCGGAAGCACCGACCTCTCTACGAAGTCTGGTATGACTTTAAGAACGCTTTCGGCAGCGCGCCACTCAAGCTACTTTGGGATGCGCTGCGGCGTCTCGGCGTCCCGGAGGAGTATATCGCCATGTGTGCGGGCTTGTACGACCACGCGGCCTTCGTGGTAGGAAACGCCGCGGACGGCACCACAGCGCCGATCCAGCAACGGGTAGGCATCTTCCAGGGATGCCCACTGATCCCCAGCTCTTCAAAATCGCGATCAGTCCGCTTCTGTTCGCGCTACGACGGCTTCCTGCCACGGGCGTGCAGCTGTCGGGCGATGACCGCCTACGTGTCTCGGCATACGCCGACGACTTGAAGACCTTCAGCGACACCAAGGCTGCAGCCACGAAGCAACACGCACTCGTGACAGAGTTCTTAAGCTGAATGGGGATGCAGGCGAACCCGGCTAAGTGCCGCAGCATGGGGGTTCGTCGCAACAGCAACGGCGCCGTCGAAGCCGACAACCTGGCGCTGGCGCTTGCCGACGCGCCGATCCCGACGATGACACATTTGCAGTCGTACTGCTGCTACCTGGGCATTGGCGACGGGTTCGACCACGTGCGTCGTCGGGTAGAGATGGCGCCCAAGCTCAAGTTGCTCAAGCAAGACACGACGGTGCTCATGCAGTCCGGCCTGGCACCATGGCAGATTGTTAAGGTAATTAAGGTGTACGTTTACCCTCAGGTGGAGTACACCCTCCGACACTTGAGGCCAGAGGCCCAGCACCTGGAGACCTTCGACCGCCACCTGCGCCGCGGCCTCCGACACGTGCTCCGCCTCCCCGAGAACTCCAACAACGACTGGCTGTACGCGCCGGTGTCGCGTGGTGGCCTGGGCTTCTTGACTCTGGTGGAGCTCTATGCTGCGCTGCAGATCGCGCACGGGTGGCAAATGCTCAACTCTCCCGACCCAGCCGTCCGACGCATCGCGCGAGAGCAACTCTACCAGATCGCTGACACGCGGCATCGGCTCGACAAGCCACACTGGAAGCTGCGCCGTGAGGAGCTGTGCGAGCTCCTCCTCAACGGAGAGCTCGGGGCGTCGGCTCACGCGCCACCCAAGCGCCGCAACGGCGACATCGCCTCGTTGTGGGTCGACATCCGCAAGAAGATGGCGATCTTGGGGCTCAAGATGGAAACCGCGTGAGCCCGGCAACGTGCTTCGGCACGTGAAGCAGCACATGAAGAACCTGCGATGGCATGCATGGTGCGGTCATGTGGACCAGGGCAAGACGGCGCGGGCCCATGGCGGCATTGGCAGCGGCTTCCTGACGAGGCCATGTGGTATGTGGGAGAGCGACTACCGCTTCGCGGTGGCCGCTCGCCTCAACATGACTGATACAGTAAACGCGCTCGAACGCAGACGACTCCGCGCCCATGACAGATGGCGCCGCCCGGGCTGCCATTGAAAGAGTCACTCGCACATGTGCGCAACCACTGCCCGGGCACGATGGACGCCATCCGCGGCCGACACGACGACGTGCTCCGCCAAATTGAGCATGCCCTCACCGCGTCGAAGGACAGCCGCAACGGACGCACCGAGCTCCGAGTGAACCAGACGGTACCCGGTCTGGCTGGACCTGCGCTGCGACCCGACCTCCAAGTCTACAATCGCGACCACCGCACGGTCGTGGTTGTGGATCTGGGGATCGCGTTCGAGAAACAGGAGACAGACGACCCGGAGAGCTCGGGGCTGGCCAAGAAGATCGCGGAGAAGAAGGCTAAATATGCGGGTATCAAGCGTCACCTTGAGCGTCAGGGGTGGAAGGTACACCTCTCGGCGCACGTATACGACTTGCCCAGCAACCACAAGGTGTACACGGAGCACCTTGGGCTCGTCAAGCGCGATGCGAAGCGGCTGGACAGGCAGTTCTCTGTCGCGTGCATCCAGTCCAGCCGCCGCATTTGGAACCTACATTGCGCCTCACATCACGTCGACGCCGTCGGACACGTGGCTCCCGTCGGTCCACTCACGGCCCGCCACATCGGCGGTGTCGACAGGGCGGCTTCAAGTGCAACTGGTCCGAGCGATAGGGTGGGGCTGTTTGCACCCACCTGGCGCCCGATCCGCTCCAGCCTCGCCGTCGCGAGCCACCGCCAAGCCTAGTATCCCCACACCCAGCCGAGTGGAAGGGGTGGCAGATACGTTGGTCTAAGGCCCACGCGCCGATGCACACGCACCGTGCTCGGCTGCGACGGGCCGGACCCAAGCCCTGGTCGCTGACCTGGTTTTGGGCCGGTCCCTGGGAGCCAGTCACGCTGAGCCTCCCTCAAGCCCAAGCCGCGCCGGCGAGCGCGCGCGCCTCGGCCGCTGGACCAGGCGTCGCCCAGACGCACGGCCGCCCCAGACACACCGGTTGGCTCATTTTTGGCGAATACGGAGTTTTGGCTACCCGGCAGGGCGGGCGGCATGCTGCCCGACTGGGTAGCACCGCCAGCCGCCACGCCCGCACCTGCCGCCTCTCGAGACCCAGATGCGAATATTTTCCGACCCGAAATGGGCGGCCGGCAGGCTGCCCGACGCAGTCGTACCGGGCGCCGCCATGACCACGTGCCCCCCAAAGCTCTGGCCGCCCCCAGGCCCACGCGACGCACGCGAGGAGTTGCCATGTCGCTGTCGGAGTCGGTGCTGCGCGCAGTGAAAGTTCCAGATCCGCGCACTGGCTCGAATGCAGTGGCTGGACAGCTTCCTGTCGAGGCGGCCGCCGTCGCGCTTCAGCAGAGCCAGCAGCTCGGTGTACACCTTGAAGTTGCTAGGCAACACCGGGCCCAGCGACCCGTACACGAGTCCCGCCACTCGAACCTTCCAGCCAGCTCTCTGCATGGCCGCTGCGACTGTCTGGTACTTGACAATATTGTGATCGCGACTTTGGCGCAGCGCAGAAGAGTTGGCTGCATCGGTGGACTGGTTCTCGTGCGTGATCGCCAGGTCGACGATCACGGCTCGCTTGGTCTCGGTGTTGCGCAGCACGATGTCTGGGCGATGGGCTGTGCCCTCAAATTCCGGTACCGTAAGGTTGATGGCGACCGCAAGCCGGCCTCCCGACTTTTCCACCTTGCGTCTGAGCGGTGCGGCAATCTGCTCTAGCGCGTCATCGTGACGCTGCCGGATCGCCGCCATGTTCGGCTCGCAGTGGTTGAGTACGTGGGCGGCGTCTCGGCATCCGTGTAGCCGGGCGCTCGACAGCTCTCGTTGGCGCGCAGGTTGCGTCGTTTGAGGCTGCTGTTGGTGTCGATTAATTGGGCCCGCGCCGCATCGCGAAGTGGAACTCCGCGTCCGAGAGCCCGGCACCTACCGTGATGAACCGCGAACCGACGTCGCCGTGTTCCCGCGCAGTCCTGCCTTGGACCACCTTGGTCTTCCAGGTGGCGAGCTTCAGGCCGAGAGTCTGCAGCGTCGTCCGCACCTTGGTCCAGAGTGAAGCAATGTCACCGTTGCGGCGACGCCCCGTGGCGTGGGTTGAGGCTGAGAGCTCGGAGTTGAGGTAGAGCTGGACCAACTCATCACCCCGTCCGCGCCAGTGCTCTTCATTCAATTTGTAGCGCTTGCGTACCACTTGCCCGACCTGGGTGCGCGCGATGGGACGAATGTCGGAGTCCTTGGAGTGTAGCATCTGCCACGCATGGGCCACCTGCAGCGAGTGATGTAGCTCAACGAGCGGCTGAACAGCCCCAGGCCTCCGCCCGAAATCGGCGCGAAAAACAACCCTTGGTGGGAGCAGTCAGGCAGCCGAAGCAGGTGGCGCAGGCCGCAAACGACGGCGCGGTCAAAGCCCTCGAGCTGGGACTTGAGCGGCCGCACATGTCTCAGTGCGTACTCTACCTTTTGGTAGACGTAGATCTTCAGGGCCTTGATGATCTGCCAGGGCGCCAACTCAGAGCGCATGAGTGCCACCGCCTCCTGCTTGATTTGGTTCAGCTTGGGCTCTAGCTGGAGACGTTGCCTCACGTGGTCGAAATCGTCACCGACCCGATGGCCTCGCCGTGGATGTGCAACTGGGTGTCGTCGTCGCGCGCCGGGTTGCTGTACTGGTCGACAGTCACTGGAAGGAAGGCACATTTGGCCGGTTTGGCACGGAGGCCTGTCCACGCGAGGAATCGCTCGACGACGGCGTGGCATTTCTCGATCCCAGCGGCGCTGTCGGTGAACACCTGGATTTCGTCTGCGTACGCGGTGCTGCACGGCCGCACGCCGTCCGCCAGGGGCACACCAACGCCGTTGAGACGCTCCAGTGCACGGAGTAGCGGTACCAGTGCAGCGACGAAGAGGATGGGCAGCCTTGGTAAACGCCCACCTCTTGACGCACTGGGTCTGTGGCGCCGTCGCTGGCGTTTCCAACAACGAAGAAGGAGGCGTCGTAAATGCCGCTGCAGCGCGCAACGAAGTCTTCGTTCACACCGAGGCGCCGTAAAACCGTCCACATCAAGCCTTACGTTTTCCGGACCGTACCAGACCTGGTACAGCCTGCGGTACATGCGCCGAGTCTGGTCAAGCAGTGTTGTCGCCACAAAGTTATGCTCATGGCAGCCATTGAACGATCTGAAGCCCTTCTGCGATATCGGCAAGCGACCGTTAGACTCCAGGAACTTGGACAGCCGACGCGCCAGCAACCCACTGTACAGCTTGTAGATGGCGGTCTGGAGGCAGATCGGCCGCCAGTTCGACGGCACGGCCGGGTCGCCTTTCTTGTGGATGAGCCGTACGCTGTCCACCTTCCATAGGGCGGGTACCTATCGATGGCGCCAGCAAAAACGAAAGGCGGCGAGTAGCAGCGGCAGGAGATGCACCTGGAAGCGCTTGTAGACGTCGTACCCCACGCCGTCATGGCCAGGGCTCGACGTCCCTTCCACCTGTCCCAGCTGGTCTTCGATCTCGTCCAGCGTGGGCTCCGAGGTGAGGGCACTGGTCGCATGGGTAGCTGCCAGCAGTGCATCCAGGGCCGCGCGAAATTCATATCCATGATAGTCAAACTCCGACGTCCGCGTGCTCGTCGCCGAGAAGTGCTCAAACAGTGTGGCCCTGTCAATCGGGCACTCATCCACTGTCGGTGCTGTGGCAGCGTCGGGCGAGGCACGGCGGAGAATCTCCTCAACGCACGCGCTCTCGTTCTGTGCAAACTTCTTACGCAGCCGCGTCCTGTCCTTTGCCGACCGAATGCGTCCGACGCGGCGGCGGGCGTTGCGCACTGTCTTCTGGTTTGGCGGCGTGTCGCGCTGCACGACAGCCATACTGTCCAGAGCCTCGTTCAGTCGGTGCTCATGGTGGTTCCGCGTGACACGTGGTGGTCGGCGAGGTGGCGCGGGCTCGCGCGTCGAACGTGTACGGGGCGGTGTCACCGGGTGCAGCGCGAAAGGCTGGAGTACCGCACATAAGCGGGTTGGGATTGCGCTGATGTAGCCCTCCCCGGTCTGTCAGTCGTCAGCATCGGAGATCTTACAGGACAGGTCCTCGGCCACACGAGTCACGGCTGCGGCTGCAACATCAAAGTCATCCTCTGTGAGGGGCGGAGCCGAAGTCGAGGTTGCTGGGCAGGGGCTGCGTTCGGTCCGATTGGAATCGTAGGGAAAACCTCACTACCGTCGCGCGCCGCAACCTCGGCTTCGTCGTCCATGTCGGCATCATTGTCAACTGAAAAGGGGTGTGTCACTATCCGCTGGCGTCTCCATGTCGGTATCCACCGGTACCGTGTTGGTGCTGGGCGCCGGCGTCGTCGCGGCTGGAGGCACTGGTCGAGTGAGCTGTCATGGGGCCCGCACTCTGTCACAGTGCGCTTGAGATCCAAAGCTCGGTTGGCAAGGCGGTCTGCATGCTGGTTGGCTTTTCGGTCGATGTGCGAGAGACGGTACCAGTTGAGCTCTCGGAGAGCGGCCTGAACGCGGTTCCAGATCGATCTAAGACGTTTGTTGTTGCAGGCGAAGACGCCACGGACTTGGGATAGCGCCAGGTGGCTGTCGCCCTCAACACGTAGGCGTCGCGCACCGTGGTGCACCGCGCTGCGTACGCCAAGTAGCATGGCCGTATACTCCGCCGTATTAGTCATCTCGCGGCCTGGCATGTAGTGCGCGATAGTTCAGACAACATGGCCGTTGGGCGCGAAGAGAGCCGCCACGGCACCACCGGGTGCTGGGTTGCGGCGGCAGGCTCCGTCGAAGCGTAGTAGCCGCTCCGTCTGTGTGTCGGCTGGCTCAGCAGCAGGCGCCAGTGCAAGTGCAGTGTCCGTCGACGTGGCGGCCGTCTCAGCAGCAGGCGCAAGTGCAAGTGCGGTGTCCGTCGGCGTGGCAGGAGGCGCAGCAGTCCATCCTTGTCTCATCAGCAGGTGGTTGCGTGGATTGTCGCGGTCCCCACCGCGTTGTAGCACGGCTGGTTCGCTGGGTCTGGGCCGGCGTCGCTTGCTCGCCGGTCACAAGGTGAGCAATGGCAGCGGCGCCAACTGCACGGTGGCGCGAGCCCAGCGTGAGGGGCGCGGCGTGGGAAGGGCGAGCGGTGGAGTCATGGCAGCCAGGGCAGCAGCAACTCCAGCAGCAACCACTTCAACATCAAGCTCGGGGGCCGATCCAACTTCAGGGTCCGGGGTCTCTCCAACATCGAAGGCAGGGGCCGCTTGGTCATCAGCAGCGGTAAGGCTACCAGCGACAGCAGTACATGCATCGGCACCAGAGCTTGCGCCGAGACGGGGTCCAACAGGGGCGGGAACAGGGTGAAATCCAAGGGCAACAGCAAAATCCAGAGGTTTCAGCGGCAACGGGAGTAGTTTCAGGGTCGATGTCTCAACTACCTGGCGCATCGGTTCGTCGAGGTCAGCACACTGGACGTCATCGCGGTTGTTCAGTCGGCGGCGCTTGCCAGCGACTCGGACTTCTGCGGGCGGTGAGGCGGGCACCAGCACGGGACTCGGACTCGGACTTCTGCGGGCGGCGAGGCGGGCACCAGCACGGGAAGGGGGCATGCTGGCGTCCAGGTGACTTGGCGGCAGGTGGCGCCGAGGGCCACGGTGTTGCTTGATGCAACTGCCGTGTCCAGAGGCGCCATCGTATCTGGGGGCCCAAGAGGTCGGGGTCTCCCTTCGACTATAGGCAAAACAGCCACTGGCGACAGGACAGCCGCCTGCGCGGAAAGCGAGGCCGCTGGAGCCGAAGCAGCAGCGAGGCAGGTGCGCGCATGGCGTGTGGCCGCTGCTCTGTACTGGAAGTCGATGCCACACGGGTATCCACTGTGGAAGTGATCCACGAAGTGGACGCCGTGGTGGGCGTCGCGGCGGTGGCGGGTGAGCGTCGCTAGTGCGCGGGTGGAGTACACGCATCGCGCACACCCGAAGGCGGAGGCGTTGTGCGCATACACCGCGAACACGGGACCCTGTCGGCCGTGGTCGGCTCTGTCAAGTACATGGGCGTTGGGTCCCTCCGTTGTGGGTCGGCTAGCGGGTTCACCAGTGCCAGCGACGTCCGTCTTGGTTTCCTCGTGACTGTTGCTGTGTGCTGCCGTGCTGCTGCTGCGCAGCGCAAGGTCTCGTACCGAGGTCGCAGGCGGCGCCGAAAGGTGAGGTGCGTCGCCTGCCCTTTCGGATGAAGGCAACACACTCGTGGGGGCTTCTCTTGCGGCGGCGTCGTCATCCAGCATGTCATCGTCGTCGCTGGGGTCGAGGTCCAGGTTTTGAAGCCCATACGCGGCCGCTAACGCGCGAGCCATGGTGTTGGCGAGCCCTGCCCCTGGCACGGGTTGAGATACGTCGTTGGGGGCGTCGTGGGCGGCGAGAGGCGCGACCGTAGCGAGTCGTAGTCCTTGGCCGGCTCTGCGGAGATCTTCGGGGTCACGGCGAAGAACGGGGCCGCGTGAGCGGCGGCTGCCTGCATGGCAGCGGCCTGGGCCGAAGTGTCAGCGGCCGTAGGGCTTGGCGCGGCGCTGAGCGAACGTGCCACAAGCGGGCGGCCTTCCGAAGTCGGGCAGTACATGGGGGAGGTCACTCATACTGGTAAATACATAAACACTTTCTGTTCTAATCAGTGTGAAAACTGGTTTCCGCCGTTTTTCGGTGGTCTTTTTCACATTCGTTTTTGCAAATTCCGAGAATGCTAGCTTGCTAGTTTTTCTTGGAACGGTCTCCAGGGGCTTTCACCTTTCCCCGCGAGGCCAACCACTACATTTGACCTTCTATACTCAACTACACTTTTCATTAGTTTTTATTAGTTTTCCCTAGATGAACGTTATGGAGACTTAGATACCCAAAATAAAAGAGAGCCGGGGACGTAAAAGGAGGGGGTGAACGTTCATCCGGGACACTATATATAGAATTGTATGGTAAAACTGAACGCTCTAAAAAAATAGAGTACCGCGCTGGGGTTCGTTAAAGTAATACACGCGTACGTTATGCCACCAAAGAGTCCACGAAACATAATATTTATACAATGAAGATGCGCCCCTTCCGTCATACCTTCTCGGCCTTTTGGCTAAGATCAAGTGTAGTATCTGTTCTAATCAGTGTGAAAACTGGTTTCCGCGAAGAGGTTGCGCTCCTGAACGGACTTTGCGAGCGCGTGGATGGACATAATGGGCCTGTGATATTTCGTTTGTACGAGGAAAAAGGCAAGCCCGTGGCAAAGAACCACGTTCTCTGGGGGCTGTAAATGAACGTATCGGTAAATGGTGCAGAGAGCTAAACATCAAGCGCGAACGCAAATGGACGCCGGAGTTGGAAAAATTCGTGGCCCAGCAGCGAGCAAGAGGGTTCGATAATGCCGAAATTGCCAAGGCAATGACTGCTAGATATGGAAGAACTTTCACGATGGCCATGGTTCAGCAACACAAACCGACGGTTAACCCGACTCCCGGATCAGTGAAACAAAGAAGACGCGGCGCGGATGGACTTCAGACGAAAAGAAGTCCTTCAGCGGTGTGGGGATCGTGTGATTACTTTTGATGATGCGATGATGGAATTAAAGGCATGTCAAAGAAGGCCGATCGAAGCGCGCCGTGCAAGATCAATTGCGTGCGCTCAAGCGGAGAAAGCTGAACGATGCGGCTACGCCGGTTGCCTCTAATGCGCAACATGATCCCCACAAGATGTTGGCGATGAAGTTGATGAGCGTGAAACCCCGCAAAATCAGCCCATTGGCGATGAAGTTGCGGAGCATGGCGGATCAGAAGATGTTGGTGATGAAGTTGCTGAGCGTGAGACCCCGCAAGATCAGCCCATTGGCGATGATGTTGCGGAGCATGGCAGGTCAGAAGATGTTGGTGATAAAGTTGCTGAGCGTGAGACCCCGCAAAATCAGCCCATTGGCGATGAAGTTGCTGAACTCGAGACCACACAAGACCACCAGACGTCTACATCCGCTGCGTCTGCTCTCGTGATTAATCCGACTGAAGACGATCCAACGAGATGTTTGCGCCCCGTTAAGAAACCCAACCGATCTGGGCAACTTGGAGGCGACAATGAATTATGCCGACTTCTCGTTTTCAATATTGGAACGAGACCAATACAGGAAGCGTGGCGCTACATCATCCGTGAAAATAACTGGGAAGCTGCGCGGTTGTCGCCGGTGGGGCAGGGCCCACCAATGGAGTTCAAATTGAGCGTACCAGAGGTGCGATCGTTGGTTTTCGCCTGCAGCGCACTGTTCTCCGGTACGCAGGAGCTGAAGCTAGCCTTCGTCTGTCAACTGGGAGGAAGGATTTACGGACAGTGTCGGACTACGAATTGTGGATACCGTTTGATATGCGGTCAGAAAAGTTTAAGGGAGACATGAGTTGTCGCCATTCGGCTTGCTATTTCAAGAGCCAAGTATTTCGACTGGATTTTAAGAGCGTGGAGGATTATCGCATCACGATTGCGCTCCACAATCAAATGGACGCTGTTGATATATGCCGGGGTGGCTTGTATAATTCCAAGCGCTCGGATTTTGATGGCGAAGTAGTAAGCTGCCTGACGTTGCAGGAACCCCAATTTTTATGAAGCGGTATGTCGTATCGAACCGGTTGCAGAAGAAGGCGGTGCTGCAGATACTTCAGCAAGAAGGGGTCATTCCGATAGTTGGACCGTGCGGCTGCGGTAAGACGTCTTTTATTACGCTTGCGGCGGTGGATTACGTGCGTATCCTTCATCCGCGTAGACGTGTGGTCATCTACGCGGAGACAAACGACGCAGTGAACGAAAACATGAAAAGGATCGTGAATTCAACAGATTACACCTGCGAGCCTGGTCAGCTACTACGAGTCGGCAGTAGTGATGCGATGACTTCGGATTACTCCGACTTCTGCTTAGCGGCTTTGAAAAAGCAATATGAAAACGAATGGATGCCAAATAACCAAGGCGATCGTCGGAGACTTAAATCTGTATGGAACCGAAAACAGAAGACAATACTGGAGAAGGCGGCCATTGTTTTTGGTACAAGCTCATCGCTGGGCCAAGAAGATGTCCGCCGTATGAAGTTCGATTTGTGGATTTGCGATGAAGGCTGGCAAGCTCCAGACACAGGACTCGTCATGGCGCTGCGGGACAACACAAGAACGCTGGCAAAGGTTGGTGACCCTCGCCAATTACCGCCTTATCAGCCGAATCCCGACGTGAAATCCATTTTGGTGGACGCAAGCATCGTCTGGATAAGTCTGCGTTGGAAGATAATTTCGAGCTCGGCCGGGCTACATGTCTGAACACCCAGTATCGATGTCACCGCGACATCATGGAACCTTTGAACAAAATGTTCTATGAAGGAACCGTCTCGACTGGCAAGCCTTTCAACCGGGGTGCGTTAAAGGGTATGACGGTTTCTCAAACGAAAACTCTCGACAATCAACGGGTGATGCTGGCGTCTCTCTTAGTAGGGGAAGAGCTGTTCGAGAAAAACTCGCTATATAACAAGGTCGAAGCGAAATGGGTCTTGGAGAAGTTGCTCGATATATCTTATCACCTAAAGGGTTTGGATCGGCCGGATGGAGTATGGAGTGTGATGGTCATTTCGCCATACCAAGGTCAAGTGAGTTACCTGCGCAAACTCCTCTGTACAAATAAGCACAGGTGGAGTGGTCAGCTGAATGTTACGGTTTTCACTGCTGACCCTTGCCAAGGAAGCGAGTGTGACGTTGCAATTATCAGCCTTGTTTGCCACAACAGCCAAGACAACGTTAACTTTCTAACGTCGCCGAAACGCGTTTTAACAATGTTGAGTCGCGCCAAAGAGTATATCATGATCGAGACGCACGTGAAGACTCTCAGCTCAGAGCTGATGTGGAATCAACTATTTGAGAACATGCGCCAAAACAACGCGTTGGAGGTGGAAGATGATCGAAATTTTGCATGGTAATATCACGGCGAGTACTAAGAATGTCCTACTGGTTTCTCGGCGCTACGAATATTACGGGAGGCACTCAAAATACCCACACTGCTTTTTTCAGAAAATATACTTTTTCATGAAAACGCAAGCCGAGCGAATGGATGCCTCTGTCTTCGTACTATGGGCCACACCTTTCATCAAATCGCTCAAACGTTGGATGTTCTGGTCCTCGCACACTGGGCGCGCTACACGCCAGCAATCTGTAGAAGCATGTTTGCGAAGTGCTCGATCGTGGATGCACCCGCACGTCTTGCGCTGTACCAACAGTCGATGCAAGACCAACTTCTGGAACCGAGACGTCAGAGCAGCGAGGAACGTGCTGGAACTGCTGAAGAGCAACAAGGCTGGGAGCATTCAGGCGAGGACAATAGCGCAATACGTAGAAAGAAAAAAGTGTCTGGAAAGACTCGCAGCGTACAGACAACGACCGGAAAATTCCCACGACAGTAAAATACGCCACAAAAGAGTGTCACTCCAATTGTGTAAAAACAAAACAAATTATATTAGCCAATAAAAAGTTTGTATTTGCTCATGAAAATGGCTGGCTGTCACAGCGCTTATCTGGCCTTTGAGCAAATGCCCACTTTCATAAAAATAAGATGCCCAAGCAAAAGAGGTCGTATACAATCGCCAAGAAGCGTGAAGCGCTGGCTGTCGTTGCTGCTACCAGTGAGCTCGACGCGGCGTTGCGACTGGGCATTCCCAGACGGACGATCCGAGACTGGGTGGAGAAAAAGGACAAGATTCAAGAGTTTACAGGCTCTGAGCGGAGCCCCACACTGAAAGGGCAGGGGAAACGTGAGCTGTTTCCCTTGCTCACGGTTTGTACACCTTTATGAAAGATCGACGTCGTGAAGAGAAGGTTAATTTGGGATCTAGTATTATTTTAACAGTACTATTCTCGATTTTCTTAACTTTATTGTGATATTTGCGCTCTCTAGATACTGTCGACCAAGCATATGATGATCTACATCAAGTGCAACCACGCTAGCTGGCTAGCGAACTACATGGCTGACAAGAAATCACCACTAAGTGGTCCTAACGCTTTGGAGCGAGCATGTCAGCGTTTTTGTGGAAGGTAAAATGACAAAATACTGTTACTTTGTACTATTAATTTACATTATGCTTTGACATTTCGTGTAATAGGTATGGGTACACACCGCAGAAGCCTCAATCTACCAAAAAGAACGCCGAAACATTAGCGGCAACTCACCTGGAGTTTGCGTGTGACTTTTGGGGAAAGTACAGCGACTACAAGTTGTCCGAGATTTACAACGTGGACGAAACGGGTATCGACTTCGACATGCCACCCAAGAAGTCGTGGGCCGGGAAAGGACGACGTGATTCGGCGAAGGTGGTCGGGCTCAACAAACACTCGACACGACTAACGGCAGTGCTGGCTGCCCGCGCGGATGGTAAGAGTTCATGAATGTTGTTAAATTGTGCTATTGTGAATTTTAACTTTGAATTTTGGCTTTCAATTTTGAATTAGGAAAAAATTGCCGATACTGTTTGTGGTGCGAGGCAAGCCTGGAGGCTCGATCGAAACCAAGGAGCTGAAGAAGTATCCAAAAGGGCATGTGTATGCAGTCCAGGAAAACGCGTGAATGAACGCCCGAGTCTGGAAGAAGTACACGAGCGAGCTACTCAAGTACGAAATCGAAGAACCGTCGCTTCTGTTGCTCGATAATTTCGAGGCACATGTGTCTGAGGGAGGTCAAAACGCAGTGTTGGAGGATGTTAACGCCAAAGTTGTGCCGCTCTCCCCAAACTCCACGGCCGTCTGCCAGCCGCTCGATGTCGGTGTCATGGGACCCCTGAAGCAGCTGATGAAGTCCCTGTGGTTGACCGAAGACAATTCTGGGTCCGAGTCTGTCCCAGCACAGCGTTTGATTTGCATCAAACGGTTCATCACTGCGTGGGAGCTGCTGAGCGAATAAGACGTTAAGAAGGCCTTTGAAAAGGCAATCCCTCGCTTCCCTACAGTTGAAGTTTATCGCAAGAATACAATGCTTTTTGTTTGTCAGTTTTGTGTAAATTTGCCCTTTTTAATGACCGTAATGAACATGTTATGTGTATTACTGCCTTTCCCGGGATCGGTAAACTGATATTTCGATCACGCAGCTTGCGGTTTAAACCAGTCATATCTCTTAATTTCACTGTGGCGTATTTTTCTGTCGTTTTCAACAAATGCCCTTAACTATGGAGGATGGAGTTCAGTGGGTGGCGCTTTTGCCGGTCGTTGTCTGTACACGTTGCGGGGATACGTAGCCAGGGCACGTTCACATTCGTAGTACAGAGAAACCAGTAGGACATTCTCAGTACTCACTGTAATATTCAAGACAGCAGAGTCTGCAGCTTCTCCTTCAGCTCCGCGTTCTCGCGCAGGCGCTTCTGGTTCTGCGCAAGAATGGGAATCACGTGTTGGTAACTCACCGTAAACCGGCAGCCGGCCGGGTTGACGAACCCATCCACGTCGACTACCTCCTCGGCGCTTGGATCGTTCGCCAGATTCACGATATCGGGAAGCCCGTTCAAATAAGGTCCTGCGCTATGTACCCGAACGCTCGGTGCTGGTCGCCCGATATCAATTGAAGGACACGGGCGTTGTGTTCTCCACGAAGGCGGCGCAGTAGCCGTCCGGCAGGGCTTCGATGTTCGTTTTGGTCCGGCGGTCGGACATGACATCCACGCTCTTCGAACACAGCACCCGCACCTGCGCGCGAATGATGTAGTTGTACGACAGCGATCCGTTGGAGGTGATGACCCCGTGCGCGTTCATGGACGTGTTGTAGGCGTACGGTTCTGTCATTAAAAAGGTCTTTTCACATTTATTTTTCAAATTCCGAGAATGCTAGCTTGCTAGTTTTTCTTGGAACGGTCTCCGGGGTTTCACCTTTCCCCCGCGAGGCCAACCACAACATTTGACCTTCTCTACTCAACTACACTTTTCATTAGTTTTTATTAGTTTTCCCTAGATGAACGTTTTGGAGACTTAGATACCCAAAATAAAAGAGAGCCGGGGACGTAAAAGGAGGGGGGTGAACGTTCATCCGGGACACTATATATAGAATTGTCTGGTAAAACTGAACGCTCTGAAAAAATAGAGTACCGAGCTGGGGTTCGTTTTGTTACAGGTCTAGCCGACAAAGTAATACACGCGTACCAAAGAGTCTACGAAACAGAATATTTATATAATGAAGATGCGCCCCTTCCGTCATACCTTCTCGGCCTTTGGGCTAAGATCAAGTGTAGTATCTGTTCTAATCAGTGTGAAAACTGGTTTCCGCCGTTTTTGGTGGTCTTTTTCACGGAGAATTCTTGGGGGTCAACCGCTGCGCAGGTCAAATCCTGCGACACACCTTTTTGGTCAGCCGGAGGTGGCGGAGCGCGTACCCCCCGAGGGTAGAGGTATGTCTTCACCGCCTTCACCACCTGTCACGGCGCAAATCCCGCCTGCAGCAGCGCCGTCGCGTCGTCCTTGGGCTGCTTGAGCGCCGGGGCGAGCTCGATGCGGCGGCGCACGTGGTAAAAGCCATCGTCGATCCCCAGGTACGCGTACGACGCGTTTATGGTTAGCGAGGGAATTGGGGCTTCGACTAGCTGCAGCTCCAGGCCGCAGGCCTCAAGCACGCCGTGGTGGTCGCGCTGGATCGACATGGTGCTGCACTTGTTCGGGTTTGCCACCATGCCGGTCCAGCGCAGGAAGTCGGCCACGAGCGCGTGTTGTCGCTGGACGCCGTCCACGGTGACGTTGAAAATCTTGAGGTCGTCGGCGTAGGCCGAGGCACCGGGACGGTCGTCCGCTGACAGCTGCACGCCCGTGTCCTGTAGGCGTTTGAGTGCGTGGAGCAGCGGTCTGATGGCGGCAGTGAAGAGATGCGGGCAGAGTGGGCAGCCCTGGAACACCCCGCTTTCAGCACGATCTGTTCTGTAGTCCCGTTCACCGCGTACCCCACCGTGATGGAAGCCTCGCGGTAGAGGCCGCGGTAGCACTCGACGAAGGGTGGAGACACCTCTATCCGCTCGAGCGGCCTCCCACAGCCAGTCGTGTCCGACGCTGCCGAACGCGTTCTTGGCGTCGTATCACATGATGTGCAGCTCGCGGCGCTTGCGTCGGGCTTGGTCCACCATCCTGGACGCAAGGAAGTTGTGCTCCCCGCAGCCATTGACACGACAGCACGGAATTCCATCTGCGCGTCGGCATGCCGGCCGTTGAGGCCTAGCCAGCGCGTGAACTTCCGCGCGAGGGCCCCGGCCTATAGCTTGATCTGTACCCATAACAAACCCCAGCTCGGTACTCCATTTTTTAGAGCGGTAAATTTATATTATATATATTTGTCTGGGAAAAGTTAACGCTTTGTAAAAAGAGTACCGAGATGGGTTTAGGTATGGTTACAGATCTAGCCGGGGCCTAAGGGAGTGGGATGAAAATTTATCCGGGACACTATACAAAAAGAATTGCCTGGCCAAATTTGTCGCTCTGAAAAATACAGTACCGAGCTGGAGATCGTTATGTTATAGATCTAGCCAGGGGGGTGAACGTTCATCCTGATTACTATATATAAATAAATGTATGGAAAAATATAATGTTCTGAAAAAGAGAGTACCGAGCTGGGGTTCGTTATGTTACAGATCTAGCCAACGGACCTAAAGGGGGGTGAACGTTCATCCGGGACACTATATATAAAGAATTGTCTGGTAAAATTTAACGGTCTGAAAAAATACATTACCGAGCTGGGGTTCGTTATGTTACAGATCTAGCTGGGGGACATAAAGGGGCTTTGTGACCGCGGAGGCCGTGCGAGGCGGCTGGCGGCGCTACCCAATCGGGCAGCATGCTGCCCGCCCTGCGGGTTGCAAAACATTCGCTTCTGGTCCTCGCGCGGCGGCAGGCGCAGCTTGCTGCTCTCCTGCCGGGTGGAAAAACTCCATATTCGCAAAATGAAAGCCAAACGGCGCGTCAGGGGCGGCCGAGGCACCTTTGGCGTCCATGGAGAGGTCTGGGGCGGCCGTAGGCCGCGTCTGGGCGACACCAGGGCCAGCTTCCGAGGCACGCGCGCACTCGCCGGCGCGGCTTGGGGGTGACTGGCCCCGGGGCCGGCCCAAAACCAGGCCAGCGTCCAAGGTTTGGGTCCGGCCCGTCGCAGCCGAGCACGGCGCGGGTGCATCGGCGCGTGGGCCGCAGACCAACGTATCTGCGACCACATCCACTCGGTTGGGTGTGGGGATACTGGGGCTCGCGACGGCGAAGCTGGAGCGGGATCGGGCGCCAGGTGGGCGCAATCACCCCCTGTCGGTCGGACCAGTTGCAATTTAAGCCGCACTGTCGACTCCGCGGACGTGGCGGGTCGTGAGTGGCCCGACGGGAGCCGCGTGCCCGCCGCTGATTGGCGGATGGTCGTTGAAGCTGCTGGCGCCGTTGAAGTCGGCGGTGGGCGATCCGACGGCGGCGACGTGGTCGCCGGTGGTTGGCGTGACGTCGTCCGCGTGGTCCCCGTCTTTGAAGTTGCCGTTCGGAGTCCCGACGAGCACGGCGTGGCCACTGTTGGGTGGCTGGTCGTCGTTGAGGCTTGGACCGCCGTTGAAGTCACCGATGATGAGTCCGACAGCGTCGACGTGATCCCCGCTGATTGGTTCCTGCCAGCCAGTGATCGCGTCGTAAAACGACTCGACACTGGCGGTGGACGCCTCGCTGTCCAACGATGAGGAACGCTCTCTGATTGACCAAAAACACCGCATTGCTGCAATCTGATTAGCTAAAAGTAAAATGTCGAGGGACACAAGGAGGGCGAAACGTAGAAGGAGGACGCAACGGAGAGTGTAGGAGGACCAAATGTAGTTGACCTCACGGGAGGACAGTGAAAGCTCCCGGAGACCGTATCTGTAGACACTTAGCAAGCAATACGTCCACAAAGGATGCAAACATGAATGTGAAAATGTGTTGACAAACTTGCCAACAATCAGTTTTCACACTGATTAGAACAGGTACTACACTTGATCTTAGCCAAAAGGTCGAGAACGAATGACGGAAGGGGGGCATCTTCATTGTATAAATATTCTGTTTCGTAGACTCTTTGGTGGCATAACGTACGTGTGTATTACTTTGTCACCTAGATCTGTAACATAACGAACCCCAGCTCGGTACTCTATTTTTTCAGAGCGTTCAGTTTTACCAGACAATTCTATATATGGTGCCCCGGATGAACGTTCACCCCCTCCTTTTACGCCCCCGGCTCTCTTTTACTGTGGGGTATCTAAGTCTCCAAAACGTTCATCAGGGTAAAACTAGTAAAAACTAATGAAAAGTGTAGTTGAGTAGAGAAGGTCAAATAATGTAGTGGTTGGCCTCGCGGGGAAAGGTGAAAGCCCCAGAGACCGTTCCAAGAAAAACTAGCAAGCTAGCATTCTCGGAATTTGCAAAAATGAATGTGAAAAAGACCACCGAAAAACGGCGGAAACCAGTTTTCACACTGACTAGAACATAACATGTGTTTATTACCTGCCGGTTAAGTCCGTTTCTTCCTGGTAGTAATACCTGGTAGTCACTAGATGGTATGCTAAATGGGTACAAAATGGCACCATATAGCCGTCGGGCCGATTTGCCGGAACAGGGTTTTCGAAGGCGGTTCCCTACGTGGGTGTGGGCCCTGTTGGCCGCAATGGGCCTGGTTGCCGTCTAGCGGCGGCCGGTGAACGACGGAGTCCCCCGGTCTCCGTCGTCCGACGGCCCCTTGGAGTCTGACTTGGCTGCTGCTGGCTGCAGTGCAGGTTCCAGATGCGGCGGCTGGACTGAATGCACGCGGCAGACAGCTGCCGGTCCAGCCGCTTCGCGTCTCGCTTGAGCAGCCCAAGCTGCCCAGTGTAAACCTTGTGGTTAGCGCCCGCGACTGCACCAAGATAGCCATACACGAGCGCCGAGAGGTGCACCTTCCACCCCTGGCGTTCGAGGTGTCTCTTGATGCTGTCTTTCTTGGCGCGCTTGTGGGCGACGATGCGCACCAGCGCGGAGCTCTCGGTGTCGTCGCTCGCTGGCTACTCGAACGCCACGACCAGGTCGACCACCGCCATCGTCTTCTTGGTGTGGTTGTACAGCTGGAGGTCGGGCCGCAGCGCTGGGCCGGCGAGTGATGGCACTGTCTGGTTCACCCTGAGCTCGACGCGGTCTCCCGGTGATGACGCATGAATTTCACGCTCGATGGCCTTGAGCGCGTCGTCGTCTCGGCCGCGGACCGCATCCATGGTGCGTGGGCAATGGTTCAGCACAGTAGCCCGCGTCTCGGCGTGGGAGCACCCATGGTGCCTGCACTTGTCGTGCGAAGGCGCAGGCGCTTCAAGACACTGTAGGTGTCGAGCTGGTTCAGGCGGCCAGCTACCGCGAAGCGATAGTCCGATTCCCACATGCCTCACGGCCTCGTGGGAAAGGCGCTACCTGCGCCACCATGTGCGCGCGCTGTCTTTCCTTGGTCACACATGGCGGCCCACGTGAGTCTCGCTGGACCGACATGGTGCAGCATTTGGCTGGATTTACTTCCATACCAGTCCATTGCATTAAAGTCGTCCACGAGGGCGTGCTGCCTC
The DNA here is from genome assembly GCA_012656105.1 of Phytophthora syringae. NCBI lineage: Eukaryota > Oomycota > Peronosporomycetes > Peronosporales > Peronosporaceae > Phytophthora > Phytophthora syringae. Next base: position 15,535 of record JAAKBD010000019.1, on the reverse strand, counting down.
TTGACGCCGTCCACGGACTTACTGAAGATCTTGAGGTCGTCATCTGACAGCTGCACGTCCGTGTCCGGTAGTCACTTCAGTGCATGAAGGAGCGGGCTGATGGCTGCCGTGAACAGGTGCGGGCTAAGCGGGCAGCCCTGGAAGACACCCACGAGCTGCATCACGAGATCCGTCGGGCCATCGGCGGCGTTCCCTACCGTGAATGCGGCAGCGTCGTACAGTCCTGTGGCACACTGCCAAATGAGTTCTTCAGGTCGTACCAAACCATGTGGAGCTCCTTGTGAGCGCGACGAGCATGGTCGATCAGCGTCGACGCGAGAAAATTGTGCTCGCCACACCTATTCACAGCACGAAATCCCTTCTGGGCTTCCGCATGTCGACCGTTGGCGTCCAGCCAACGCGTGAACCTGCGAGCGAGGACACCAGCATAGGTCTTGTAGATAACTTGCTGCAGACATATGGGCCGCCAATTCGATGGGTCTTCGCGTGGGCCTTTTTGAAGATCAGCCTCACGATGCCCTGCTTCCAGCTCTGCGGTACACGGTGGTGCTTCCAGCAGCACTGGAAGGCCGCGTGCAGCGCCGGAAGAAGTTGTGTAGCGAACGACTTGTAAATGTCGTATTCCACACCGTCCAGGCCAGGGCTCGTCGACCCACTCGCTCGCTGGAGCTGGTCTTCGATCTCGTCGGGCGTCGGCACGTCCGTCAGCAACTCCGTAGCCTCAGTAGCAGCAGGGAGGCCTCACGGAACTTAGCTACCACTGGAGCCATCGCATCGAAGTCGGTACGCGGCATGTTCGCCTCGGTGAAATGCTGATGGAGGCGCTCGCTCGAGATTGGGCACGTGCCGTCATCCTCAACGGGGCCACTGGTAGGTGGAGTGGTAGCTGCTGGTGCAGTCGCTGCTGCCCTCTGCTCCCGCGCTTTCGCTATGATTCCGTCCACACAGGTCTTCTTGGCGGTCTCGAATTGATGCCGGAGCTGCTGCTGTTCGACAGCCGAATTGATGCGACCGACTCGGCGTCGAGCATGGCGGATGGTGCGGCGGTCGCTAGGCGCGGCTCTCTCCACGGCGTACAAGTCGTCTAGAGCCTCATCCAGCCTGTGTTCCCGGTGATGGCGCGTCACTCGAGGCGGTCGGCGGCGGTCCCGAAGTCGGTGGCGTCGTTGTCGACGAGCTGATGACCCCGACTGGGTAGGTGGCGTCTCCTGCTGCTGTTGCGGTCTGCACGGATGGGCCGGCGTGGGGCGAGCGTGGGCCTGAGAGTACAGCATCAATTTGTCGTAAACGAGGTAAGGGAGGGCCGTAATGTAGCCCTCCGCCGACTCCCAGTCGCTTGCATCGGCAATCTTGGCCGCCAACTGCGCTCCAAGCCGTTCCACTATCGTTCCGGCCTGCTCTTGCTCCTCTTCAGTCAATTTCCGCACCTAAAGAGTAATTCGGGCGTGTCCGAGACGAAACAAGGCGAGCGCAGCAACAAGAAGCGCGGGACCGGGATTGAACCAGTGACCCTTCGAGCTGCAATCGAACGCTCTACCACTGAGCTACCCGCGCGTCGAACCCTAATCAACCCCTACCCGTTTTCAAAACGCCGTTTGCGCGCCATACACGCGCCATCACGCACGGCGCGAGCTACTACAGCATTGCCGGGCCAAATACGCATCGATACAGCCATTCAGCTACCTCACAGACAACACACAGTCTTCGCAACGCATGCCGGAGCCTTCGCCCCCACCGTCTGCAGAGCCTCGCATCACGATGCCCTATCGCGTTCGAACGAAGAAGGGTCGCGAGAACAGCCTACAGGGGATGTACCTCCGCTGACGGTGCAGACCAACGCCTCACTTGACACCAGTACGACTTTGTTGGGCCAACTCAAGTGCACGAAGGTCGCGGTGAACACGGTCACGGAACTGTATAAAAGCGCGAAAAACGGTAAGGTCGGACGAACGACAGCAAGAAGCAGCGACGAGCAGACAGTAGTTACCTGGTAGTTCGGCAATAAAGAGTAACTCGGGCGTGTCCGAGACGAAACAAGGCGAGCGCAGCAACAAGAAGCGCGGGACCGGGATTGAACCAGTGACCCTTCGAGCTGCAATCGAACGCTCTACCACTGAGCTACCCGCGCGTCGAACCCTAATCAACCCCTACCCGTTTTCAAAACGCCGTTTGCGCGCCATACACGCGCCATCACGCACGGCGCGAGCTACTACAGCATTGCCGGGCCAAATACGCATCGATACAGCCATTCAGCTACCTCACAGACAACACACAGTCTTCGCAACGCATGCCGGAGCCTTCGCCCCCACCGTCTGCAGAGCCTCGCATCACGATGCCCTATCGCGTTCGAACGAAGAAGGGTCGCGAGAACAGCCTACAGGGGATGTACCTCCGCTGACGGTGCAGACCAACGCCTCACTTGACACCAGTACGACTTTGTTGGGCCAACTCAAGTGCACGAAGGTCGCGGTGAACACGGTCACGGAACTGTATAAAAGCGCGAAAAAACGGTAAGGTCGGACGAACGACAGCAAGAAGCAGCGACGAGCAGACAGTAGTTACCTGGTAGCTCGGCAATAAAGAGTAACTCGGGCGTGTCCGAGACGAAACAAGGCGAGCGCAGCAACAAGAAGCGCGGGACCGGGATTGAACCAGTGACCCTTCGAGCTGCAATCGAACGCTCTACCACTGAGCTACCCGCGCGTCGAACCCTAATCAACCCCTACCCGTTTTCAAAACGCCGTTTGCGCGCCATACACGCGCCATCACGCACGGCGCGAGCTACTACAGCATTGCCGGACCAAATACGCATCGATCCAGCCATTCAGCTACCTCACAGACAAACTATAAAAAACATTAACTAACCGTTTATGCTTCGTGTTCACTTTGGAATGGTGGATCTATTCACCGGCTATGTGATTGCGAAGGCGAGCAACTCTCGAACCGCGCACACTATCGCCGAGTCGTATGAAGAGTGTGTGTTCCGTCGTTTCGGAGCTAGCGAAGTGATCCGACATGATCGAGAACCGGGTTTCATGTCGGACTTCTTCCGTGCCTTTAACCAGATCTTGGGTCAGCGGCAGAGAGCGACTATGGCATACCGGCCACATGCTATTGGAACCGCCGAACGAATGGTACAAACGTCCACCCGGGCTCTCAAGATGTACGTCCAGGATCTGGATCAACGAGACTGGGATGAGTACGCAGAACGACTCACTTTCGCGATAAACACGGCCCATGACCGGATCCGCAACGATACCCCTTTCTATCTGGTGCACGGATGGGATCCGAGATCCACGCTGGAAGCTACGATTCCAGGCAGTACGCAACGTCGAGACAAGGATACAAGACGATGGAGGTACCAGATCCAACGCCACTATGCTCAAGCCCGAGAACAGGTCGGAGAAAGACTACGTGAAGCCATTGCCGAGCGAGCGGAATCACATAACGAAGGGATCCAACCTCATCAGATCGAGGCGGGATCCCGAGTGTGGCTCTACTTGGATCGAGTTAAAGAGGGCTACGCCCGTAAACTGGCCCACCTCTGGCATGGACCGTTCAGGGTTGCGAAAAAGTCAGCGAGTACGCAGTAAAGTTGGAGACTGCTGGCACGGAATATCGACTGTTCCCGGTGGTACATGTGTCGAAGTTGAAGCCCGTGAGGGAATCCCCCGACCGGCCATTAGCCGGTTTGACGGTGGATCCAGGAGAACGGGTTGATTTTGACGAAGTCCTACTACCTTAGGACAGTTGGATCACGGATCTGGGGCCTGACGAATACGAGTGGAAAAGATTACAGATATGTGAACAGGCAAGAAGACCCGATATGGCCGGATCCGCCGAGAATTGTTGGTACACTGGCGCGGGCTGGATTGATGAGACGGATCTCAACTGTGGGGATCTGCTGTATGAGTTCCTGCGGGATCCCGTGAACCGGAATCGGTTCGGCGAGATGCAATCTCACGAGGAGGAGTGAGGATGCAACCTGCCAGTACGAGCTGGTCGTATTGGCGGATGAAAATGGTGAAAATGGTGAAAAGATCCACAAGGAGGTTGTGGATCAGAGGAAGGTGTTGTATATAGATATGGAGAGTGCCGGAGAAGAGCACTGTTTGAGCGAGATGTGTTTGGATCCCGGATCCAGAGACTATCTTGATATATATAAGGAAAGAGTGGAGGCAAAAGGAAGTCAAGATGTATTGAGAAGCTACTCGGAGGATAGATCCCGCGGATCCGGTTCAAAATCTGGCGTAAAAGACGACTGGTGGTGGTGAAGAGTCAAGGATCCAGAGGATTCAACAACCTGGGGAGGCAGCCTACGGGGCCGCGCCTGCGGGTCTCACGTGTGAGAACTTGTTCAGCAGACGAGGGATCTGGTAGGCGGGATGATCCACTGGCTGTGCGCGGAATTGGTTCCGCCATGAATCCGCATCGTCGATTTCCGCGAGGGCTTCGACTAGAGTCGTCGGCTCAGCTTGTGGACGGACGGGGTGAGACAAGTTGACGACTCGGGACAGATGCCCCGGGTACCATATCACCCGCTCGAGAGACGACGGGAGGTGCAGGAACACCCGATCCAACAGAATGTCCAAGTCGCACCAACCGTGAATCATCAGCTGGATCAACATGAGATACAGCGTCTTCAGATCCCGACCCGCATGACTTCGGCGATTCTTACGGCTGATCCAGAACTTCTGCAACCACGGATACTGCTTACGTAACGCGGGGGAAATGGGGAAGCCATGGGTGCTCTCCCAGAACACTTGCAAGAGCTTCTCTTCGAGAGTCTGGTAAGTCCGGAAGAAGGCCCCCATGGCGCCACCCACCGATGGATCGAAACTTATGGGATTTCCTGTGTTGGCCATGGCGAGCCAGGGAGTTTCTCTCATCAACTCCTCGACGGTGGCCTGGATGATTAAGTCGCTGCACCACTGTTCGTCGGTGAGTAGCGGAGGCGCCCCAGCTTCAGCAGGAAACAACCATCCCGGCTTCAGAGGGAGAAGAGGAAACAGATCAGCGACGACCATATCCCGGATCACCAATGCCCGCGTCTTGGATGCGATCTAAGGAGCGACCCCGCGATCGCCAGAGTGCGCCGAGCCTGGGTGCGACCCGGAATGCAGGCGTCATCTGCAGCGAAAGGGGCTTGGGGAGCCAGAGGTTCAGCCGTTGGGCTATGTGTAGATCCCTGGTCAGATCCGGATGATCCGTCGGAGTCTCCATTGGAATCATCCCCGCTGGGCTGACCTGGTGGCACTTGCAGTAGACTTGGACTTGCCGGACTTGGACCCACCCGATTTGTTTGAGGCGGATCCCGCCTTGCTAGATTTGGATCCACCCGACTTGCTTGAGGCGGATCCTGTCCTGCTGGACTTGGATCCTCCGGACTTGGTTGAGGCAGATCCTGCTTTGTCGAGTTTGGATCCACCAGATTCGTGTGAGGCGGATCCCGCCTTCCCGGACTTGGATCCGCCAGATTTGCCTGAGGCGGATCCAGATTTGCCAGGCCTGGATCCACGAGACTGGCTCGGGGCAGATTTAGCGCGGGACTTCTGGGGTTTGCCGAGCCGCCAGTGGAGATAGCCGAAACAGGTTGACGTGTCGGAGAAGATGAAGACCGGCGACGGGACTCGGAACGAGACTGGGCCAGGGCACGCAAAGTGTCTTGGTCGAAGGTGTCATCTGCCCCCTCAGCTTCCTCGGAATCTTCCTCTTCCTTGGGATTCTCGTCTTCGTCGTCATCATCTTCTTCGTCTGAGTCGTCGTCGTCAGACTCGAGCCCTGGAGGCATGGGTGTCTTCTGGCGGGAAGGACCCGGTGGAGGAGGCGGATGTGACCATCGGAGTCAATCTCAATGGGATTCCCAGCGTTTCCCCTTCTGGATCTGCTCCGCCATCGTCATCGATCTCCGCGGGATCCGGGACGTTGTCCGTATTATCGTGCTCCGTACCATTACTCGAAACAGGGGATAACGATCGAGTTTTCTTGAGCGGCGGTCGAGGGTTTTGCTCAGGAGACGACGACCGAGGACGCTTGGCCGGTATAGGCGTATTGTGAGGCGGATCCACCACAGGATCCACCTGATCCGGAACCTGGGGGACTGCCGGAGGTGACTTGTGAGGCGTATGTGCTGGATCCGGAGCGTTGGGTTGAGCCAACAGTGCAGGTGGGAAACGATACCGACGCAGGACGTCAGGGGCAGCATCAACAGCCTCTGCCACGATGGCCAAACGACGAAGGGCTTCGTCTTGCTCTCCCCGGATGAGATCCCGCTCCGCCCGGACCGCGGCCCGCTCAGTGTCAGCTTCTTGGTACTGAGCAGTCAGCCCTTCGACGCGAGTGCGTAAGCTGCCGAGGGCTTGGGTGGCGTCCGTGAGATCTTGGCCTGAAACACCAAGATACCTAAGTGCCTGATCCAGCAAAACCAACCAAGAGCGTGTGCACTTACGCAGATCCCGCACTTGGAGCACCGCGTGATCTCGAGATAGGACTGCTTCTCCCAGAGTGGCTCTCAGAAGATCCACTCTCGAACGAGCCGAGTCCCTTTCTGTGACCGCCGTTTCGTAATTGGCGATGGCTGTCGTACACTCGGCTTGAGCATCTTCTAGCTCCTTCTGGGCCTGATCCCGCTCCGCGAAAGCTCTCTCGCGCTCTCCTTGGGCTTGATCCCGCTCTATGCGAGCTTGAGTGAGGAAGCCTTGAGACTGTGAAGCAGCCTAGGCATTCTGGTCGGCAAGCTCCGCACGTTCGACTGCAAGTCTACAAGCATGGCGGAGCTGTAACTCCAGATATGCGACTGCAGCACTCTTGGATCCAGTAGCCTCCGACCCCGGACCAGATCCAGCCCTGCTGGAGGTATTTTCAGACGAGGCCAGCATGGATCCAGCCACTTCGGATGAGCCCCGACGTGGGTCCAGCTACTCCGGACGCAGATCCAGTGGCGGCATGGGTGAGCTTCTCCTCAGCAGCAGCCACGTTACGCTTCAGGCGATCAATGACGTCCTTCGATAACTGAGCTTCATCCTCAGCATCTTGACGAGCCCGATCGGACTGATCAGACTCCACGCGAAGGCCTTCGGATTCTTCAGTAGCCTCGGCAAGTTCCCGCCTAAGATTTTCGCAGTCTTCTAGGCCATCTCCCGCTCAGCTGTGATCTTCGCGAGCCGAGTGGTCAGATCCTGGATCTCAACTCTCTGTTGAGCCACTACCCCCTGCAGACGCAAGATCTCCTGGCGGCGACGATCCCGCTGACGTTCCATGTCCCGGTGGTCTGCGACGTGCTGGGTTATTTGATCCTTGAGCAGCTGGATCTGCGGAGCATCACGATTGGCTTGAGTTTGCAGTTCTTCAGCGACGCGAGTGAGACGACGAGTCTCTATAGTCTGGTCATCCCAGTAGTTCTCCAGGTTGCGCAAGTTGCTGGTATCAATAAGCCGACGTTGATAATCCTCCAGATCCCTCAGCGCAGTATCCCGAGCAGCCTGCGCATCAGCGAGGTCGGAGTCGACTTCATCCTCTTGTCCGGAAGCTGCTGGGTGGGAAGGAGCCCGGGAAGCGTGCCGACTTCGCCCGCGACCTGACGAGACGCGCCTTGAGCCTCAGTCAGATCCACGATTTGTGTGGAGCTTCGCCGCGGATGGTGACTGAGCCCGCGCGAATGTGGCCGGTGTGACGAATGGGACGTATGCGAACGCGCGGCCCCAGACGCACCAGCTTGAGGAGGGTCGGCCGTCGGATCATCCCGGCGACGGCTTCTGCCACGAGAACGGTGGCGAGTGGGCGAAGGCGCTGGATCCTGATGCCCATGAGATCCACGATCCCCGCTCCGGTGGGAACGGTGAGATCCCGGCATGTGGAGCGCGGAAGCAAGGCGACGAGCGGTGACAGGAAGAAGAAATCTGGACACGCAGTGATGCCGTTGTTCGGCAACAACTACGCGCAGGAGGCGGATGTGGTTAAGTGGATTGCAGAAATGACGGAGATGGAGAATGACTAAGAAAGAATGAGAAAGGGGCGAGGTCACTACCCCGGATCTATGACAGAGTTGGTCGAGGGATCCGGAAAGACAGATCCAGTTCCCCATTCTGTGGATTATGGCAAACGAAGAGACTAGGGTTCCCCTATATCACGGATAGGATCAGGGATCCCGAGGATCAGGTCGCGTACCCGGACCCGGTATCAACAATGTGGATCTCGGATCGTGGGTCTATCATCAGGGATCCTGGACCCCGGATCTACTACCTGGGACCCCGGATTTTGGATCTGCCACCTGGGATCCTGGATCCGAGATCTGAGATCCACCACTTTGGATCTTGGATCCTGGATCTGGGATCCACTACTTTGGATCTTGGATCCGCCACTTTGGATCTTGAACCGGATCTTGGATCCACCACTTTGGATCGTAGATCCTGGATAAGGGGCGACGGGTCCGGAAGGTAACGAGGTTGGAAGAAGGCGGGCACATGACGAAACGAGTTGACGAAGATCCAAGAGCGGCGTGAGACAAGATGATGGCACGATCTACCGACAATTGATTAGGTGCAGGATCCACAATCCAGTGATTACTTCGAGGATGGGCAGTGATATAGCAGTGGACAACGATAGTCAAGAATGGAGATGCAAGGAAAGCCACAAGTAGCGACAGTTGTACAGCTGTTTTAGAGGATACAAGGTAGGATCCACTATGGTATAGGACATAACGTAAATCAGAACTGAATTTGCTCCATAGCCAACAAGTGTCTGCAAAGTGCCTGGAAGAGGAACGACATTGGCCTCCCGACACCAAGAAGAACTTAGTTGTATTGGATCTAGTAGTTAGCGTAAGACTGGATAATAAATTGGCCAGATCCTTACCTACTCTAGTGACATACAATCAAGAGCAGATCCAAGATTCAAAGGACTTCCTTACTTGGCCCACGGATCCTTCAGCGTCTCAACCCCCAAGATCCCCGCTACAGGAAGCGGCAAGTAACTGCAAAGGCAACAACCACACCCCAAAGGCAACCCTCGGCCCAGGATCCAGTCCAGGCCGCCAGATCAAAGCTCGAAGAATCGCTTGGGATCTGGATCCAATAACCGGCAGTAGAGTGAAGAGTTCCACGCTACAAAATTCCCCGCGTCCCGCCAAGACGTTCAAGAATCGCAAACTGCACCCCTTCGGAGTCCCGAGAGAGCAGATCCAGCCCACCGACGGGTACACAAGGTGAGAAGTTCAGCCGTATCACGGATATCGGAGTACCCCTCCGTTAGTCGGTGTCTGGGCGCAGTTGGGAAGCCGGGTCCAGTCTTAGTCAGATTTTGACGGATCCCGCTACACCACAAAAGTAATATACGCGTACGTTATGCCACCAAAGAGTCTACGAAACAGAATATTTATACAATGAAGATGCCCCCTTCCGTCATACCTTCTCGGCCTTTCGGCTAAGATCAAGTGTAGTATCTGTTCTAATCAGCGGGAAAACTGGTTTCCGCCGTTTATCGGTAGTCTTTTCCACATTCATTTTTGCAAATTCCGAGAATGCTAGCTTGCTAGTTTTTCTTGGAACGGTCTCCGGGGGTTTCACCTTTCCCCGCGAGGCCAACCACAACATTTGACCTTCTCTACTCAACTACACTTTTCATTAGTTTGTATTAGTTTTCCCCTAGTTGAACGTTTTGGAGACTTATATACCCAAAGTAAAAGAGAGCCGGGGGCGTAAAAGGAGGAGGGGGTGAACGTTCATCCGGGGCACTATATATAGAATTGTCTGGTAAAACTGAACGCTCTGAAAAATAGAGTACCGAACTGGGGTTCGTTATGTTACAGATCTAGTTGATAAAGTAATACACACGTACGTTATGCCACCAAAGAGTCTACGAAACAGAATATTTATGCAATGAAGATGCCCCCTTCCGTCATACCTTCTCGGCCTTTCGGCTAAGATCAAATGAAGTATCTGTTCTAATCAGTGTGAACATTGATTGTTGGCTTTTGGGCTGACTCAATTTCACATTCATTTTTGCAATCTTTTGGACGCTTAGCTTGCTAAGTGTCTACAGAGACGGTCTCTGGGAGCTTTCACTGTCCTCCCGTGAGGCCAACTACATTTGGTCCTCCTACACTCTTCGTCGCGTCCTCCTAGTGTCTCCCTACTTTTTCTATTTAGTCAATCAGATTGCAGCAATGTATTATTTTGGCCAATCAGATAGCGATCCACATCGTTGGACAGCGAGGCGTCCACCGCCAGTGTCGACAGCGACGCCAGCGACGCGTCGTTTTACGACGCGGTTACTGGCTAGCAGGAGCCAATCAGCGGTGATCATGTCGACGCCGTCGGACTCATCATCGGCGACTTCAACGGCAGCCAAGCTTCGACGACGACCAGCCAACCAGCAGTGGCCACGTCGCGCTCGTCGGGGCTCCGAACGGCAACTTCAACGGCGGGCACCACGCGGACGACGTCACGCCAATCACCGGCGACCACGTCGCCGCCGTCGGATCGCCCACCGCCGACTTCAACGACCCTCCCCCAATCAGCGGCGGACACGCGGCTCCCGTCGGGCCACTCACGACCCGCCACGTCCGCGGAGTCGACAGTGCGGCTTAAGCTGCAACTGGTCCGAGCGACAGGGGGTGATTGCGCCCACCGGGCGCCCGATCCCGCTCCAGCTTCGCCGTCGCGAGCCGCCGCCAACTCCAGTATCCCCACACCCAAACGAGTGAAAAGGTCGCAGATACGTTGGTCTGCGGCCCACGCACCGTGCTCGGCTGCGACGAGCCGGACCCAAACCCTGGCCGCTGGCCTTGTTTTGGACCGGCCCCGCGGGGGGCAGTTATTCTGAGCCTGCCCCAAGCTCAAGCCGCGCCGGTGTGCGCGCGCGCCTCGGCCGCTGGCCCTGACGTCGCCCAGACCCGTCCCAGGGCCACCCACGACCCCCCACCCCCATGAACGCTCAAGGCGCCTCGACCTCCCCGACGTGCCGTTTGGCCTCTCTTCTTTCAAAATGGAGTTTTTGCCACCCGGCAGGGAGGGCGGCATGCTGCCCGATTGGGTAGTACAGCCTGCTGCTGCACACGGCCGGCGCGACCTTGAAGCCGGGCCTCAAGCTTCGAACGCACCTGGCCTGCCACCGTAGCAGAATGGTGCTTGCTGCCGGTCGTGCCTCGGATTGCGCTAGCAGCTGCTATGGCTAACGCACTTGCGGTGATAGCCTACGGCCTTCAAGACTACTCGAGCGATGACGGCGACGCAGCTAGCGACGCCGCCCACATGAACGTCGACGAAGGACCGGGGTGGACGGCAACAAGATCGCAACCGCTGTCGCCGCCACAGGTGCTACGCATAAGCGGCAAGCGTCGCCGCCTCAATAATGGCGATGATGAAGATTCCTGAGAGCTCGCTGAGCTCCTGCTGCGCTACGAGGACGAGGCCGGCACCCAAACACCAGCGCCCAGGCTATCCGCGGCCAGCGCTCGCTCGGCCTCCGTCCTCTCCGTGTACGTGCACAGCGCGCCTCGCTTCGAGTGCACGTTGTGCACGTTCGCGACCAGCAGCTTCGCGTCGCTCAAGCGCCACAGGGACTCTCGGCACCGCCGCACAACTTTCCTAGACCGGTTTTCGGCGGATTGTGCATGCGGCACGCCCTTCGGCTCGAGGATGGCTGCAGCAAGACATGCGCAAGCGTGCCCCAGCCTCTCGACCCGCATCGACGTGGATGCTGCGCCAGCTGCAGGTGTATTGAGCCCCACTGCTGATGCAGCCAAAGCACCCGTGACGGCGGCCACCGCCACACCCGAACTGCCCCACCGAGACCCAGCCGAGCTCAGACCCCCCACTTAGCGCCCTTGCTCGCAGCATGCAGACGGCAGGTCCAGATGAAGACGCTCCGGTTGTCCCACAGCAGGGCCCTGTGACACGACGAGGGCCACCACTCGCTGATGAGCTGGTTGAGGCCCGCTGGGCGCTGACCCCGGCACCCAGGACGTCACGATGGGGACCGGAGCTCCTGACGAACTCGTGAAGACACGGGCCACGATACTTCCGCCCACAGTGCCGACGGTGACAGCGCCAAGCGCTACGCCTGCAACGCGATGAGGGCCTCCTCCCGAACGAGGTAGTTAAGGCCCGCGCGACTGCACTGCCGCCGCCGCCTCCAACGCTATGGGTCCACCAGTCCCACGTACGTTGGTAGGCACCATGAGGGCTTTGCTTATCGCCGAGCGACTGGCTCCGACAACACATGAGAGTCGCCGGCGCCAGCAGCTGTGGGGATGAGTCCGCCGCGGTATGGAGATCGTGCCCTGCGCTACCGAGATAACCACCACCCAAACGGAGTCGGAGCCACCGGTTGATGACGAGGGTGGCGAGTGGCTGATTTGCTTCGACGGTGCATGCCGAGCCAACCCTGGTCCAGGCGGCGCCTGTGCAGCGTTTTTTTTTTCAAGCCCAGTGGTCCAGTAGTGTGGACGTGCTCCCACTACATGCCCAGCAGCAACGAAACGAACAACACCGCCGAATACACGGCACTGCTGCTGGACGTGCGGGCCGCCGCCAACCACGGTGCGACGTGACTGTGGGTGGAGGGTGACAGTACGCTTGTCATCCAGCAGGTTCGCGAAATCTTTGCGGCGCGCAGCACCCGCCTCCGCGCCCTGCGCAACCAAGTCAAGGCGGAGCTGGCAAGAGTGAGAAGCTTCTTGCTCCACCACATCGACAGGCAAGCGAATGGCCACGCGGACCGGCTCGCGAACCGCGCGCTCGACCTGCGCATGACAGTGATGGAGTGTGGCGTGCACTCCTCCGGCGAGGACTGCTCCGATACCACCGTGGTGGCGAGCACCGGAAACCCATCATGCCCCGCAGACAGTCGGAGACGAGGACGCGACGGACTAGGAGGTGTCCCCAGACATCGACGACGGTGAGGTTTACGCGCCGATGCGTGTCGCCCCTGGCACTGTACCAGCTCGCCGACCGCGGCTCCGCCGATATACACGCTGATTAAGCAACCTCAATATTTCATTAATGACCGACCGACCCTGAACTAATGGCACTTACTCAATTTTATGCCATTAGAAAGGTTTCGAAGGTCGTTTTCACGGCCTTCACCCTCACATTTATGTTTAAAACACATTCCACCCCTAACCCGGCAAATCAATTTCTGGTGGAACTCGTAAATGTGCGGATTCCGCACCTCTACCCTCACACTAGATCCGCCATTCATTTCCTACGGCAATCACTGTTTTCGCACTGTTAGATTTGCGATGACGGAGCCAACCAAGCGTAAGAATTTCTCGGACGTCGAAGACGTGCTGCTGCTCAAGCAGACTCTTGCTGACGATCCGTACAGCCAAGATCACGGCAAAGTCATGGAAAGGTGGAATAGCCTTGCTGCCAAGCTCGTGGCGGCGCCAGATTTCCTGAGGAAGAACCTGACTGGAAAGACTGCTCAAAACCGCGTGAATGCGTTGCTAGGTTCGTAATGGGTCTGATGCTGCTTGTTAAACTTATAAAACTTGACAAATATGCTGTTGGTTGCGCCTTTTAATTCTCTAGCTACGGCGGAGAAGAAGAACAATGCAGCGGCACGGCTTTCTGGAGTGACAGAGTCACATTCGGAGAAGGACCTCCTTCTTGACGAGCTCCTGTCAAAAATTGAGGATGCCAAGCATGTGAAGGCGGCCAAGAAGAACATCAAAGCAGAGGAGATCGCTAAAAAGAAAACGCGGGTGAGACAATTCGTAAGCTTGCCCTCGAGCGTCTGAAGCGACGATGACCACGTCAACGAGAGTCCCTCCAAGTCGCAGAAGTTCAGCCAGCTTGTTGTGCTCATTCGAAAGCAGAAAGAGAAGGAGCTCGAGTCTAAGCAAAAACAGTGGGAACAAGAGCGTCTGGATCGTCAATCCACTGAGAAGCGTTTTATGCAGTTACTTGAGCTGCTAGCGAAGAGAGGATAGCGCAGAGTAGCCATCTGGTAAAGCTGCAATGTAACTTGGTTTGGTTGCCGTCTATATTATTCTGCCATCTCTAATGTTCTAGGTACTCTCGAAGCGTTGGTGGAGCGAGACTAAAGTAATTGCTAATCTGGTTGCCGCCTTGGTAGCAACACAGGCAGTTGGTCAGTAGCATCGCAACACGGATAATCTTGCCAACGGGACTGAGCCGGAGTTTAAGATTCTTCTTGAAGTCGATGAAAGCCCAAGTTCGTTTCATAATTCCAAAGTTCCACTCCACCGCCGTACGAATTGCACTCATTTCCTTGTTGAATATGCGCTCGTGCGTCGTTTGCACAACACCTTTAAAGCGTGTGACGACATATTTGCTAATTGAGTATGCTGGATCGCCAAAAATTGCTTTGTCCTGGAAGACACCGTAGCTGTCGAAGTAGCGAACCAGATTGCTGGCTGCAAACACGGTGGTGTCATGGCGCCGGCCTTCATATGGCCCGAAGAAATGAATACAAAGCCCATCGGGAGCTGTCAGGCCTGGGGCATTTAAGACAAAAAGATTAACAAACTCTAATATTCGATAAGGAAAGCGACAATTGTTACCTTGGAAGAGCAGGCAGTGCACCCTTTGTGACCGCTGTACACCTGCCGCTGCAGGTTTTCTCCTTTGTAGCCTGGCCGTGGAGATGGCCGACAGATCGGAACCTTGGTCCCATCGGGAAAAGCAAAAATACCGGTGGCTGAGCTTCGACGTTCAATTGCAGTACAGTACGCCTCCATCCGCTTCTCCACCAGCCTAATGGGGAAGTACATTAAATCTTCATATCGATCATCTACAAAGTCGACTAATAAAATAGAGCAACGAAGCGTTAGCACCACTTTCAATTGATAGTCGCGAAGCAAGACACAAACGTACCCATCCATGAGTTTATTCGACTCAGTGCGGGCGTCGAGCGCCCAAACTTGTCCATCATGTCGTGTAGCATGCGTGGATATGACAGGCGGCACAACATGATGGCGAGCGCTTCCTCCATCGTACACCGATCTCCTTCCTCAGTAATGATCGTCTCGGGCAGAGCAAAAAGGCGTCCAGCAGCCTGATGCCGTTGGCATCGAAGCGAAAATCTTTAACAGCGTTTGCGTAGCCGTAGCTGCTGAGATCGAACCGCACGTCAGGTATGAGCGGTCGCTCTGGGCTCTCGAAAAGCCCCGCTTCGTGTATGAGCATCCAGCAGTCTTCCTCACCGATAGCAGCAAGATGTAGCAGCAATTCCATTGCCTCTACCTGCGTGAAAGACATGCCTGCTGCTGCTGCGTTCGTCGACCCACTATATTTCTCCCTGCTGATTCCCTATGAATGATGTTGGTTCACGACGTCCGCGCACATTAGATCACTGCAAGGACAAAGCACCTGAGCAGCAACGTACCGTTTCACTCGCCAAGTAGTAAGAGAAACGATCGGCACCGCTAGCTGCGCACTTAGCGCTCGCGCCCCGGGTGTGGTTCTGCCGGTCTTAGCCTGTATTTCAAACTGACTGAGAACCAGCCAGTTTGGCAGCTGGCAGCTGTTTTCAATGTCGAAACCTCTTTGCCGTTTGCATTACCCTCACC
>JAAKBD010000199.1:0-43832 GCA_012656105.1 Phytophthora syringae | reverse complement strand
ACTGGGAGTTCAAAATGCGGATAAAGTTATCGCGCAAGGATGCTGGCCCACATCATCAAGCCAGAGTTCGACCTGCTGAGTAATCGCTCCACGTTGGAATGGAAGACCAGCGATCTGAAAGCCCTTGGTGTGATTGCTGGAGTCGTCAGTCTCACATACCAAGTCTACATTCGTGGAGCAACATCTGCCGCCGACTCGTGGCGCCTGCTCGCGGGGCAGTTTAACCGGAACACCCTCAAGAACCGGCTCATCGTGACGAAGAAGTTACACAACTTCACGATGGAGTCCGGCACTCGGTTCGCGGTTCATGTGGACCAGTTCAAGGAGCTGGTGCTGCAGATGGAGACTATTGATGAGTCTCTGGATGAGACCCGACAGCTCGTGTTGCTGCTCGGTAGTCTGACGGACGAGTACCGCATGCCGAGTACTGTCCTGGAGAACACGCCAAGCATGACGCTGGCGTACGCGATCCAAGTCATCTTCGGTGTTCAAGTCTCGGATGCATCGTCATCGGCTCAAGAGGAGGCGTTCGCGGTGAAGCGGAACCACAGCAAGCGTGGGTTCCTGAGAAGTGCTTCTACTACAAGAAGCCGAGGCACCAGTGGTTCGAGTGCCGCAAGAAAAAGGCCGATAAAGGACGCGGACACTGACACGTTCGACCACTTCGCACCCAAATGCAACACAAACTCGCATCTACACGCTGCTACGCAAAGCCGCAGCTACACCCGCTCCCACCACCATGCAGCTGCTCATTGCCCGGCCATCGCACCTGCCGCGGCCACCCAACACATGCCATGACTCACTTGCCTGTTGGGCGACCGAGATTTCGGGCTGACGCCGCAGGGGACTTTTCACTCATTCCAGCCAGCTGTGCCGCCTCGCAGTCGCCACTGAAAGCGGCTCCGGGTCCGCTGCGAGCTGTAGCAGACGGGCGGCGGCGATGCTGGAATGGCGCTTGTCGACCTCGAACTGGACCCTAGATGGGCGTATAAGGTGTCCGTCGTGGACACCGGCTCGATCCCAATGACCGACAAGAATCTGCACTGCCACACTGAGGACACAGACACCCCAACAACAGCCTCGCAGCGTTCAAAAAGCCGTTTCGACGAGAGCAGCGGCAAAAGGACAAGAGAGCAAAGAAGATATCAGAGGAGGGGATCGAACCCTCGATCTCGAGCGTGTGAAGCTCGCGTCCTAACCACTAGACGACACTGACACGTTCGACCACTTCGCACCCAATGCAACACAAACTCGCATCTACACGCTGCTACGCAAAGCCGCAGCTACACCCGCTCCCACCACCATGCAGCTGCTCTTGCCCGGCCATCACCTGCCGCGGCCACCCAACACATGCCATGACTCACTTGCCTGTTGGGCGACCGAGATTTCGGGCTGACGCCGCAGGGGACTTTTCACGCATTCCAGCCAGCTGTGCCGCCTCGCAGTCGCCACTGAAAGCGGCTCCGGGTCCGCTGCGAGCTGTAGCAGACGGGCGGCGGCGATGCTGGAATGGCGCTTGTCAACCTCGAACTGGACCTAGATGGGCCTATAAGGTGTCCGTCGTGGACACCGGCTCGATCCCAATGACCGACAAGAATCTGCACTGCCACACTGAGGACACAGACACCCCAACAACAGCCTCGCAGCGTTCAAAAAGCCGTTTCGACGAGAGCAGCGGCAGAAAGGACACGAGAGCAAAGAAGATATCAGAGGAGGGGATCGAACCCTCGATCTCGAGCGTGTGAAGCTCGCGTCCTAACCACTAGACGACACTGACACGTTCGACCACTTCGCACCCAAATGCAACACAAACTCGCATCTACACGCTGCTACGCAAAGCCGCAGCTACACCCGCTCCCACCACCATGCAGCTGCTCCTTGCCCGGCCATCACACCTGCCGCGGCCAACACATGCCATGACTCACTTGCCTGTTGGGCGACCGAGATTTCGGGCTGACGCCGCAGGGGACTTTTCACGCATTCCAGCCAGCTGTGCCGCCTCGCAGTCGCCACTGAAAGCGGCTCCGGGTCCGCTGCGAGCTGTAGCAGACGGGCGGCGGCGATGCTGGAATGGCGCTTGTCGACCTCGAACTGGACCTAGATGGGCGTATAAGGTGTCCGTCGTGGACACCGGCTCGATCCCAATGACCGACAAGAATCTGCACTGCCACACTGAGGACACAGACACCCCAACAACAGCCTCGCAGCGTTCAAAAAGCCGTTTCGACGAGAGCAGCGGCAAAAGGACAAGAGAGCAAAGAAGATATCAGAGGAGGGGATCGAACCCTCGATCTCGAGCGTGTGAAGCTCGCGTCCTAACCACTAGACGACACTGACACGTTCGACCACTTCGCACCCAAATGCAACACAAACTCGCATCTACACGCTGCTACGCAAAGCCGCAGCTACACCCGCTCCCACCACCATGCAGCTGCTCCTTGCCCGGCCATCACACCTGCCGCGGCCACCCAACACATGCCATGACTCACTTGCCTGTTGGGCGACCGAGATTTCGGGCTGACGCCGCAGGGGACTTTTCACGCATTCCAGCCAGCTGTGCCGCCTCGCAGTCGCCACTGAAAGCGGCTCCGGGTCCGCTGCGAGCTGTAGCAGACGGGCGGCGGCGATGCTGGAATGGCGCTTGTCAACCTCGAACTGGACCTAGATGGGCCTATAAGGTGTCCGTCGTGGACACCGGCTCGATCCCAATGACCGACAAGAATCTGCACTGCCACACTGAGGACACAGACACCCCAACAACAGCCTCGCAGCGTTCAAAAAGCCGTTTCGACGAGAGCAGCGGCAAAAAGGACAAGAGAGCAAAGAAGATATCAGAGGAGGGGATCGAACCCTCGATCTCGAGCGTGTGAAGCTCGCGTCCTAACCACTAGACGACACTGACACGTTCGACCACTTCGCACCCAAATGCAACACAAACTCGCATCTACACGCTGCTACGCAAAGCCGCAGCTACACCCGCTCCCACCACCATGCAGCTGCTCCTTGCCCGGCCATCGCACCTGCCGCGGCCACCCAACACATGCCATGACTCACTTGCCTGTTGGGCGACCGAAATTTCGGGCTGACGCCGCAGGGGACTTTTCACGCATTCCAGCCAGCTGTGCCGCCTCGCAGTCGCCACTGAAAGCGGCTCCGGGTCCGCTGCGAGCTGTAGCAGACGGGCGGCGGCGATGCTGGAATGGCGCTTGTCGACCTCGAACTGGACCTAGATGGGCCTATAAGGTGTCCGTCGTGGACACCGGCTCGATCCCAATGACCGACAAGAATCTGCACTGCCACACTGAGGACACAGACACCCCAACAACAGCCTCGCAGCGTTCAAAAAGCCGTTTCGACGAGAGCAGCGGCAGAAAGGACAAGAGAGCAAAGAAGATATCAGAGGAGGGGATCGAACCCTCGATCTCGAGCGTGTGAAGCTCGCGTCCTAACCACTAGACGACACTGACACGTTCGACCACTTCGCACCCAAATGCAACACAAACTCGCATCTACACGCTGCTACGCAAAGCCGCAGCTACACCCGCTCCCACCACCATGCAGCTGCTCCTTGCCCGGCCATCGCACCTGCCGCGGCCACCCAACACATGCCATGACTCACTTGCCTGTTGGGCGACCGAAATTTCGGGCTGACGCCGCAGGGGACTTTTCACGCATTCCAGCCAGCTGTGCCGCCTCGCAGTCGCCACTGAAAGCGGCTCCGGGTCCGCTGCGAGCTGTAGCAGACGGGCGGCGGCGATGCTGGAATGGCGCTTGTCGACCTCGAACCGGACCTAGATGGGCCTATAAGGTGTCCGTCGTGGACACCGGCTCGATCCCAATGACCGACAAGAATCTGCACTGCCACACTGAGGACACAGACACCCCAACAACAGCCTCGCAGCGTTCAAAAAGCCGTTTCGACGAGAGCAGCGGCAAAAGGACAAGAGAGCAAAGAAGATATCAGAGGAGGGGATCGAACCCTCGATCTCGAGCGTGTGAAGCTCGCGTCCTAACCACTAGACGACACTGACACGTTCGACCACTTCGCACCCAAATGCAACACAAACTCGCATCTACACGCTGCTACGCAAAGCCGCAGCTACACCCGCTCCCACCACCATGCAGCTGCTCCTTGCCCGGCCATCGCACCTGCCGCGGCCACCCAACACATGCCATGACTCACTTGCCTGTTGGGCGACCGAAATTTCGGGCTGACGCCGCAGGGGACTTTTCACGCATTCCAACCAGTTGTGTCGCCTCGCAGTCGCCTCTGAACGCGGCTCCGGGTCCGCTGCGAGCTGTAGCAGACGGGCGGCGGCGATGCTGGAATGGCGCTTGTCGACCTCGAACTGGACCTAGATGGGCCTATAAGGTGTCCGTCGTGGACACCGGCTCGATCCCAATGACCGACAAGAATCTGCACTGCCACACTGAGGACACAGACACCCCAACAACAGCCTCGCAGCGTTCAAAAAGCCGTTTCGACGAGAGCAGCGGCAGAAAGGACAAGAGAGCAAAGAAGATATCAGAGGAGGGGATCGAACCCTCGATCTCGAGCGTGTGAAGCTCGCGTCCTAACCACTAGACGACACTGACACGTTCGACCACTTCGCACCCAAATGCAACACAAACTCGCATCTACACGCTGCTACGCAAAGCCGCTGCTACACCCGCTCCCACCACCATGCAGCTGCTCCTTGCCCGGCCATCGCACCTGCCGCGGCCACCCAACACATGCCATGACTCACTTGCCTGTTGGGCGACCGAAATTTCGGGCTGACGCCGCAGGGGACTTTTCACGCATTCCAGCCAGTTGTGTCGCCTCGCAGTCGCCACTGAACGCGGCTCCGGGTCCGCTGCGAGCTGTAGCAGACGGGCGGCGGCGATGCTGGAATGGCGCTTGTCGACCTCGAACTGGACCTAGATGGGCCTATAAGGTGTCCGTCGTGGACACCGGCTCGATCCCAATGACCGACAAGAATCTGCACTGCCACACTGAGGACACAGACACCCCAACAACAGCCTCGCAGCGTTCAAAAAGCCGTTTCGACGAGAGCAGCGGCAAAAAGGACAAGAGAGCAAAGAAGATATCAGAGGAGGGGATCGAACCCTCGATCTCGAGCGTGTGAAGCTCGCGTCCTAACCACTAGACGACACTGACACGTTCGACCACTTCGCACCCAAATGCAACACAAACTCGCATCTACACGCTGCTACGCAAAGCCGCAGCTACACCCGCTCCCACCACCATGCAGCTGCTCCTTGCCCGGCCATCGCACCTGCCGCGGCCACCCAACACATGCCATGACTCACTTGCCTGTTGGGCGACCGAAATTTCGGGCTGACGCCGCAGGGGACTTTTCACGCATTCCAGCCAGCTGTGCCGCCTCGCAGTCGCCACTGAAAGCGGCTCCGGGTCCGCTGCGAGCTGTAGCAGACGGGCGGCGGCGATGCTGGAATGGCGCTTGTCGACCTCGAACTGGACCTAGATGGGCCTATAAGGTGTCCGTCGTGGACACCGGCTCGATCCCAATGACCGACAAGAATCTGCACTGCCACACTGAGGACACAGACACCCCAACAACAGCCTCGCAGCGTTCAAAAAGCCGTTTCGACGAGAGCAGCGGCAGAAAGGACAAGAGAGCAAAGAAGATATCAGAGGAGGGGATCGAACCCTCGATCTCGAGCGTGTGAAGCTCGCGTCCTAACCACTAGACGACACTGACACGTTCGACCACTTCGCACCCAAATGCAACACAAACTCGCATCTACACGCTGCTACGCAAAGCCGCAGCTACACCCGCTCCCACCACCATGCAGCTGCTCCTTGCCCGGCCATCGCACCTGCCGCGGCCACGCAACACATGCCATGACTCACTTGCCTGTTGGGCGACCGAAATTTCGGGCTGACGCCGCAGGGGACTTTTCACGCATTCCAGCCAGCTGTGCCGCCTCGCAGTCGCCACTGAAAGCGGCTCCGGGTCCGCTGCGAGCTGTAGCAGACGGGCGGCGGCGATGCTGGAATGGCGCTTGTCGACCTCGAACTGGACCTAGATGGGCCTATAAGGTGTCCGTCGTGGACACCGGCTCGATCCCAATGACCGACAAGAATCTGCACTGCCACACTGAGGACACAGACACCCCAACAACAGCCTCGCAGCGTTCAAAAAGCCGTTTCGACGAGAGCAGCGGCAAAAGGACAAGAGAGCAAAGAAGATATCAGAGGAGGGGATCGAACCCTCGATCTCGAGCGTGTGAAGCTCGCGTCCTAACCACTAGACGACACTGACACGTTCGACCACTTCGCACCCAAATGCAACACAAACTCGCATCTACACGCTGCTACGCAAAGCCGCAGCTACACCCGCTCCCACCACCATGCAGCTGCTCCTTGCCCGGCCATCGCACCTGCCGCGGCCACCCAACACATGCCATGACTCACTTGCCTGTTGGGCGACCGAAATTTCGGGCTGACGCCGCAGGGGACTTTTCACGCATTCCAGCCAGCTGTGCCGCCTCGCAGTCGCCACTGAAAGCGGCTCCGGGTCCGCTGCGAGCTGTAGCAGACGGGCGGCGGCGATGCTGGAATGGCGCTTGTCAACCTCGAACTGGACCTAGATGGGCCTATAAGGTGTCCGTCGTGGACACCGGCTCGATCCCAATGACCGACAAGAATCTGCACTGCCACACTGAGGACACAGACACCCCAACAACAGCCTCGCAGCGTTCAAAAAGCCGTTTCGACGAGAGCAGCGGCAAAAGGACAAGAGAGCAAAGAAGATATCAGAGGAGGGGATCGAACCCTCGATCTCGAGCGTGTGAAGCTCGCGTCCTAACCACTAGACGACACTGACACGTTCGACCACTTCGCACCCAAATGCAACACAAACTCGCATCTACACGCTGCTACGCAAAGCCGCAGCTACACCCGCTCCCACCACCATGCAGCTGCTCCTTGCCCGGCCATCACACCTGCCGCGGCCACCCAACACATGCCATGACTCACTTGCCTGTTGGGCGACCGAAATTTCGGGCTGACGCCGCAGGGGACTTTTCACGCATTCCAGCCAGCTGTGCCGCCTCGCAGTCGCCACTGAAAGCGGCTCCGGGTCCGCTGCGAGCTGTAGCAGACGGCGGCGATGCTGGAATGGCGCTTGTCAACCTCGAACTGGACCTAGATGGGCCTATAAGGTGTCCGTCGTGGACACCGGCTCGATCCCAATGACCGACAAGAATCTGCACTGCCACACTGAGGACACAGACACCCCAACAACAGCCTCGCAGCGTTCAAAAAGCCGTTTCGACGAGAGCAGCGGCAAAAGGACAAGAGAGCAAAGAAGATATCAGAGGAGGGGATCGAACCCTCGATCTCGAGCGTGTGAAGCTCGCGTCCTAACCACTAGACGACACTGACACGTTCGACCACTTCGCACCCAAATGCAACACAAACTCGCATCTACACGCTGCTACGCAAAGCCGCAGCTACACCCGCTCCCACCACCATGCAGCTGCTCCTTGCCCGGCCATCACACCTGCCGCGGCCACCCAACACATGCCATGACTCACTTGCCTGTTGGGCGACCGAAATTTCGGGCTGACGCCGCAGGGGACTTTTCACGCATTCCAGCCAGCTGTGCCGCCTCGCAGTCGCCACTGAAAGCGGCTCCGGGTCCGCTGCGAGCTGTAGCAGACGGGCGGCGGCGATGCTGGAATGGCGCTTGTCGACCTCGAACTGGACCTAGATGGGCCTATAAGGTGTCCGTCGTGGACACCGGCTCGATCCCAATGACCGACAAGAATCTGCACTGCCACACTGAGGACACAGACACCCCAACAACAGCCTCGCAGCGTTCAAAAAGCCGTTTCGACGAGAGCAGCGGCAGAAAGGACAAGAGAGCAAAGAAGATATCAGAGGAGGGGATCGAACCCTCGATCTCGAGCGTGTGAAGCTCGCGTCCTAACCACTAGACGACACTGACACGTTCGACCACTTCGCACCCAAATGCAACACAAACTCGCATCTACACGCTGCTACGCAAAGCCGCAGCTACACCCGCTCCCACCACCATGCAGCTGCTCCTTGCCCGGCCATCGCACCTGCCGCGGCCACCCAACACATGCCATGACTCACTTGCCTGTTGGGCGACCGAAATTTCGGGCTGACGCCGCAGGGGACTTTTCACGCATTCCAGCCAGCTGTGCCGCCTCGCAGTCGCCACTGAAAGCGGCTCCGGGTCCGCTGCGAGCTGTAGCAGACGGGCGGCGGCGATGCTGGAATGGCGCTTGTCAACCTCGAACTGGACCTAGATGGGCCTATAAGGTGTCCGTCGTGGACACCGGCTCGATCCCAATGACCGACAAGAATCTGCACTGCCACACTGAGGACACAGACACCCCAACAACAGCCTCGCAGCGTTCAAAAAGCCGTTTCGACGAGAGCAGCGGCAAAAGGACAAGAGAGCAAAGAAGATATCAGAGGAGGGGATCGAACCCTCGATCTCGAGCGTGTGAAGCTCGCGTCCTAACCACTAGACGACACTGACACGTTCGACCACTTCGCACCCAAATGCAACACAAACTCGCATCTACACGCTGCTACGCAAAGCCGCAGCTACACCCGCTCCCACCACCATGCAGCTGCTCCTTGCCCGGCCATCACACCTGCCGCGGCCACCCAACACATGCCATGACTCACTTGCCTGTTGGGCGACCGATTTCGGGCTGACGCCGCAGGGGACTTTTCACGCATTCCAGCCAGCTGTGCCGCCTCGCAGTCGCCACTGAAAGCGGCTCCGGGTCCGCTGCGAGCTGTAGCAGACGGGCGGCGGCGATGCTGGAATGGCGCTTGTCAACCTCGAACTGGACCTAGATGGGCCTATAAGGTGTCCGTCGTGGACACCGGCTCGATCCCAATGACCGACAAGAATCTGCACTGCCACACTGAGGACACAGACACCCCAACAACAGCCTCGCAGCGTTCAAAAAGCCGTTTCGACGAGAGCAGCGGCAAAAGGACAAGAGAGCAAAGAAGATATCAGAGGAGGGGATCGAACCCTCGATCTCGAGCGTGTGAAGCTCGCGTCCTAACCACTAGACGACACTGACACGTTCGACCACTTCGCACCCAAATGCAACACAAACTCGCATCTACACGCTGCTACGCAAAGCCGCAGCTACACCCGCTCCCACCACCATGCAGCTGCTCCTTGCCCGGCCATCACACCTGCCGCGGCCACCCAACACATGCCATGACTCACTTGCCTGTTGGGCGACCGAAATTTCGGGCTGACGCCGCAGGGGACTTTTCACGCATTCCAGCCAGCTGTGCCGCCTCGCAGTCGCCACTGAAAGCGGCTCCGGGTCCGCTGCGAGCTGTAGCAGACGGGCGGCGGCGATGCTGGAATGGCGCTTGTCAACCTCGAACTGGACCTAGATGGGCCTATAAGGTGTCCGTCGTGGACACCGGCTCGATCCCAATGACCGACAAGAATCTGCACTGCCACACTGAGGACACAGACACCCCAACAACAGCCTCGCAGCGTTCAAAAAGCCGTTTCGACGAGAGCAGCGGCAAAAGGACAAGAGAGCAAAGAAGATATCAGAGGAGGGGATCGAACCCTCGATCTCGAGCGTGTGAAGCTCGCGTCCTAACCACTAGACGACACTGACACGTTCGACCACTTCGCACCCAAATGCAACACAAACTCGCATCTACACGCTGCTACGCAAAGCCGCAGCTACACCCGCTCCCACCACCATGCAGCTGCTCCTTGCCCGGCCATCACACCTGCCGCGGCCACCCAACACATGCCATGACTCACTTGCCTGTTGGGCGACCGAGATTTCGGGCTGACGCCGCAGGGGACTTTTCACGCATTCCAGCCAGCTGTGCCGCCTCGCAGTCGCCACTGAAAGCGGCTCCGGGTCCGCTGCGAGCTGTAGCAGACGGGCGGCGGCGATGCTGGAATGGCGCTTGTCAACCTCGAACTGGACCTAGATGGGCCTATAAGGTGTCCGTCGTGGACACCGGCTCGATCCCAATGACCGACAAGAATCTGCACTGCCACACTGAGGACACAGACACCCCAACAACAGCCTCGCAGCGTTCAAAAAGCCGTTTCGACGAGAGCAGCGGCAAAAGGACAAGAGAGCAAAGAAGATATCAGAGGAGGGGATCGAACCCTCGATCTCGAGCGTGTGAAGCTCGCGTCCTAACCACTAGACGACACTGACACGTTCGACCACTTCGCACCCAAATGCAACACAAACTCGCATCTACACGCTGCTACGCAAAGCCGCAGCTACACCCGCTCCCACCACCATGCAGCTGCTCCTTGCCCGGCCATCACACCTGCCGCGGCCACCCAACACATGCCATGACTCACTTGCCTGTTGGGCGACCGAGATTTCGGGCTGACGCCGCAGGGGACTTTTCACGCATTCCAGCCAGCTGTGCCGCCTCGCAGTCGCCACTGAAAGCGGCTCCGGGTCCGCTGCGAGCTGTAGCAGACGGGCGGCGGCGATGCTGGAATGGCGCTTGTCAACCTCGAACTGGACCTAGATGGGCCTATAAGGTGTCCGTCGTGGACACCGGCTCGATCCCAATGACCGACAAGAATCTGCACTGCCACACTGAGGACACAGACACCCCAACAACAGCCTCGCAGCGTTCAAAAAGCCGTTTCGACGAGAGCAGCGGCAAAAGGACAAGAGAGCAAAGAAGATATCAGAGGAGGGGATCGAACCCTCGATCTCGAGCGTGTGAAGCTCGCGTCCTAACCACTAGACGACACTGACACGTTCGACCACTTCGCACCCAAATGCAACACAAACTCGCATCTACACGCTGCTACGCAAAGCCGCAGCTACACCCGCTCCCACCACCATGCAGCTGCTCCTTGCCCGGCCATCACACCTGCCGCGGCCACCCAACACATGCCATGACTCACTTGCCTGTTGGGCGACCGAGATTTCGGGCTGACGCCGCAGGGGACTTTTCACGCATTCCAGCCAGCTGTGCCGCCTCGCAGTCGCCACTGAAAGCGGCTCCGGGTCCGCTGCGAGCTGTAGCAGACGGGCGGCGGCGATGCTGGAATGGCGCTTGTCAACCTCGAACTGGACCTAGATGGGCCTATAAGGTGTCCGTCGTGGACACCGGCTCGATCCCAATGACCGACAAGAATCTGCACTGCCACACTGAGGACACAGACACCCCAACAACAGCCTCGCAGCGTTCAAAAAGCCGTTTCGACGAGAGCAGCGGCAAAAGGACAAGAGAGCAAAGAAGATATCAGAGGAGGGGATCGAACCCTCGATCTCGAGCGTGTGAAGCTCGCGTCCTAACCACTAGACGACACTGACACGTTCGACCACTTCGCACCCAAATGCAACACAAACTCGCATCTACACGCTGCTACGCAAAGCCGCAGCTACACCCGCTCCCACCACCATGCAGCTGCTCCTTGCCCGGCCATCACACCTGCCGCGGCCACCCAACACATGCCATGACTCACTTGCCTGTTGGGCGACCGAGATTTCGGGCTGACGCCGCAGGGGACTTTTCACGCATTCCAGCCAGCTGTGCCGCCTCGCAGTCGCCACTGAAAGCGGCTCCGGGTCCGCTGCGAGCTGTAGCAGACGGGCGGCGGCGATGCTGGAATGGCGCTTGTCAACCTCGAACTGGACCTAGATGGGCCTATAAGGTGTCCGTCGTGGACACCGGCTCGATCCCAATGACCGACAAGAATCTGCACTGCCACACTGAGGACACAGACACCCCAACAACAGCCTCGCAGCGTTCAAAAAGCCGTTTCGACGAGAGCAGCGGCAAAAGGACAAGAGAGCAAAGAAGATATCAGAGGAGGGGATCGAACCCTCGATCTCGAGCGTGTGAAGCTCGCGTCCTAACCACTAGACGACACTGACACGTTCGACCACTTCGCACCCAAATGCAACACAAACTCGCATCTACACGCTGCTACGCAAAGCCGCAGCTACACCCGCTCCCACCACCATGCAGCTGCTCCTTGCCCGGCCATCACACCTGCCGCGGCCACCCAACACATGCCATGACTCACTTGCCTGTTGGGCGACCGAAATTTCGGGCTGACGCCGCAGGGGACTTTTCACGCATTCCAGCCAGCTGTGCCGCCTCGCAGTCGCCACTGAAAGCGGCTCCGGGTCCGCTGCGAGCTGTAGCAGACGGGCGGCGGCGATGCTGGAATGGCGCTTGTCAACCTCGAACTGGACCTAGATGGGCCTATAAGGTGTCCGTCGTGGACACCGGCTCGATCCCAATGACCGACAAGAATCTGCACTGCCACACTGAGGACACAGACACCCCAACAACAGCCTCGCAGCGTTCAAAAAGCCGTTTCGACGAGAGCAGCGGCAAAAAGGACAAGAGAGCAAAGAAGATATCAGAGGAGGGGATCGAACCCTCGATCTCGAGCGTGTGAAGCTCGCGTCCTAACCACTAGACGACACTGACACGTTCGACCACTTCGCACCCAAATGCAACACAAACTCGCATCTACACGCTGCTACGCAAAGCCGCAGCTACACCCGCTCCCACCACCATGCAGCTGCTCCTTGCCCGGCCATCACACCTGCCGCGGCCACCCAACACATGCCATGACTCACTTGCCTGTTGGGCGACCGAAATTTCGGGCTGACGCCGCAGGGGACTTTTCACGCATTCCAGCCAGCTGTGCCGCCTCGCAGTCGCCACTGAAAGCGGCTCCGGGTCCGCTGCGAGCTGTAGCAGACGGGCGGCGGCGATGCTGGAATGGCGCTTGTCAACCTCGAACTGGACCTAGATGGGCCTATAAGGTGTCCGTCGTGGACACCGGCTCGATCCCAATGACCGACAAGAATCTGCACTGCCACACTGAGGACACAGACACCCCAACAACAGCCTCGCAGCGTTCAAAAAGCCGTTTCGACGAGAGCAGCGGCAAAAAGGACAAGAGAGCAAAGAAGATATCAGAGGAGGGGATCGAACCCTCGATCTCGAGCGTGTGAAGCTCGCGTCCTAACCACTAGACGACACTGACACGTTCGACCACTTCGCACCCAAATGCAACACAAACTCGCATCTACACGCTGCTACGCAAAGCCGCAGCTACACCCGCTCCCACCACCATGCAGCTGCTCCTTGCCCGGCCATCACACCTGCCGCGGCCACCCAACACATGCCATGACTCACTTGCCTGTTGGGCGACCGAGAATTTCGGGCTGACGCCGCAGGGGACTTTTCACGCATTCCAGCCAGCTGTGCCGCCTCGCAGTCGCCACTGAAAGCGGCTCCGGGTCCGCTGCGAGCTGTAGCAGACGGGCGGCGGCGATGCTGGAATGGCGCTTGTCAACCTCGAACTGGACCTAGATGGGCCTATAAGGTGTCCGTCGTGGACACCGGCTCGATCCCAATGACCGACAAGAATCTGCACTGCCACACTGAGGACACAGACACCCCAACAACAGCCTCGCAGCGTTCAAAAAGCCGTTTCGACGAGAGCAGCGGCAGAAAGGACAAGAGAGCAAAGAAGATATCAGAGGAGGGGATCGAACCCTCGATCTCGAGCGTGTGAAGCTCGCGTCCTAACCACTAGACGACACTGACACGTTCGACCACTTCGCACCCAAATGCAACACAAACTCGCATCTACACGCTGCTACGCAAAGCCGCAGCTACACCCGCTCCCACCACCATGCAGCTGCTCCTTGCCCGGCCATCACACCTGCCGCGGCCACCCAACACATGCCATGACTCACTTGCCTGTTGGGCGACCGAGATTTCGGGCTGACGCCGCAGGGGACTTTTCACGCATTCCAGCCAGCTGTGCCGCCTCGCAGTCGCCACTGAAAGCGGCTCCGGGTCCGCTGCGAGCTGTAGCAGACGGGCGGCGGCGATGCTGGAATGGCGCTTGTCAACCTCGAACTGGACCTAGATGGGCCTATAAGGTGTCCGTCGTGGACACCGGCTCGATCCCAATGACCGACAAGAATCTGCACTGCCACACTGAGGACACAGACACCCCAACAACAGCCTCGCAGCGTTCAAAAAGCCGTTTCGACGAGAGCAGCGGCAAAAGGACAAGAGAGCAAAGAAGATATCAGAGGAGGGGATCGAACCCTCGATCTCGAGCGTGTGAAGCTCGCGTCCTAACCACTAGACGACACTGACACGTTCGACCACTTCGCACCCAAATGCAACACAAACTCGCATCTACACGCTGCTACGCAAAGCCGCAGCTACACCCGCTCCCACCACCATGCAGCTGCTCCTTGCCCGGCCATCACACCTGCCGCGGCCACCCAACACATGCCATGACTCACTTGCCTGTTGGGCGACCGAAATTTCGGGCTGACGCCGCAGGGGACTTTTCACGCATTCCAGCCAGCTGTGCCGCCTCGCAGTCGCCACTGAAAGCGGCTCCGGGTCCGCTGCGAGCTGTAGCAGACGGGCGGCGGCGATGCTGGAATGGCGCTTGTCAACCTCGAACTGGACCTAGATGGGCCTATAAGGTGTCCGTCGTGGACACCGGCTCGATCCCAATGACCGACAAGAATCTGCACTGCCACACTGAGGACACAGACACCCCAACAACAGCCTCGCAGCGTTCAAAAAGCCGTTTCGACGAGAGCAGCGGCAAAAAGGACAAGAGAGCAAAGAAGATATCAGAGGAGGGGATCGAACCCTCGATCTCGAGCGTGTGAAGCTCGCGTCCTAACCACTAGACGACACTGACACGTTCGACCACTTCGCACCCAAATGCAACACAAACTCGCATCTACACGCTGCTACGCAAAGCCGCAGCTACACCCGCTCCCACCACCATGCAGCTGCTCCTTGCCCGGCCATCACACCTGCCGCGGCCACCCAACACATGCCATGACTCACTTGCCTGTTGGGCGACCGAAATTTCGGGCTGACGCCGCAGGGGACTTTTCACGCATTCCAGCCAGCTGTGCCGCCTCGCAGTCGCCACTGAAAGCGGCTCCGGGTCCGCTGCGAGCTGTAGCAGACGGGCGGCGGCGATGCTGGAATGGCGCTTGTCAACCTCGAACTGGACCTAGATGGGCCTATAAGGTGTCCGTCGTGGACACCGGCTCGATCCCAATGACCGACAAGAATCTGCACTGCCACACTGAGGACACAGACACCCCAACAACAGCCTCGCAGCGTTCAAAAAGCCGTTTCGACGAGAGCAGCGGCAAAAGGACAAGAGAGCAAAGAAGATATCAGAGGAGGGGATCGAACCCTCGATCTCGAGCGTGTGAAGCTCGCGTCCTAACCACTAGACGACACTGACACGTTCGACCACTTCGCACCCAAATGCAACACAAACTCGCATCTACACGCTGCTACGCAAAGCCGCAGCTACACCCGCTCCCACCACCATGCAGCTGCTCCTTGCCCGGCCATCACACCTGCCGCGGCCACCCAACACATGCCATGACTCACTTGCCTGTTGGGCGACCGAAATTTCGGGCTGACGCCGCAGGGGACTTTTCACGCATTCCAGCCAGCTGTGCCGCCTCGCAGTCGCCACTGAAAGCGGCTCCGGGTCCGCTGCGAGCTGTAGCAGACGGGCGGCGGCGATGCTGGAATGGCGCTTGTCAACCTCGAACTGGACCTAGATGGGCCTATAAGGTGTCCGTCGTGGACACCGGCTCGATCCCAATGACCGACAAGAATCTGCACTGCCACACTGAGGACACAGACACCCCAACAACAGCCTCGCAGCGTTCAAAAAGCCGTTTCGACGAGAGCAGCGGCAAAAGGACAAGAGAGCAAAGAAGATATCAGAGGAGGGGATCGAACCCTCGATCTCGAGCGTGTGAAGCTCGCGTCCTAACCACTAGACGACACTGACACGTTCGACCACTTCGCACCCAAATGCAACACAAACTCGCATCTACACGCTGCTACGCAAAGCCGCAGCTACACCCGCTCCCACCACCATGCAGCTGCTCCTTGCCCGGCCATCACACCTGCCGCGGCCACCCAACACATGCCATGACTCACTTGCCTGTTGGGCGACCGAGATTTCGGGCTGACGCCGCAGGGGACTTTTCACGCATTCCAGCCAGCTGTGCCGCCTCGCAGTCGCCACTGAAAGCGGCTCCGGGTCCGCTGCGAGCTGTAGCAGACGGGCGGCGGCGATGCTGGAATGGCGCTTGTCAACCTCGAACTGGACCTAGATGGGCCTATAAGGTGTCCGTCGTGGACACCGGCTCGATCCCAATGACCGACAAGAATCTGCACTGCCACACTGAGGACACAGACACCCCAACAACAGCCTCGCAGCGTTCAAAAAGCCGTTTCGACGAGAGCAGCGGCAAAAGGACAAGAGAGCAAAGAAGATATCAGAGGAGGGGATCGAACCCTCGATCTCGAGCGTGTGAAGCTCGCGTCCTAACCACTAGACGACACTGACACGTTCGACCACTTCGCACCCAAATGCAACACAAACTCGCATCTACACGCTGCTACGCAAAGCCGCAGCTACACCCGCTCCCACCACCATGCAGCTGCTCCTTGCCCGGCCATCACACCTGCCGCGGCCACCCAACACATGCCATGACTCACTTGCCTGTTGGGCGACCGAAATTTCGGGCTGACGCCGCAGGGGACTTTTCACGCATTCCAGCCAGCTGTGCCGCCTCGCAGTCGCCACTGAAAGCGGCTCCGGGTCCGCTGCGAGCTGTAGCAGACGGGCGGCGGCGATGCTGGAATGGCGCTTGTCAACCTCGAACTGGACCTAGATGGGCCTATAAGGTGTCCGTCGTGGACACCGGCTCGATCCCAATGACCGACAAGAATCTGCACTGCCACACTGAGGACACAGACACCCCAACAACAGCCTCGCAGCGTTCAAAAAGCCGTTTCGACGAGAGCAGCGGCAGAAAGGACAAGAGAGCAAAGAAGATATCAGAGGAGGGGATCGAACCCTCGATCTCGAGCGTGTGAAGCTCGCGTCCTAACCACTAGACGACACTGACACGTTCGACCACTTCGCACCCAAATGCAACACAAACTCGCATCTACACGCTGCTACGCAAAGCCGCAGCTACACCCGCTCCCACCACCATGCAGCTGCTCCTTGCCCGGCCATCACACCTGCCGCGGCCACCCAACACATGCCATGACTCACTTGCCTGTTGGGCGACCGAGATTTCGGGCTGACGCCGCAGGGGACTTTTCACGCATTCCAGCCAGCTGTGCCGCCTCGCAGTCGCCACTGAAAGCGGCTCCGGGTCCGCTGCGAGCTGTAGCAGACGGGCGGCGGCGATGCTGGAATGGCGCTTGTCAACCTCGAACTGGACCTAGATGGGCCTATAAGGTGTCCGTCGTGGACACCGGCTCGATCCCAATGACCGACAAGAATCTGCACTGCCACACTGAGGACACAGACACCCCAACAACAGCCTCGCAGCGTTCAAAAAGCCGTTTCGACGAGAGCAGCGGCAAAAGGACAAGAGAGCAAAGAAGATATCAGAGGAGGGGATCGAACCCTCGATCTCGAGCGTGTGAAGCTCGCGTCCTAACCACTAGACGACACTGACACGTTCGACCACTTCGCACCCAAATGCAACACAAACTCGCATCTACACGCTGCTACGCAAAGCCGCAGCTACACCCGCTCCCACCACCATGCAGCTGCTCCTTGCCCGGCCATCACACCTGCCGCGGCCACCCAACACATGCCATGACTCACTTGCCTGTTGGGCGACCGAGATTTCGGGCTGACGCCGCAGGGGACTTTTCACGCATTCCAGCCAGCTGTGCCGCCTCGCAGTCGCCACTGAAAGCGGCTCCGGGTCCGCTGCGAGCTGTAGCAGACGGGCGGCGGCGATGCTGGAATGGCGCTTGTCAACCTCGAACTGGACCTAGATGGGCCTATAAGGTGTCCGTCGTGGACACCGGCTCGATCCCAATGACCGACAAGAATCTGCACTGCCACACTGAGGACACAGACACCCCAACAACAGCCTCGCAGCGTTCAAAAAGCCGTTTCGACGAGAGCAGCGGCAAAAGGACAAGAGAGCAAAGAAGATATCAGAGGAGGGGATCGAACCCTCGATCTCGAGCGTGTGAAGCTCGCGTCCTAACCACTAGACGACACTGACACGTTCGACCACTTCGCACCCAAATGCAACACAAACTCGCATCTACACGCTGCTACGCAAAGCCGCAGCTACACCCGCTCCCACCACCATGCAGCTGCTCCTTGCCCGGCCATCACACCTGCCGCGGCCACCCAACACATGCCATGACTCACTTGCCTGTTGGGCGACCGAGATTTCGGGCTGACGCCGCAGGGGACTTTTCACGCATTCCAGCCAGCTGTGCCGCCTCGCAGTCGCCACTGAAAGCGGCTCCGGGTCCGCTGCGAGCTGTAGCAGACGGGCGGCGGCGATGCTGGAATGGCGCTTGTCAACCTCGAACTGGACCTAGATGGGCCTATAAGGTGTCCGTCGTGGACACCGGCTCGATCCCAATGACCGACAAGAATCTGCACTGCCACACTGAGGACACAGACACCCCAACAACAGCCTCGCAGCGTTCAAAAAGCCGTTTCGACGAGAGCAGCGGCAAAAGGACAAGAGAGCAAAGAAGATATCAGAGGAGGGGATCGAACCCTCGATCTCGAGCGTGTGAAGCTCGCGTCCTAACCACTAGACGACACTGACACGTTCGACCACTTCGCACCCAAATGCAACACAAACTCGCATCTACACGCTGCTACGCAAAGCCGCAGCTACACCCGCTCCCACCACCATGCAGCTGCTCCTTGCCCGGCCATCACACCTGCCGCGGCCACCCAACACATGCCATGACTCACTTGCCTGTTGGGCGACCGAGATTTCGGGCTGACGCCGCAGGGGACTTTTCACGCATTCCAGCCAGCTGTGCCGCCTCGCAGTCGCCACTGAAAGCGGCTCCGGGTCCGCTGCGAGCTGTAGCAGACGGACGGCGGCGATGCTGGAATGGCGCTTGTCAACCTCGAACTGGACCTAGATGGGCCTATAAGGTGTCCGTCGTGGACACCGGCTCGATCCCAATGACCGACAAGAATCTGCACTGCCACACTGAGGACACAGACACCCCAACAACAGCCTCGCAGCGTTCAAAAAGCCGTTTCGACGAGAGCAGCGGCAAAAGGACAAGAGAGCAAAGAAGATATCAGAGGAGGGGATCGAACCCTCGATCTCGAGCGTGTGAAGCTCGCGTCCTAACCACTAGACGACACTGACACGTTCGACCACTTCGCACCCAAATGCAACACAAACTCGCATCTACACGCTGCTACGCAAAGCCGCAGCTACACCCGCTCCCACCACCATGCAGCTGCTCCTTGCCCGGCCATCACACCTGCCGCGGCCACCCAACACATGCCATGACTCACTTGCCTGTTGGGCGACCGAGATTTCGGGCTGACGCCGCAGGGGACTTTTCACGCATTCCAGCCAGCTGTGCCGCCTCGCAGTCGCCACTGAAAGCGGCTCCGGGTCCGCTGCGAGCTGTAGCAGACGGGCGGCGGCGATGCTGGAATGGCGCTTGTCAACCTCGAACTGGACCTAGATGGGCCTATAAGGTGTCCGTCGTGGACACCGGCTCGATCCCAATGACCGACAAGAATCTGCACTGCCACACTGAGGACACAGACACCCCAACAACAGCCTCGCAGCGTTCAAAAAGCCGTTTCGACGAGAGCAGCGGCAAAAGGACAAGAGAGCAAAGAAGATATCAGAGGAGGGGATCGAACCCTCGATCTCGAGCGTGTGAAGCTCGCGTCCTAACCACTAGACGACACTGACACGTTCGACCACTTCGCACCCAAATGCAACACAAACTCGCATCTACACGCTGCTACGCAAAGCCGCAGCTACACCCGCTCCCACCACCATGCAGCTGCTCCTTGCCCGGCCATCACACCTGCCGCGGCCACCCAACACATGCCATGACTCACTTGCCTGTTGGGCGACCGAGATTTCGGGCTGACGCCGCAGGTGACTTTTCACGCATTCCAGCCAGCTGTGCCGCCTCGCAGTCGCCACTGAAAGCGGCTCCGGGTCCGCTGCGAGCTGTAGCAGACGGACGGCGGCGATGCTGGAATGGCGCTTGTCAACCTCGAACTGGACCTAGATGGGCCTATAAGGTGTCCGTCGTGGACACCGGCTCGATCCCAATGACCGACAAGAATCTGCACTGCCACACTGAGGACACAGACACCCCAACAACAGCCTCGCAGCGTTCAAAAAGCCGTTTCGACGAGAGCAGCGGCAAAAGGACAAGAGAGCAAAGAAGATATCAGAGGAGGGGATCGAACCCTCGATCTCGAGCGTGTGAAGCTCGCGTCCTAACCACTAGACGACACTGACACGTTCGACCACTTCGCACCCAAATGCAACACAAACTCGCATCTACACGCTGCTACGCAAAGCCGCAGCTACACCCGCTCCCACCACCATGCAGCTGCTCCTTGCCCGGCCATCACACCTGCCGCGGCCACCCAACACATGCCATGACTCACTTGCCTGTTGGGCGACCGAGATTTCGGGCTGACGCCGCAGGTGACTTTTCACGCATTCCAGCCAGCTGTGCCGCCTCGCAGTCGCCACTGAAAGCGGCTCCGGGTCCGCTGCGAGCTGTAGCAGACGGGCGGCGGCGATGCTGGAATGGCGCTTGTCAACCTCGAACTGGACCTAGATGGGCCTATAAGGTGTCCGTCGTGGACACCGGCTCGATCCCAATGACCGACAAGAATCTGCACTGCCACACTGAGGACACAGACACCCCAACAACAGCCTCGCAGCGTTCAAAAAGCCGTTTCGACGAGAGCAGCGGCAAAAGGACAAGAGAGCAAAGAAGATATCAGAGGAGGGGATCGAACCCTCGATCTCGAGCGTGTGAAGCTCGCGTCCTAACCACTAGACGACACTGACACGTTCGACCACTTCGCACCCAAATGCAACACAAACTCGCATCTACACGCTGCTACGCAAAGCCGCAGCTACACCCGCTCCCACCACCATGCAGCTGCTCCTTGCCCGGCCATCACACCTGCCGCGGCCACCCAACACATGCCATGACTCACTTGCCTGTTGGGCGACCGAGATTTCGGGCTGACGCCGCAGGGGACTTTTCACGCATTCCAGCCAGCTGTGCCGCCTCGCAGTCGCCACTGAAAGCGGCTCCGGGTCCGCTGCGAGCTGTAGCAGACGGGCGGCGGCGATGCTGGAATGGCGCTTGTCAACCTCGAACTGGACCTAGATGGGCCTATAAGGTGTCCGTCGTGGACACCGGCTCGATCCCAATGACCGACAAGAATCTGCACTGCCACACTGAGGACACAGACACCCCAACAACAGCCTCGCAGCGTTCAAAAAGCCGTTTCGACGAGAGCAGCGGCAAAAGGACAAGAGAGCAAAGAAGATATCAGAGGAGGGGATCGAACCCTCGATCTCGAGCGTGTGAAGCTCGCGTCCTAACCACTAGACGACACTGACACGTTCGACCACTTCGCACCCAAGTGCAACACAAACTCGCATCTACACGCTGCTACGCAAAGCCGCAGCTACACCCGCTCCCACCACCATGCAGCTGCTCCTTGCCCGGCCATCACACCTGCCGCGGCCACCCAACACATGCCATGACTCACTTGCCTGTTGGGCGACCGAGATTTCGGGCTGACGCCGCAGGTGCCTTTTCACGCATTCCAGCCAGCTGTGCCGCCTCGCAGTCGCCACTGAAAGCGGCTCCGGGTCCGCTGCGAGCTGTAGCAGACGGACGGCGGCGATGCTGGAATGGCGCTTGTCGACCTCGAACTGGACCTAGATGGGCGTATAAGGTGTCCGTCGTGGACACCGGCTCGATCCCAATGACCGACAAGAATCTGCACTGCCACACTGAGGACACAGACACCCCAACAACAGCCTCGCAGCGTTCAAAAAGCCGTTTCGACGAAAGCAGCGGCAAAAGGACACGAGAGCAAAGAAGATATCAGAGGAGGGGATCGAACCCTCGATCTCGAGCGTGTGAAGCTCGCGTCCTAACCACTAGACGACACTGGGGCGGTTCAAGCTACGGTAGCGTCATACGCACTGACTGTTCAAGCTGCTCGCAGCCGTCATATCGTATTCCGGAAATTGAACATAAAATGCACAGAAATACCACCCGGTCCCGCCCGGGGTGTTCGACAGCGGAATATAAAACCTCTCAGAGTGATTTCAATCGTTGGTGTATCAGCACCTGAGGTGCGTTGTTTCTCTGCTCCTCAGTCAATATGGCTCGGTATCTAACGCTGTTTGGTGAACGTGCTGCTCCTGGCGCAGCGCTATCTTCTCCCTCAGAGCTTCGTCTCGCTCGCCCCCAACTAGTGGCTCCAGCGCGAGGCGGAACGCTGTCACAGGTGAGGTATCGAGCAAGTCAATGCCGTCATCTATTGCTATTTAGAGATCAAGCCTTAAGGCTGATTGATACCCTGTGGATGTCTTAGTTTGTTGCGAGTCCTGTAAATATGAGCAGCATTCGAAGGAACCCGCCTGGCTTGCTTCTGCTGCTAGAGCTTGTGCTTCGACCCCCAACTCTTCACACCTACTACAAAGCTCGGCGAAGCAGGCAATCTCGATACTGGTGATGGTTGCTGGCACCCCTATTGACGACTTGATTGTGAGGACGCGGACCCGGATTCATCGAAGTCTACAGTGGCGCAGCTTTGTTCTTACCTCGTTCACAAACGAATCGACGTTTCGCTCTCACTTTCGGATGACACGACCTGCGTTCGCGAAGCTACTCGGAATTCTGGAGCCTCACATTACGAAGACGAAGACAAAGTTCGGCAAACCGATCCCCGCTGCGGTCCGTCTGGCAGTTTACCTCGTTTTCTGTGGACATGGCTGCTCGCTTCATATACTGAGTGCTCTGTTTGGAATTGAGCGATCGACAGCATCAGTCATTGTTCGTGACGTGTCTTGTGCGATTGTGAAACGCATGACGAACTATATCGCGTTCCCGTCAACGCGTGAAAAGTTGCTGAAGTGCTCCATTGGATTCGAAGATGGCTACGGTATTCCGGGTTGTGTCGGTGCGCTGGACGGGTGCCATATTCCTATCGTGCAACCGAGTGTCCCAACCAGCAAGAAGTACATCAACATGAAGAGTTTCTACTCGTTTAATGTCAGCGCCATCGTTGACCGGACAAGACGTTTTCTCGATGTCGACGTTAGATGGCCTGGCTCGGTTGGCAACAGCAAGGTGTTCAATAATAGTGCTGTTGGCCGTGTTCACGAGGATCTGTTTTCGAGGCTGGGTGGTGCGGATGGTGCTGGCCAACTGCTGACCGGCCTGGACGAGCAATGTAAGATACCGTTTTTCCTACTCGCCGATTCAGCTTATGCAAACACGAAGCATCTCGTGACCACTTTCGAGATAGCTGAGGCAGAGAGTAACGTGGTCGTTGGGCGTCCGAACAAGGCCCTCGCTGGAATGCGATACCCGGTGGGGTGCGCGTTTGGAATACTGAAAGGAAGGTGGCGCTTGGTGGGAAAGCCGATTGAGATGGCGCGTACGAATCTTGAAGCGGTGCCAACCCTCATAAGCTCGGTGTGCATCTTGCACAACTTCGTCATCGATATGGGAGATTGTGTTTGGGACGAGCGTGCAGAGGCTCGACAGCGAGCATTTTACTTCGCAAATTTCAAGGGCACTACGGACGAAAACAGCGATCGAAGCAACGTGTACGTGAAAAACAAGACAAGAGATTCACTTCTAAAGTGGGTTGAATTCAGAGATTCAGTTAGGGCGAGCTGATGCGACTAATCTAGGCCGTACGGCCAAACAGTTCACGTAACAGTGCACGTGTTTTTCGTTCTCGTCTTGCTGGTGCTTGAGGTAGTCTGCCATGTCATCACGCGCCATCATCCGCATGTTCTTGACTGCTCTATCCAATATCTCCTCCATGGTATCTACAGCTTCTTGGGCTCTCTTTTTCCCCTTTGACGCGGGCTCCGGCTGGACAAGTGGACATTCGAGCAGACTGGCACCAATTGACACGCTCTCATTAAGTGGGTATACGCTTGGGTCGTCGTCAAACACCTCTTGTAGGGCCGTGTAGCACTCCTCGGAAACTGCCACCCGCTTCCATTTTTCAGGGTTTGCGCTCGTTCTTCGGTGTCCATTTGGAACCAGCTTGGCTTGC
Source organism: Phytophthora syringae (assembly GCA_012656105.1). NCBI lineage: Eukaryota > Oomycota > Peronosporomycetes > Peronosporales > Peronosporaceae > Phytophthora > Phytophthora syringae. The sequence goes on along the minus strand of JAAKBD010000199.1, from coordinate 19,623 downwards.
CAGTGCTGCCAACAAGTCGACCACTGTTGTGGTCTGTCACGAGGGTAAACGACTGTTGCAGCGACGCCATCTTGTCTTTATCGGTGCGATGAGTACGGGGCGGAATCCAGGGTCAAGTACCGATAATCCTCCCTTAGGACTGTGACCACTCGCAGTTCGCTCCAAGAAGATGTCGTTTGGCTCCGCTGGTTGTCCTGAGTGCTTGGCACGAAGAGTTGAAAGGGCTTCGACATACTCTTCGTACACGACGGTCGTAAACTGATCGGTCGTATGTCCGACCGGTAGCGACTTTGTAGCAGCGCGCTTCCAAGCCGCTACCAGCAGAAGCACCTCGTCAGAGGTCCACGCCTTGCCTCGAGTGATTTTTGCACCAGAACTTCTCATAGCTGCTCGCCAAAACTCACTATACTCTGGCTTGTGAACCGACCCCACCTGCACGCCACACTGGATGACACAGACACCCCAACAACAGCCTACGCGAAAGCCGTTTCGACGAGAGCAGCGGCAAAAGGACAAGAGAGCAAAGAAGATATCAGAGGAGGGGATCGAACCCTCGATCTCGAGCGTGTGAAGCTCGCGTCCTAACCACTAGACGACACTGACACGTTCGACCACTTCGCACCCAAATGCAACACAAACTCGCATCTACACGCTGCTACGCAAAGCCGCAGCTACACCCGCTCCCACCACCATGCAGCTGCTCCTTGCCCGGCCATCACACCTGCCGCGGCCACCCAACACATGCCATGACTCACTTGCCTGTTGGGCGACCGAGATTTCGGGCTGACGCCGCAGGTGACTTTCACGCATTCCAGCCAGCTGTGCCGCCTCGCAGTCGCCACTGAAAGCGGCTCCGGGTCCGCTGCGAGCTGTAGCAGACGGGCGGCGGCGATGCTGGAATGGCGCTTGTCAACCTCGAACTGGACCTAGATGGGCGTATAAGGTGTCCGTCGTGGACACCGGCTCGATCCCAATGACCGACAAGAATCTGCACTGCCACACTGAGGACACAGACACCCCAACAACAGCCTCGCAGCGTTCAAAAAGCCGTTTCGACGAGAGCAGCGGCAAAAGGACAAGAGAGCAAAGAAGATATCAGAGGAGGGGATCGAACCCTCGATCTCGAGCGTGTGAAGCTCGCGTCCTAACCACTAGACGACACTGACACGTTCGACCACTTCGCACCCAATGCAACACAAACTCGCATCTACACGCTGCTACGCAAAGCCGCAGCTACACCCGCTCCCACCACCATGCAGCTGCTCCTGCCCGGCCATCACACCTGCCGCGGCCACGCAACACATGCCATGACTCACTTGCCTGTTGGGCGACCGAGATTTCGGGCTGACGCCGCAGGTGCCTTTCATTCATTCCAGCCAGCTGTGCCGCCTCGCAGTCGCCACTGAAAGCGGCTCCGGGTCCGCTGCGAGCTGTAGCAGACGGGCGGCGGCGATGCTGGAATGGCGCTTGTCAACCTCGAACTGGACCTAGATGGGCGTATAAGGTGTCCGTCGTGGACACCGGCTCGATCCCAATGACCGACAAGAATCTGCACTGCCACACTGAGGACACAGACACCCCAACAACAGCCTCGCAGCGTTCAAAAAGCCGTTTCGACGAGAGCAGCGGCAAAAGGACAAGAGAGCAAAGAAGATATCAGAGGAGGGGATCGAACCCTCGATCTCGAGCGTGTGAAGCTCGCGTCCTAACCACTAGACGACACTGACACGTTCGACCACTTCGCACCCAAATGCAACACAAACTCGCATCTACACGCTGCTACGCAAAGCCGCAGCTACACCCGCTCCCACCACCATGCAGCTGCTCCTTGCCCGGCCATCACACCTGCCGCGGCCACCCAACACATGCCATGACTCACTTGCCTGTTGGGCGACCGAGATTTCGGGCTGACGCCGCAGGGGACTTTTCACGCATTCCAGCCAGCTGTGCCGCCTCGCAGTCGCCACTGAAAGCGGCTCCGGGTCCGCTGCGAGCTGTAGCAGACGGGCGGCGGCGATGCTGGAATGGCGCTTGTCAACCTCGAACTGGACCTAGATGGGCGTATAAGGTGTCCGTCGTGGACACCGGCTCGATCCCAATGACCGACAAGAATCTGCACTGCCACACTGAGGACACAGACACCCCAACAACAGCCTCGCAGCGTTCAAAAGCCGTTTCGACGAAAGCAGCGGCAAAAGGACAAGAGAGCAAAGAAGATATCAGAGGAGGGGATCGAACCCTCGATCTCGAGCGTGTGAAGCTCGCGTCCTAACCACTAGACGACACTGACACGTTCGACCACTTCGCACCCAAGTGCAACACAAACTCGCATCTACACGCTGCTACGCAAAGCCGCAGCTACACCCGCTCCCACCACCATGCAGCTGCTCCTTGCCCGGCCATCACACCTGCCGCGGCCACCCAACACATGCCATGACTCACTTGCCTGTTGGGCGACCGAGATTTCGGGCTGACGCCGCAGGTGCCTTTTCACGCATTCCAGCCAGCTGTGCCGCCTCGCAGTCGCCACTGAAAGCGGCTCCGGGTCCGCTGCGAGCTGTAGCAGACGGACGGCGGCGATGCTGGAATGGCGCTTGTCGACCTCGAACTGGACCTAGATGGGCGTATAAGGTGTCCGTCGTGGACACCGGCTCGATCCCAATGACCGACAAGAATCTGCACTGCCACACTGAGGACACAGACACCCCAACAACAGCCTCGCAGCGTTCAAAAAGCCGTTTCGACGAAAGCAGCGGCAAAAGGACACGAGAGCAAAGAAGATATCAGAGGAGGGGATCGAACCCTCGATCTCGAGCGTGTGAAGCTCGCGTCCTAACCACTAGACGACACTGGGGCGGTTCAAGCTTGACGGTAGCGTCATACGCATGCTGGAACTGACTGTTCAAGCTGCTCGCAGCCGTCATATCGTATTCCGGAAATTGAACATAAAATGCACAGAAATACCACCCGGTCCCGCCCGGGGTGTTCGACAGCGGAATATAAAACCTCTCAGAGTGATTTCAATCGTTGGTGTATCAGCACCTGAGGTGCGTTGTTTCTCTGCTCCTCAGTCAATATGGCTCGGTATCTAACGCTGTTTGGTGAACGTGCTGCTCCTGGCGCAGCGCTATCTTCTCCCTCAGAGCTTCGTCTCGCTCGCCCCCCAACTAGTGGCTCCAGCGCGAGGCGGAACGCTGTCACAGGTGAGGTATCGAGCAAGTCAATGCCGTCATCTATTGCTATTTAGAGATCAAGCCTTAAGGCTGATTGATACCCTGTGGATGTCTTAGTTTGTTGCGAGTCCTGTAAATATGAGCAGCATTCGAAGGAACCCGCCTGGCTTGCTTCTGCTGCTAGAGCTTGTGCTTCGACCCCCAACTCTTCACACCTACTACAAAGCTCGGCGAAGCAGGCAATCTCGATACTGGTGATGGTTGCTGGCACCCCTATTGACGACTTGATTGTGAGGACGCGGACCCGGATTCATCGAAGTCTACAGTGGCGCAGCTTTGTTCTTACCTCGTTCACAAACGAATCGACGTTTCGCTCTCACTTTCGGATGACACGACCTGCGTTCGCGAAGCTACTCGGAATTCTGGAGCCTCACATTACGAAGACGAAGACAAAGTTCGGCAAACCGATCCCCGCTGCGGTCCGTCTGGCAGTTTACCTCGTTTTCTGTGGACATGGCTGCTCGCTTCATATACTGAGTGCTCTGTTTGGAATTGAGCGATCGACAGCATCAGTCATTGTTCGTGACGTGTCTTGTGCGATTGTGAAACGCATGACGAACTATATCGCGTTCCCGTCAACGCGTGAAAAGTTGCTGAAGTGCTCCATTGGATTCGAAGATGGCTACGGTATTCCGGGTTGTGTCGGTGCGCTGGACGGGTGCCATATTCCTATCGTGCAACCGAGTGTCCCAACCAGCAAGAAGTACATCAACATGAAGAGTTTCTACTCGTTTAATGTCAGCGCCATCGTTGACCGGACAAGACGTTTTCTCGATGTCGACGTTAGATGGCCTGGCTCGGTTGGCAACAGCAAGGTGTTCAATAATAGTGCTGTTGGCCGTGTTCACGAGGATCTGTTTTCGAGGCTGGGTGGTGCGGATGGTGCTGGCCAACTGCTGACCGGCCTGGACGAGCAATGTAAGATACCGTTTTTCCTACTCGCCGATTCAGCTTATGCAAACACGAAGCATCTCGTGACCACTTTCGAGATAGCTGAGGCAGAGAGTAACGTGGTCGTTGGGCGTCCGAACAAGGCCCTCGCTGGAATGCGATACCCGGTGGGGTGCGCGTTTGGAATACTGAAAGGAAGGTGGCGCTTGGTGGGAAAGCCGATTGAGATGGCGCGTACGAATCTTGAAGCGGTGCCAACCCTCATAAGCTCGGTGTGCATCTTGCACAACTTCGTCATCGATATGGGAGATTGTGTTTGGGACGAGCGTGCAGAGGCTCGACAGCGAGCATTTTACTTCGCAAATTTCAAGGGCACTACGGACGAAAACAGCGATCGAAGCAACGTGTACGTGAAAAACAAGACAAGAGATTCACTTCTAAAGTGGGTTGAATTCAGAGATTCAGTTAGGGCGAGCTGATGCGACTAATCTAGGCCGTACGGCCAAACAGTTCACGTAACAGTGCACGTGTTTTTCGTTCTCGTCTTGCTGGTGCTTGAGGTAGTCTGCCATGTCATCACGCGCCATCATCCGCATGTTCTTGACTGCTCTATCCAATATCTCCTCCATGGTATCTACAGCTTCTTGGGCTCTCTTTTTCCCCTTTGACGCGGGCTCCGGCTGGACAAGTGGACATTCGAGCAGACTGGCACCAATTGACACGCTCTCATTAAGTGGGTATACGCTTGGGTCGTCGTCAAACACCTCTTGTAGGGCCGTGTAGCACTCCTCGGAAACTGCCACCCGCTTCCATTTTTCAGGGTTTGCGCTCGTTCTTCGGTGTCCATTTGGAACCAGCTTGGCTTGCCAGTGCTGCCAACAAGTCGACCACTGTTGTGGTCTGTCACGAGGGTAAACGACTGTTGCAGCGACGCCATCTTGTCTTTATCGGTGCGATGAGTACGGGGCGGAATCCAGGGTCAAGTACCGATAATCCTCCTTAGGACTGTGACCACTCGCAGTTCGCTCCAAGAAGATGTCGTTTGGCTCCGCTGGTTGTCCTGAGTGCTTGGCACGAAGAGTTGAAAGGGCTTCGACATACTCTTCGTACACGACGGTCGTAAACTGATCGGTCGTATGTCCGACCGGTAGCGACTTTGTAGCAGCGCGCTTCCAAGCCGCTACCAGCAGAAGCACCTCGTCAGAGGTCCACGCCTTGCCTCGAGTGATTTTTGCACCAGAACTTCTCATAGCTGCTCGCCAAAACTCACTATACTCTGGCTTGTGAACAGACCCCACCTCCGAACGACTGGATGACACAGACTGTGAAAATGTATACGGAAAAGTGGAGACAGAATACCGGAATACGTTAAGTTTGAACACACGACCGGTATACCATGCGTATTTCATCGGAAGAGCGTATACTGATGCCGGTAAGCTTGAACCGCCCCACTGACACGTTCGACCACTTCGCACCCAAATGCAACACAAACTCGCATCTTCACGCTGCTACGCAAAGCCGCAGCTACACCCGCTCCCACCACCATGCAGCTGCTCCTTGCCCGGCCATCGCACCTGCCGCGGCCACCCAACACATGCCATGACTCACTTGCCTGTTGGGCGACCGAGATTTCGGGCTGACGCCGCAGGTGCCTTTCACTCATTCCAGCCAGCTGTGCCGCCTCGCAGTCGCCACTGAAAGCGGCTCCGGGTCCGCTGCGAGCTGTAGCAGACGGGCGGCGGCGATGCTGGAATGGCGCTTGTCAACCTCGAACTGGACCTAGATGGGCGTATAAGGTGTCCGTCGTGGACACCGGCTCGATCCCAATGACCGACAAGAATCTGCACTGCCACACTGAGGACACAGACACCCCAACAACAGCCTCGCAGCGTTCAAAAAGCCGTTTCGACGAGAGCAGCGGCAAAAGGACAAGAGAGCAAAGAAGATATCAGAGGAGGGGATCGAACCCTCGATCTCGAGCGTGTGAAGCTCGCGTCCTAACCACTAGACGACACTGACACGTTCGACCACTTCGCACCCAATGCAACACAAACTCGCATCTACACGCTGCTACGCAAAGCCGCAGCTACACCCGCTCCCACCACCATGCAGCTGCTCCTTGCCCGGCCATCACACCTGCCGCGGCCACCCAACACATGCCATGACTCACTTGCCTGTTGGGCGACCGAGATTTCGGGCTGACGCCGCAGGTGCCTTTTCACGCATTCCAGCCAGCTGTGCCGCCTCGCAGTCGCCACTGAAAGCGGCTCCGGGTCCGCTGCGAGCTGTAGCAGACGGGCGGCGGCGATGCTGGAATGGCGCTTGTCAACCTCGAACTGGACCTAGATGGGCGTATAAGGTGTCCGTCGTGGACACCGGCTCGATCCCAATGACCGACAAGAATCTGCACTGCCACACTGAGGACACAGACACCCCAACAACAGCCTCGCAGCGTTCAAAAAGCCGTTTCGACGAGAGCAGCGGCAAAAAGGACAAGAGAGCAAAGAAGATATCAGAGGAGGGGATCGAACCCTCGATCTCGAGCGTGTGAAGCTCGCGTCCTAACCACTAGACGACACTGACACGTTCGACCACTTCGCACCCAAATGCAACACAAACTCGCATCTACACGCTGCTACGCAAAGCCGCAGCTACACCCGCTCCCACCACCATGCAGCTGCTCCTTGCCCGGCCATCACACCTGCCGCGGCCACCCAACACATGCCATGACTCACTTGCCTGTTGGGCGACCGAGATTTCGGGCTGACGCCGCAGGTGCCTTTTCACGCATTCCAGCCAGCTGTGCCGCCTCGCAGTCGCCACTGAAAGCGGCTCCGGGTCCGCTGCGAGCTGTAGCAGACGGGCGGCGGCGATGCTGGAATGGCGCTTGTCAACCTCGAACTGGACCTAGATGGGCCTATAAGGTGTCCGTCGTGGACACCGGCTCGATCCCAATGACCGACAAGAATCTGCACTGCCACACTGAGGACACAGACACCCCAACAACAGCCTCGCAGCGTTCAAAAAGCCGTTTCGACGAGAGCAGCGGCAAAAGGACAAGAGAGCAAAGAAGATATCAGAGGAGGGGATCGAACCCTCGATCTCGAGCGTGTGAAGCTCGCGTCCTAACCACTAGACGACACTGACACGTTCGACCACTTCGCACCCAAATGCAACACAAACTCGCATCTACACGCTGCTACGCAAAGCCGCAGCTACACCCGCTCCCACCACCATGCAGCTGCTCCTTGCCCGGCCATCACACCTGCCGCGGCCACCCAACACATGCCATGACTCACTTGCCTGTTGGGCGACCGAGATTTCGGGCTGACGCCGCAGGGACTTTTCACGCATTCCAGCCAGCTGTGCCGCCTCGCAGTCGCCACTGAAAGCGGCTCCGGGTCCGCTGCGAGCTGTAGCAGACGGGCGGCGGCGATGCTGGAATGGCGCTTGTCAACCTCGAACTGGACCTAGATGGGCCTATAAGGTGTCCGTCGTGGACACCGGCTCGATCCCAATGACCGACAAGAATCTGCACTGCCACACTGAGGACACAGACACCCCAACAACAGCCTCGCAGCGTTCAAAAAGCCGTTTCGACGAGAGCAGCGGCAAAAGGACAAGAGAGCAAAGAAGATATCAGAGGAGGGGATCGAACCCTCGATCTCGAGCGTGTGAAGCTCGCGTCCTAACCACTAGACGACACTGACACGTTCGACCACTTCGCACCCAAATGCAACACAAACTCGCATCTACACGCTGCTACGCAAAGCCGCAGCTACACCCGCTCCCACCACCATGCAGCTGCTCCTTGCCCGGCCATCACACCTGCCGCGGCCACCCAACACATGCCATGACTCACTTGCCTGTTGGGCGACCGAGATTTCGGGCTGACGCCGCAGGGACTTTTCACGCATTCCAGCCAGCTGTGCCGCCTCGCAGTCGCCACTGAAAGCGGCTCCGGGTCCGCTGCGAGCTGTAGCAGACGGGCGGCGGCGATGCTGGAATGGCGCTTGTCAACCTCGAACTGGACCTAGATGGGCCTATAAGGTGTCCGTCGTGGACACCGGCTCGATCCCAATGACCGACAAGAATCTGCACTGCCACACTGAGGACACAGACACCCCAACAACAGCCTCGCAGCGTTCAAAAAGCCGTTTCGACGAGAGCAGCGGCAAAAAGGACAAGAGAGCAAAGAAGATATCAGAGGAGGGGATCGAACCCTCGATCTCGAGCGTGTGAAGCTCGCGTCCTAACCACTAGACGACACTGACACGTTCGACCACTTCGCACCCAAATGCAACACAAACTCGCATCTACACGCTGCTACGCAAAGCCGCAGCTACACCCGCTCCCACCACCATGCAGCTGCTCCTTGCCCGGCCATCACACCTGCCGCGGCCACCCAACACATGCCATGACTCACTTGCCTGTTGGGCGACCGAAATTTCGGGCTGACGCCGCAGGTGCTTTTCACGCATTCCAGCCAGCTGTGCCGCCTCGCAGTCGCCACTGAAAGCGGCTCCGGGTCCGCTGCGAGCTGTAGCAGACGGGCGGCGGCGATGCTGGAATGGCGCTTGTCAACCTCGAACTGGACCTAGATGGGCCTATAAGGTGTCCGTCGTGGACACCGGCTCGATCCCAATGACCGACAAGAATCTGCACTGCCACACTGAGGACACAGACACCCCAACAACAGCCTCGCAGCGTTCAAAAAGCCGTTTCGACGAGAGCAGCGGCAAAAAGGACAAGAGAGCAAAGAAGATATCAGAGGAGGGGATCGAACCCTCGATCTCGAGCGTGTGAAGCTCGCGTCCTAACCACTAGACGACACTGACACGTTCGACCACTTCGCACCCAAATGCAACACAAACTCGCATCTACACGCTGCTACGCAAAGCCGCAGCTACACCCGCTCCCACCACCATGCAGCTGCTCCTTGCCCGGCCATCGCACCTGCCGCGGCCACCCAACACATGCCATGACTCACTTGCCTGTTGGGCGACCGAAATTTCGGGCTGACGCCGCAGGGGACTTTTCACGCATTCCAGCCAGCTGTGCCGCCTCGCAGTCGCCACTGAAAGCGGCTCCGGGTCCGCTGCGAGCTGTAGCAGACGGGCGGCGGCGATGCTGGAATGGCGCTTGTCAACCTCGAACTGGACCTAGATGGGCCTATAAGGTGTCCGTCGTGGACACCGGCTCGATCCCAATGACCGACAAGAATCTGCACTGCCACACTGAGGACACAGACACCCCAACAACAGCCTCGCAGCGTTCAAAAAGCCGTTTCGACGAGAGCAGCGGCAAAAGGACAAGAGAGCAAAGAAGATATCAGAGGAGGGGATCGAACCCTCGATCTCGAGCGTGTGAAGCTCGCGTCCTAACCACTAGACGACACTGACACGTTCGACCACTTCGCACCCAAATGCAACACAAACTCGCATCTACACGCTGCTACGCAAAGCCGCAGCTACACCCGCTCCCACCACCATGCAGCTGCTCCTTGCCCGGCCATCACACCTGCCGCGGCCACCCAACACATGCCATGACTCACTTGCCTGTTGGGCGACCGAAATTTCGGGCTGACGCCGCAGGGGACTTTTCACGCATTCCAGCCAGCTGTGCCGCCTCGCAGTCGCCACTGAAAGCGGCTCCGGGTCCGCTGCGAGCTGTAGCAGACGGGCGGCGGCGATGCTGGAATGGCGCTTGTCAACCTCGAACTGGACCTAGATGGGCCTATAAGGTGTCCGTCGTGGACACCGGCTCGATCCCAATGACCGACAAGAATCTGCACTGCCACACTGAGGACACAGACACCCCAACAACAGCCTCGCAGCGTTCAAAAAGCCGTTTCGACGAGAGCAGCGGCAAAAGGACAAGAGAGCAAAGAAGATATCAGAGGAGGGGATCGAACCCTCGATCTCGAGCGTGTGAAGCTCGCGTCCTAACCACTAGACGACACTGACACGTTCGACCACTTCGCACCCAAATGCAACACAAACTCGCATCTACACGCTGCTACGCAAAGCCGCAGCTACACCCGCTCCCACCACCATGCAGCTGCTCCTTGCCCGGCCATCGCACCTGCCGCGGCCACCCAACACATGCCATGACTCACTTGCCTGTTGGGCGACCGAAATTTCGGGCTGACGCCGCAGGGGACTTTTCACGCATTCCAGCCAGCTGTGCCGCCTCGCAGTCGCCACTGAAAGCGGCTCCGGGTCCGCTGCGAGCTGTAGCAGACGGGCGGCGGCGATGCTGGAATGGCGCTTGTCAACCTCGAACTGGACCTAGATGGGCCTATAAGGTGTCCGTCGTGGACACCGGCTCGATCCCAATGACCGACAAGAATCTGCACTGCCACACTGAGGACACAGACACCCCAACAACAGCCTCGCAGCGTTCAAAAAGCCGTTTCGACGAGAGCAGCGGCAAAAAGGACAAGAGAGCAAAGAAGATATCAGAGGAGGGGATCGAACCCTCGATCTCGAGCGTGTGAAGCTCGCGTCCTAACCACTAGACGACACTGACACGTTCGACCACTTCGCACCCAAATGCAACACAAACTCGCATCTACACGCTGCTACGCAAAGCCGCAGCTACACCCGCTCCCACCACCATGCAGCTGCTCCTTGCCCGGCCATCGCACCTGCCGCGGCCACCCAACACATGCCATGACTCACTTGCCTGTTGGGCGACCGAAATTTCGGGCTGACGCCGCAGGGGACTTTTCACGCATTCCAGCCAGCTGTGCCGCCTCGCAGTCGCCACTGAAAGCGGCTCCGGGTCCGCTGCGAGCTGTAGCAGACGGGCGGCGGCGATGCTGGAATGGCGCTTGTCAACCTCGAACTGGACCTAGATGGGCCTATAAGGTGTCCGTCGTGGACACCGGCTCGATCCCAATGACCGACAAGAATCTGCACTGCCACACTGAGGACACAGACACCCCAACAACAGCCTCGCAGCGTTCAAAAAGCCGTTTCGACGAGAGCAGCGGCAAAAGGACAAGAGAGCAAAGAAGATATCAGAGGAGGGGATCGAACCCTCGATCTCGAGCGTGTGAAGCTCGCGTCCTAACCACTAGACGACACTGACACGTTCGACCACTTCGCACCCAAATGCAACACAAACTCGCATCTACACGCTGCTACGCAAAGCCGCAGCTACACCCGCTCCCACCACCATGCAGCTCCTTGCCCGGCCATCGCACCTGCCGCGGCCACCCAACACATGCCATGACTCACTTGCCTGTTGGGCGACCGAAATTTCGGGCTGACGCCGCAGGGGACTTTTCACGCATTCCAGCCAGCTGTGCCGCCTCGCAGTCGCCACTGAAAGCGGCTCCGGGTCCGCTGCGAGCTGTAGCAGACGGGCGGCGGCGATGCTGGAATGGCGCTTGTCAACCTCGAACTGGACCTAGATGGGCCTATAAGGTGTCCGTCGTGGACACCGGCTCGATCCCAATGACCGACAAGAATCTGCACTGCCACACTGAGGACACAGACACCCCAACAACAGCCTCGCAGCGTTCAAAAAGCCGTTTCGACGAGAGCAGCGGCAAAAGGACAAGAGAGCAAAGAAGATATCAGAGGAGGGGATCGAACCCTCGATCTCGAGCGTGTGAAGCTCGCGTCCTAACCACTAGACGACACTGACACGTTCGACCACTTCGCACCCAAATGCAACACAAACTCGCATCTACACGCTGCTACGCAAAGCCGCAGCTACACCCGCTCCCACCACCATGCAGCTGCTCCTTGCCCGGCCATCACACCTGCCGCGGCCACCCAACACATGCCATGACTCACTTGCCTGTTGGGCGACCGAAATTTCGGGCTGACGCCGCAGGGGACTTTTCACGCATTCCAGCCAGCTGTGCCGCCTCGCAGTCGCCACTGAAAGCGGCTCCGGGTCCGCTGCGAGCTGTAGCAGACGGGCGGCGGCGATGCTGGAATGGCGCTTGTCAACCTCGAACTGGACCTAGATGGGCCTATAAGGTGTCCGTCGTGGACACCGGCTCGATCCCAATGACCGACAAGAATCTGCACTGCCACACTGAGGACACAGACACCCCAACAACAGCCTCGCAGCGTTCAAAAAGCCGTTTCGACGAGAGCAGCGGCAAAAGGACAAGAGAGCAAAGAAGATATCAGAGGAGGGGATCGAACCCTCGATCTCGAGCGTGTGAAGCTCGCGTCCTAACCACTAGACGACACTGACACGTTCGACCACTTCGCACCCAAATGCAACACAAACTCGCATCTACACGCTGCTACGCAAAGCCGCAGCTACACCCGCTCCCACCACCATGCAGCTGCTCCTTGCCCGGCCATCACACCTGCCGCGGCCACCCAACACATGCCATGACTCACTTGCCTGTTGGGCGACCGAGATTTCGGGCTGACGCCGCAGGGGACTTTTCACGCATTCCAGCCAGCTGTGCCGCCTCGCAGTCGCCACTGAAAGCGGCTCCGGGTCCGCTGCGAGCTGTAGCAGACGGGCGGCGGCGATGCTGGAATGGCGCTTGTCAACCTCGAACTGGACCTAGATGGGCCTATAAGGTGTCCGTCGTGGACACCGGCTCGATCCCAATGACCGACAAGAATCTGCACTGCCACACTGAGGACACAGACACCCCAACAACAGCCTCGCAGCGTTCAAAAAGCCGTTTCGACGAGAGCAGCGGCAAAAGGACAAGAGAGCAAAGAAGATATCAGAGGAGGGGATCGAACCCTCGATCTCGAGCGTGTGAAGCTCGCGTCCTAACCACTAGACGACACTGACACGTTCGACCACTTCGCACCCAAATGCAACACAAACTCGCATCTACACGCTGCTACGCAAAGCCGCAGCTACACCCGCTCCCACCACCATGCAGCTGCCTTGCCCGGCCATCACACCTGCCGCGGCCACCCAACACATGCCATGACTCACTTGCCTGTTGGGCGACCGAGATTTCGGGCTGACGCCGCAGGGGACTTTTCACGCATTCCAGCCAGCTGTGCCGCCTCGCAGTCGCCACTGAAAGCGGCTCCGGGTCCGCTGCGAGCTGTAGCAGACGGGCGGCGGCGATGCTGGAATGGCGCTTGTCAACCTCGAACTGGACCTAGATGGGCCTATAAGGTGTCCGTCGTGGACACCGGCTCGATCCCAATGACCGACAAGAATCTGCACTGCCACACTGAGGACACAGACACCCCAACAACAGCCTCGCAGCGTTCAAAAAGCCGTTTCGACGAGAGCAGCGGCAAAAGGACAAGAGAGCAAAGAAGATATCAGAGGAGGGGATCGAACCCTCGATCTCGAGCGTGTGAAGCTCGCGTCCTAACCACTAGACGACACTGACACGTTCGACCACTTCGCACCCAAATGCAACACAAACTCGCATCTACACGCTGCTACGCAAAGCCGCAGCTACACCCGCTCCCACCACCATGCAGCTGCTCCTTGCCCGGCCATCACACCTGCCGCGGCCACCCAACACATGCCATGACTCACTTGCCTGTTGGGCGACCGAGATTTCGGGCTGACGCCGCAGGGGACTTTTCACGCATTCCAGCCAGCTGTGCCGCCTCGCAGTCGCCACTGAAAGCGGCTCCGGGTCCGCTGCGAGCTGTAGCAGACGGGCGGCGGCGATGCTGGAATGGCGCTTGTCAACCTCGAACTGGACCTAGATGGGCCTATAAGGTGTCCGTCGTGGACACCGGCTCGATCCCAATGACCGACAAGAATCTGCACTGCCACACTGAGGACACAGACACCCCAACAACAGCCTCGCAGCGTTCAAAAAGCCGTTTCGACGAGAGCAGCGGCAAAAGGACAAGAGAGCAAAGAAGATATCAGAGGAGGGGATCGAACCCTCGATCTCGAGCGTGTGAAGCTCGCGTCCTAACCACTAGACGACACTGACACGTTCGACCACTTCGCACCCAAATGCAACACAAACTCGCATCTACACGCTGCTACGCAAAGCCGCAGCTACACCCGCTCCCACCACCATGCAGCTGCTCCTTGCCCGGCCATCACACCTGCCGCGGCCACCCAACACATGCCATGACTCACTTGCCTGTTGGGCGACCGAGATTTCGGGCTGACGCCGCAGGGGACTTTTCACGCATTCCAGCCAGCTGTGCCGCCTCGCAGTCGCCACTGAAAGCGGCTCCGGGTCCGCTGCGAGCTGTAGCAGACGGGCGGCGGCGATGCTGGAATGGCGCTTGTCAACCTCGAACTGGACCTAGATGGGCCTATAAGGTGTCCGTCGTGGACACCGGCTCGATCCCAATGACCGACAAGAATCTGCACTGCCACACTGAGGACACAGACACCCCAACAACAGCCTCGCAGCGTTCAAAAAGCCGTTTCGACGAGAGCAGCGGCAAAAGGACAAGAGAGCAAAGAAGATATCAGAGGAGGGGATCGAACCCTCGATCTCGAGCGTGTGAAGCTCGCGTCCTAACCACTAGACGACACTGACACGTTCGACCACTTCGCACCCAAATGCAACACAAACTCGCATCTACACGCTGCTACGCAAAGCCGCAGCTACACCCGCTCCCACCACCATGCAGCTGCTCCTTGCCCGGCCATCACACCTGCCGCGGCCACCCAACACATGCCATGACTCACTTGCCTGTTGGGCGACCGAAATTTCGGGCTGACGCCGCAGGGGACTTTTCACGCATTCCAGCCAGCTGTGCCGCCTCGCAGTCGCCACTGAAAGCGGCTCCGGGTCCGCTGCGAGCTGTAGCAGACGGGCGGCGGCGATGCTGGAATGGCGCTTGTCGACCTCGAACTGGACCTAGATGGGCCTATAAGGTGTCCGTCGTGGACACCGGCTCGATCCCAATGACCGACAAGAATCTGCACTGCCACACTGAGGACACAGACACCCCAACAACAGCCTCGCAGCGTTCAAAAAGCCGTTTCGACGAGAGCAGCGGCAAAAGGACAAGAGAGCAAAGAAGATATCAGAGGAGGGGATCGAACCCTCGATCTCGAGCGTGTGAAGCTCGCGTCCTAACCACTAGACGACACTGACACGTTCGACCACTTCGCACCCAAATGCAACACAAACTCGCATCTACACGCTGCTACGCAAAGCCGCAGCTACACCCGCTCCCACCACCATGCAGCTGCTCCTTGCCCGGCCATCACACCTGCCGCGGCCACCCAACACATGCCATGACTCACTTGCCTGTTGGGCGACCGAAATTTCGGGCTGACGCCGCAGGGGACTTTTCACGCATTCCAGCCAGCTGTGCCGCCTCGCAGTCGCCACTGAAAGCGGCTCCGGGTCCGCTGCGAGCTGTAGCAGACGGACGGCGGCGATGCTGGAATGGCGCTTGTCAACCTCGAACTGGACCTAGATGGGCCTATAAGGTGTCCGTCGTGGACACCGGCTCGATCCCAATGACCGACAAGAATCTGCACTGCCACACTGAGGACACAGACACCCCAACAACAGCCTCGCAGCGTTCAAAAAGCCGTTTCGACGAGAGCAGCGGCAAAAGGACAAGAGAGCAAAGAAGATATCAGAGGAGGGGATCGAACCCTCGATCTCGAGCGTGTGAAGCTCGCGTCCTAACCACTAGACGACACTGACACGTTCGACCACTTCGCACCCAAATGCAACACAAACTCGCATCTACACGCTGCTACGCAAAGCCGCAGCTACACCCGCTCCCACCACCATGCAGCTGCTCCTTGCCCGGCCATCACACCTGCCGCGGCCACCCAACACATGCCATGACTCACTTGCCTGTTGGGCGACCGAAATTTCGGGCTGACGCCGCAGGGGACTTTTCACGCATTCCAGCCAGCTGTGCCGCCTCGCAGTCGCCACTGAAAGCGGCTCCGGGTCCGCTGCGAGCTGTAGCAGACGGACGGCGGCGATGCTGGAATGGCGCTTGTCGACCTCGAACTGGACCTAGATGGGCCTATAAGGTGTCCGTCGTGGACACCGGCTCGATCCCAATGACCGACAAGAATCTGCACTGCCACACTGAGGACACAGACACCCCAACAACAGCCTCGCAGCGTTCAAAAAGCCGTTTCGACGAGAGCAGCGGCAAAAGGACAAGAGAGCAAAGAAGATATCAGAGGAGGGGATCGAACCCTCGATCTCGAGCGTGTGAAGCTCGCGTCCTAACCACTAGACGACACTGACACGTTCGACCACTTCGCACCCAAATGCAACACAAACTCGCATCTACACGCTGCTACGCAAAGCCGCAGCTACACCCGCTCCCACCACCATGCAGCTGCTCCTTGCCCGGCCATCGCACCTGCCGCGGCCACCCAACACATGCCATGACTCACTTGCCTGTTGGGCGACCGAAATTTCGGGCTGACGCCGCAGGGGACTTTTCACGCATTCCAGCCAGCTGTGCCGCCTCGCAGTCGCCACTGAAAGCGGCTCCGGGTCCGCTGCGAGCTGTAGCAGACGGACGGCGGCGATGCTGGAATGGCGCTTGTCGACCTCGAACTGGACCTAGATGGGCCTATAAGGTGTCCGTCGTGGACACCGGCTCGATCCCAATGACCGACAAGAATCTGCACTGCCACACTGAAGAAACAGACACCCCAACAACAGCCTCGCAGCGTTCAAAAGGCCGTTTCGACGAGAGCAGCGGCAAAAAGGACAAGAGAGCAAAGAAGATATCAGAGGAGGGGATCGAACCCTCGATCTCGAGCGTGTGAAGCTCGCGTCCTAACCACTAGACGACACTGACACGTTCGACCACTTCGCACCCAAATGCAACACAAACTCGCATCTACACGCTGCTACGCAAAGCCGCAGCTACACCCGCTCCCACCACCATGCAGCTGCTCCTTGCCCGGCCATCGCACCTGCCGCGGCCACCCAACACATGCCATGACTCACTTGCCTGTTGGGCGACCGAAATTTCGGGCTGACGCCGCAGGGGACTTTTCACGCATTCCAGCCAGCTGTGCCGCCTCGCAGTCGCCACTGAAAGCGGCTCCGGGTCCGCTGCGAGCTGTAGCAGACGGACGGCGGCGATGCTGGAATGGCGCTTGTCGACCTCGAACTGGACCTAGATGGGCCTATAAGGTGTCCGTCGTGGACACCGGCTCGATCCCAATGACCGACAAGAATCTGCACTGCCACACTGAAGAAACAGACACCCCAACAACAGCCTCGCAGCGTTCAAAAGGCCGTTTCGACGAGAGCAGCGGCAAAAGGACAAGAGAGCAAAGAAGATATCAGAGGAGGGGATCGAACCCTCGATCTCGAGCGTGTGAAGCTCGCGTCCTAACCACTAGACGACACTGACACGTTCGACCACTTCGCACCCAAATGCAACAAAACTCGCATCTACACGCTGCTACGCAAAGCCGCAGCTACACCCGCTCCCACCACCATGCAGCTGCTCCTTGCCCGGCCATCACACCTGCCGCGGCCACCCAACACATGCCATGACTCACTTGCCTGTTGGGCGACCGAAATTTCGGGCTGACGCCGCAGGGGACTTTTCACGCATTCCAGCCAGCTGTGCCGCCTCGCAGTCGCCACTGAAAGCGGCTCCGGGTCCGCTGCGAGCTGTAGCAGACGGGCGGCGGCGATGCTGGAATGGCGCTTGTCGACCTCGAACTGGACCTAGATGGGCCTATAAGGTGTCCGTCGTGGACACCGGCTCGATCCCAATGACCGACAAGAATCTGCACTGCCACACTGAAGAAACAGACACCCCAACAACAGCCTCGCAGCGTTCAAAAGGCCGTTTCGACGAGAGCAGCGGCAAAAAGGACAAGAGAGCAAAGAAGATATCAGAGGAGGGGATCGAACCCTCGATCTCGAGCGTGTGAAGCTCGCGTCCTAACCACTAGACGACACTGACACGTTCGACCACTTCGCACCCAAATGCAACAAAACTCGCATCTTCACGCTGCTACACAAAGTCGCCGCTTCCATCTTCTGTAGTCCGGCCTCGTCCTGCGCAAGCACCTCCATTCTATAGAGTGTCATTGTTTCCTATTTGTCCTGGGTTGTCTCCCAATCACGCGTCAGTTTTGCGAGCGACGCAGCGAAGCGTTCTCTTTGAAGCCGTCTCTGGTCTCTCCTCTTCCCTCGACAAAGTAGTGCCACGCCATCCAACCCATCATCACTGCCATGGCAGTCATCACAATCACCATCAGGTCTACCGTGTTCTTCCAGTGGTGGTTGTGCCACACCATCCGCTCAACACACCACTCTTCCCAATCATCTCCATCTCCATCCAGGTCCGAGTTCAAATCATTGGGCGGTCCCGTACTGGAGTCACCAACGTCTGTGCCCAACGCCGCAGTAGTCTCGTCGCACAAAGCCAAATTCGCGGCCTCCACAACTTTACTTGAACCCATCGTAAGACTCCTGTCTGATAAAACCACTTTATAATGTCAATATATATTGTGCAATGCAAGGCTTTTGTCGTTTTGACTTACTGGCTTGCTCGATCTACTTAAGTACGAGATCGATTTAATTTAAAAATGCTTCATAGAAAATACAACTCGAGCGCAGCAGACAGAGATTTAATATTAAGTAGCCCTATTTGCGCAACCAAAAACGCAATTCGGATCATTTTATTTTATTTCGACCACAGATGCTGTCCCACTGGAACTGTCTGGTCTCCTATCATTATCAGTCGTGTAGGACATTTGCAGACGGACAATAAGCTTTCGTTTCAATGGACAGCACGGCTTTTAATCAGTCTAACTTCCCCTTTGCTATTCAAGTTCCTAATGTACTCTCACGTCTTCCGCTGGCGTGCTGTATTTCTTGTTCATGTGTATGGTATATCTGTTCAGTACATTAGTGACATATTTGGGCCTAGTGTACGAACTATACAAAGATGGTATTGTTTATTTTTATCGATGGGGTGGTGGAGAACAACGACCAAGCTGCCCGCTCTTCACGGTGGCCGTGGCGAGAGAGTACGTACCACACGAGGTACATGCGTACAAGGTGAAGTTAGAGGCTATATATTCTTACCCTGAACAATTGTTTTTTTTTTACGAAACTGCAAAGATGGGCGTCATGCATATATGCGGTATGCATGGTCGAAAAAGAATACAAAGGCAGTCGTACGATTGCGTTTCAGTCGCGGGAAGCGGTTGTCTATATTAGCAGCATTGGACCATAGTGGCTTTGTTGCTTGGGACTATACTGAGGGTACTTATAGAAGAAACTCCTTTCACAATGCGTTTGTAAAAAAATTCTTACCTCTTTGAACCCCTGGCCGTTGCCACGATCAATTGTTGTAATGGACAACGCAAAATCCACATGTATCGAGAACTCGAATCGGTAAGGTTATCTGGATGCTACCATTCATCTTGAACTTGACTATTTATTAACGAATATTTTCTTAACGTTTTGGCTAGGTTATCCACCAAACTGGAGCAAGACTCTTACCTGCCGCCATATTCGCCCCAGCTCAACCTAATTGAGGTTTGTTTTGGGCTCCTCAAGCGCTGGATCCAGAAAACGCCAATCTCGTCTTCC